>LN902848.1:5505821-6038321 GCA_000469725.3 Echinococcus multilocularis | reverse complement strand
ATTCCAGTGCCAGAGGCTCTTCACCTTGGAGACCTGATGCGGATATGGGTACGGCCTGCCACGAAAATAACACCGCCTCCCTCGGATTTTCAAGGGCCTACAAGAGCCTTCCGGACACCACAGGAGAGGTGGTGCTTTACGGAGGTGATACCCCTATCTCCGGACAACCCGATTCCAGGGGCAATAACCGTCCTTACAAAGAAAAGAGAACTCTCCCCGGAACTCCTGCCGACGTCTCCGAGTTCGTTTGCGTCACCGCGCCCGATGGTGCCGCCCGTGTCGAACGAACCACCGACCGACCGACCGACCGACCGACACCACCCATCTCCGTGAGCAGGGTCGAGAATGTTAACCCGATTCCCTTTCGCTCCGGGGGGCTGCCAACATACAACACCACGCCTATGCGCGCACGCACGCACGCACGCACTCATGCAAGGCACCCCACGACTCTGCACCGAGTCACCGGATCGCTTAGGACCGCCTGACCCATGGCCAACTGCTGTTCCCATGGAACCCTTCTCCACCTCGGCCCTCAAGGTTCTCACTTGAATACTTGCTACTACCACCAAGATCTGCACCCGTGGCGGCTCCACCACGACTCACGTCTGCGGCTTCCACGCTCACCACGGCGACCCTCCTACTCAGCATCGCACTCCACGCCTGGACCATGACGCAAACGCGCACAGCCACCAATCCAGCTTGCGATGACGGCCCGGTGTAGGTCCGACGCTCCAGCGCCATCCATTTTCAGGGCTGGTCAATTCGGCAGGTGAGTTGTTACACACTCCTTAGCGGATGCCGACTTCCATGGCCACCGTCCTGCTGTCTATATTAACCAACACCTTTTGTGGTATCTCATGAGCGTCAGCGTTAGGCACCTTAACCGGGCGTTTGGTTCATCCCACAGCGCCAGTTCTGCTTACCAAAAATGGCCCACTTGGCACCCGCACATTCAACGCCCAACTCCACCCGCTGCAATGCACGCGTCTGAAGCGAGTTGGACATCTCACCCATTGAAAGTTTGAGAATAGGTTGAGCTCGTTTCGAGCCCAGCACCTCTAGTCATTCGCTTTACCGGATAAAACTGATTTTGCTAATGAGTGCCAGCTATCCTGAGGGAAACTTCGGAGGGAACCAGCTACTAGACGGTTCGATTAGTCTTTCGCCCCTATACTCACGTTTGACGATCGATTTGCACGTCAGAATCGCTACGGTCCTCCACCAGAGTTTCCTCTGGCTTCAACCTACGCAAGCATAGTTCACCATCTTTCGGGTCTCAACATGCATGCTCACGCTCCGCCCCGATGACGCACTGGCTGCCCAGCTGACGCAGCCACAGACACACGCGACCACGCCAACGCACACCAGTGACCACACCATGGGACGGGCCGGTGATGCGCCCACTGCTCCATAGGCCGCCCGCACCAGCCTGGCCTGGCCGGCCGCACGCCAACAGCAGGATCTCACCTCGCCGCATCGCACCGCGCGCGTACGACGCAGACTTCACTTTCACTACGCCTCGGGGTCTCGAGCACACCCTTTGACTCGCACACATGTTAAACTCCCTGGTCCGTGTTTCAAGACGGGTCAGGTGGCTAGTCTACCACCGCACCACCGACTATCCCACCCCCGGTACCCCATGCACTCGAGGCAACGCGAAGCCGCCCACCGTGACACGCGACGACGGACCACCGGCGAGCCCGCATTCTGCAGGCAACACGGCAGCCACGCCCCACGCCGACCAACAGCCGCGCGCCCCGCTCCACTGCACCTGTGACGTGCGTGCCGGGTACCCTTACCGCTCGTGCATTCGAGCGAGCGAATGAGGCGGATAAAACCGATGCCCTGCACAGTCACCTACACCACCGCAGCCCGCCAAGCCACCAACAGTGCGGTCACAGCACAGCAGACAACAGCAGCTCGTTGACAGGAAGCGCACGATAGCACGCGGCAACACCGCAGCACCACCGCGCCGTCCGCTCACCTATCCGCGATCCTGCCCACCTGACCCATCCACCCCACCCACCTGTCCGTCAGCCGGCCGGCCGGCCAGCCAGCCAGTCAGCGGTGAAGCCAACTCACCGACCAATCGAGCGACGGGGAGCAGGAGCAGGAGGAGGAGGAGGAGGAGAAGGACTACCAGGTGGGCACGACTCGACCACGGCAGACTGGCAACCCCACCGGTCGTGGTGTTCGCCACGGAGAAAGTGCACTGACTGCAAGGCCCACGGGCGAGTGGCATGCTCCGGCGCCCGTCCGACACGCATAGCACAGACCACAACCTCGCATCCACCGACCACTCACACCACCCCGCCCTCCGCATATTCACGCACGCACCCACCCACCCACCCATCCACCAGCCCACCCACCTCAGCAGAGATGGGCGCACACAGGCGGACAGATAGATAGATGGGCAGACAGACAGATAGAATAGGCGGCGGCGTGGTGAAGGCGAAACAGTGGCCCGCGATCGCAGTCATGCTCCGCTCCCCCACAAGGAGCAGACCACCGCCTCTCCCCGGCCCATTAACGGTGACGCACTAGGCGCGCACACTACACTGCAGCCAGCTGAGTCCTCCCGGCTAGCAGCTTGACGCCACCCGCTTACCTGCACGCGGTTTCACGCACTCTTTACTCTCTCTTCAGAGTACTTTTCAACTTTCCCTCACGGTACTTGTCCGCTATCGGACTCGTGCCTGTATTTAGCCTTGGATGGAGTTTACCACCCACTTTGGGCTGCAATCTCAAACAACCCGACTCCTGAGCCGGCCTGGTGAACCGCCTCACCTGCCTGAGCCCCCACTCCTACGGGCCTATCACCCTCTATGGGCCACATTCACTCACAACCATACTCAATGCTGGACTTGGAGTGGAGCGGCGGTCCCGCCAGCCAACCCGCACACCACATGGCCTACCGACAAACCTGCCGCAGGCTTCGGCACTGGGCTTCTCCCTCTTCACTCGCCGTTACTGAGGGAATCCTGGTTGGTTTCTTCTCCTCCGCTTATTGATATGCTTAAGTTCAGCGGGTACCCACCCCTGATCCGAGGTCAGAAAACGAGTCGACGCGGGCGGGCCAGGCGAGCGGGGCGGGGCAGGGCGGGGCGTCGACGCGACGTGACGCGCACCCCCCATCCATCGCATTACACCTGCAACGCAGCACAACGATGCAGGCGCCTGCGCCGGGCGAGGGAAGATATCACGCCCCATTCACAATCCACTTAACGCGTGCAACATGCCCACATTCACGCACACACACACACCTGCCCATTCGCGCACTGGGCCACGGTCCGTGGACTGCGAAGACTGCAACCGCATCACCACCCGCCAACCTACTGGCGCAACTGGCGTGCACACGCATCATCACCACAGCACGGCGCAACGGCTGACCGCACCGCGCTCACTGCAGCACCACAACCGCAAACTCCACACCACCGCCAGCACACCTAGTGAGAAGCCACGCCAGTCCGCTCCGTGAGCCGGCCAACCGGCACACACTCCACCCACCGCGCGCCACGGCACGGGACAGCACGGCACTCCCCCCAGCCACCGCTCATTGCACACAGTGATGGCCTATAAGCCGACGCTCGGACAGACGTGGCCACAGGCAAGCCTATGGCCGCAATATGCGTTCGAGATGTCGACGTTCATAGCAGTCTGCGATTCACATTAATTCACACAGTTGGCTGCACTCTTCATCGACGCACGAGCCAAGTGATCCACCGCGCACAGTTAGTGATTCACTCCCATCCACCATCAGCCCATCAGACCGCCAAGCCGCACAGCCTACAAGGAGCAGCACGCCTCAGCCGCGTCTGCTGAGAAGTCAACATCATCAACAACTGCAGCAACAGTAGCAGCAGCATAAAGCAACGCAAAACAGCAGCCACACATGTGACACCACAACCCAACCACACGACACATGACGGGGCGCGGACACGCACGCGGCCACACCACTGGCATTGCCGCCGCCGCAGCGGTCCAGACATCTTATGCCTCGCACACACGTGCATGCATGTGCACTCCTCTGCCGCCCCGGTGTGGACCGGTCCCGTGCCACTGCAACAGCAGCATCCACCACACCACCACCACCACCACCAAATGGCACAAACTACTGCAGCACTGCAGCGAGACGGGCACACCCCATCTCTCATTCCAGGCTGAAGGCAGACCAGGCACCCCATCGCAGCGATAACAACCACCCTTATACGGTAGCAACGGCACCAACCACCGCTGCCAGCGATAGCCCAGCCAGCTACCCACCCAGTGGATAGGACCGGCCACAGGCACATGAGGAACGTGTAATGATCCTTCCGCAGGTTCACCTACGGAAACCTTGTTACGACTTTTACTTCCTCTAAATGACCAAGTTCGGTCGTCTTCTCGGCGACTGCAGGACAGCGACCTTCCGGCAGCTGCCACAATGACGCCGATCCAAGGATCTCACTAAGCCATTCAATCGGTAGTAGCGACGGGCGGTGTGTACAAAGGGCAGGGACGTAATCAGCGCAAGCTTATGACTTGCACTTACTAGGAATTCCTCGTTCACGGGGAACAATTCCAAGCCCCGATCCCTGTCACGACGGTGATTGACCAGTTTGCCCAACCCTCTCGGGCCAGAAGGTCCCACTCGTTGACACCGTCATTGTAGCGCGCGTGCGGCCCCGGACATCTAAGGGCATCACAGACCTGTTATTGCTCTATCTCGCGCGGCTTCTCCCGCTTGTCCCTCTAAGAAGTATACACTCGCGCCGCACCCGCGGGCCAACGCCAAACTAACCAACCACGGGCGTGAACCTGCAACCTCGCCCACCCCACCCCACCCCACCACCCTCACACGAAGAAGTGCAGGAGGGGAGGAGAGGAGAGGAGAGGGCAAGAGCGCAAACCGCGCACCCACGGCAGACGGCATCGTCCAACGTCACCCACGCGGGCGCAGTGGACGAACGCACTAATTAGCAGGCTGGAGTCTCGTTCGTTATCGGAATTAACCAGACAAATCGCTCCACCAACTAAGAACGGCCATGCACCACCAACCACCAAATCAAGAAAGAGCTCTCAATCTGTCAATCCTCACAGTGTCCGGCCCGGGTGAGTTTTCCCGTGTTGAGTCAAATTAAGCCGCAGGCTCCACTCCTGGTGGTGCCCTTCCGTCAATTCCTTTAAGTTTCAGCTTTGCAACCATACTTCCCCCGGAACCCAAACACTTAACGGTTTCCCGGCGACTGCCCGTGGGGAAGGCAACATCACTACCACCACGGATCGTCAGTTGGCATCGTTTATGGTCAGAACTAGGACGGTATCTGATCGTCTTCGAGCCTCTGACTTTCGCTCATGGCCAATGAAAACATGCTTGACGAATGCCTTCGCTTTAGTTTGTCTGGCTACGGTCCATGAATTTCACCTCTAGCGCAGCCATACAAACGCCCCCGCCTGTCTCTTTTGATCATTACTTCGGATCCGAAAACCAACGAAATAGAACCGAAGTCCTCTTCCATTATTCCATGCAAAACTCTGCAGGCAACATCGGCCTGACTTGAGCACTCAAATTTGTTCAAAGTAAACGTGCCATCCGCCCGCAGACACCCAATCAAGGGCATCCAGAGGCATGTGGACGAGCCGACAGGCCCCGCAGCGCGTGCAGAGCACCGCCCAACACCCGCCCACACCTGCGGCGACTACACCACAGACATGGCTTACAGGCGACACCACCACCTTGTCGGCTTGACGCGACAGTGCTTGCTCATGGCCACGACTGCACAGCCACCCCAACGCCGCAGGCGAACATGCGAGCCAGCTCACCAATCGGCCAGCAAGAGAGCGAACGAGCGAGCAAAGAGCAGACCAGCTGGTCAACCAACCAACCAACCAACCACCCTACCGCAACAAACGCCACCCCACCAGCCCAACTACTGACCGGCCCACCAACATGCAGGCGCCGAGGCAACCGCGCACCGACGACCACACACCCGCCGCTCAATCACCAACAGGCAACAATGCCACCGAGATCCAGCTACGAGCTTTTTAACTGCAGCAACTTTAATATACGCTATTGGAGCTGGAGTTACCGCGGCTGCTGGCACCAGACTTGCCCTCCAATTGATCCTCGTGAAGGGGTTTAGAGTCCACTCATTCCGATTACGGAGCCTCTTGAAGGAGTCCCGCATCGGTATTTTTCGTCACCACCTCCCCGTGCCGGGAGTGGGTAATTTGCGCGCCCGCTGCCTCCCTTGGAAGTGGTAGCCGTTTCTCAGGCTCCCTCTCCGGAATCGAACCCTGATTCCCCGTTACCCGTCGCCACCATGGTAGGCAGGTCACCTACCATCGAAAGTTGATAGGGCAGACATTTGAAGGACCCGTCGCCGACTCAGCGCCGACTGCGATCTGTAACAATTATCCAGAGTCACCAGAAGTGAGTGTCACAACGCACGCCAAACAAGAAAACAAACCAATTCTTCACCAGCAAGAAAAAAGACCATCACTCCTATGCTTAGATTGAATTCTTACAATAACATGACTACTTATATCAATTTAAGGCTGCCGCATATTCATTAATTTGAAGTCTTAACAATAACGACTCAGGAGAAAGAAGGCCAACTCACATAATGCTTGATCTACATACAAAGATTTAAGGCCAAAAGGAGGCAAAGTGACGCAATACAAGGTAGAATAATGTAGGCATAGAGATATGCGCGGGATAAGAAGGAAAGAAATGGGAGGCATTTGTGAAAATCAGGCTAACACGGGGTGGTGCACTGATGTAAAGACACGCCTTCATGCACGGAAATTAGCCTATCCGTAAGGCGGCGCACAAAATAATGTGTGCATCTCAGGATTTCTGGCTATCCATCCGTTGGTTGAATAAAGCTCTACTTAAACACATTTCCGTCTATAAGCAGGTCTATGCCATCAACATCATACCTGCTTAAATGGATTCAAGGCTAACGAGATGCCGAAAGTCGTGTTGAAGCCTAGGCATGTCGATTCGACGGCAGTAAAGTGACGCAACTCATAAAGCGGCCGAACACCCGCGCTCGAGCGCCACAGTAGGGCAACAAGCAGTAACGAATGCAGACAGGACCCACCTCACTTTCCATGTTTGTTGAGACGTTATTTCACGCGCTTGCCATGCTTCACCTCAATGTGCCACACGTACCAACCTGCCCTTACACCACAAACGCGATGACATCGAAGCAACGACGCGGCACTTACCATCGCTACCCACCATTCTGGGTCAGCTGCGACTCCAACGCTGATAGTGTGCGAAGTAGTTGAACCGCAGTCGAGCAGCGGTCTCAGCAGTACACTCTCAACCAAACACTCAATCCCTGACATGGCTGCCTGCCAAGCATCTGCTGCATGCGTCCACGACCACATACACGGCATGCATGTAGCATCCCCAACATCCTGCCTCAGTCCGACAACACACCCGCCACCATCAACTCGCAGACATTCGGGAAAAAAACACCAACTGCTTCACTTTCAAGCAATCACATGGGTGTTTAGCGACAATTGCACAGCCTTCCACTTCCTAGGCGACACAACCCCAACCACATGCAATCAACAAGGCATCCGGGTTGTGGGGGGTGCTTTCGCATCTCTCCTCCGAAGCAGACTGACTCTATCAGCCACCATCTCCACTACAAACGTCTCGCACCACATCGCAACCACGGAGGGTACAATCTCCCCATCTCCGCGCGATCGAAAAAATAAGCCCATAATGTACACCGCTAATGACCTACAAACAGGCGCCAGTCGACATCAGTAATACTTCGTCTGGTAATAATCCAAAGGCCATCATTGCGTCCCAATACATTGCCGCTATAGCCCCCAAAATATTACCTCAAAGCCATACTCATCCCAAAAATTCGACCACACTCGTAGATCACAAATATCGTCATTTTCCGAGGCCGTTCAACAATACAAACACTCAACAGCACTTTAAGGTCAACTTCAAAACAGCTTCAGTGCCATCGCCCAAGCCAACTTGTGGTACTTAATCGCTTTACTCATGAAGCTGAACCAAATAGCCTCCAATACCATTCAAATTAACAATCCCACACCGGATGGCAATGATTACATAATGTACTTACCTCAAGTCTTCACCATCGTCGAGACAAACGACCTTCATCACAGTCAACTGCCGAGAAATGCCCACAATTCCGCAGAAGTACTGCAGATGCAAGTGAGGCTTTCAGGACCCTCGTCACACTCTTCCAAATGGAAAAGCCGCATCCATGGTATGTCACAATGACACAATGTCCCCCAACTCCCAAAATTGGCAGATACGATAGAGTAGGCAGCCCGGTCCGTTATTCCATAGTTGAGGATTCCTAACTTCCTTCACCCTGGGCAAATTAGCCGTTGACAATCCACGTTGGCGATTGTCCAAATGCACCAACAAAGAGGTTGGTTACGCATTATCTGCCCCTCACAGCTGTCATCAGTGGACTCCCGACCCGCCAGACTCCAATTGTCCTCCAGCAGAAACGAAACACTCCTGCCACAAATCCAAGTCAAGACTGCTGCCTGCCAAAGCAGAAAAATGTGAGTTGGATACAAACACTCCAGAGCCCCAGGTAGTGATGAAAGTCGATTCTTCACCCCACTCAATACAGACGAATTCGGCAATCGCAATACAAGATGGCTAGATCTCTTGAGTCCCGTATTTCTCATGTGCAAACACCAGGTGAAATGCAAGCGGCTCCCCAGGGGATAAGATCGCCGATTTTCGACCACAAGTTTGCCATTATTGGACGACTCCGAACATTACGTTGATGCTGCGATATACATTCCACAAGCCTCCACACAAACATTCCACGTCTCTTACGTCAACGCTTTGTCGGCACTTCACCTCATAGCCCGAAGAAAGTGGCACACTACGTGGTGCATCGAGCCTGGCCTAGCTCTTCATGTGACAACTAGAAAGTGCCAATGCCCTACCTTCTAAAGGACGACATCTCAAGCAGGAACAGCCAAATGGATGTTGAATTTGCCTTCGCGCACAAAACTCTCACAAGCTTCAGCAGTGCTCAGTCTAAACCGGATTCAATAACAGCGAAATCACTATTACCTGAAAACTTGACACCCACTCGCTCACCACATATGAACAAGTCATATGAGAAAACGATTTATGAGGGCAATAAAGCTAACGATGACGACGGCAAAATGACGAAACCCACCACACCTGAACTCCGCACCAACCTCAGTTTTATTCGGCTTATCGGCGCATTCAAACAAGGGTGTAAATCATTCCATTCTATGTAGCTAACTTATAAGCAAAATGTGTATTCAATCCGATAAGTAGATGCAATTTTGTAAAATGGCACTTTCGCTGCAAGAAATGTTTATCAAGTGAAATAGCATGCTAAGCACTAGTGTAGCAGCTCCATTATAAATGCACAAGATTGGAAAAAATACTAGTTGAAACCGCTCAAATACCACCAAATTTGAACAAAAGATGTAACTACAGAAGGTGTAAGCGTGTACCATTAAGTCCTTCCCATAAGAATCGTCCCAAATAAGTGCCCCTTAAAGTGTCGCTTGAAAAGCGTCTATTGATTTACCACAATGAGAGGGCTCGAAATCAGTAAAGCACAAAGTAGACCTAAGTCTCTGACTTAGAAGATCGTTCAATCATTTCTCGTCGTCACTTCAATTACTACACGATAATGCCAAAAATACTGCAAAAAAGACAAGATTTAGGATCTGTGTTCAAATTGCTAATAGACTGCCTGAACGCATTGTTCATTGAGTATTGCATTAAAAATTATGTATGCGGTGTCAAATTACCTGAGAACATTAAATGTAACTTTTACGCTAAGAACTTTAACAATTTGCGGCATAAAATGGTGAGTAAGTGGTCACGAATGACGCCATTCAAAATGCTGAGAATACTTTAAAATTATGTGTCTTACGATTTGCATCCAAATTGTTCTTAGATTGATTGGACACTTCGTTCATCAAGTTTTACATTAAAAATTATGCATGCAGTATTGAATATTGAAAGCGCTTTATTCCTGTCGTCGTCTAAAAACAGTTGCCAAATTTCTGGCTGAAAATGATAAGTAAATGGGTCACGAATGATAGTCAGTTCTTTCGAACCCGCCAATAACCTCGAATGCCACAGGCGGTGATTTGGAAGTCGTCTTGCTGTGGTGCTTTTCCTGCTCCTCGTCCGAATTGATTCAGACCGTAAATATGAGGCTGAATGTGTGAAGAGCAATCATCTAAGTCGTCTATTCTGCAAAAGCACCATCACAATGGACCCGTTAAGGGTGGGGGCGCTTGTTCAGCCCCATGTACTCAATGCCCAAGTGAACATCTGGTATGATTGCATTTGCTTTTTCAAGAATTTAAAGTCTTTTAAGCAAATGGTAGAGGCGGTTTTGGCTGGTTTAGATCTGAAGATCAGAGAAGGAATCTTGAGATAAAAGTAAGTGATTGTAGTCCCTTAATCCCCGTATTAAACCGAATATGCATAATTCTCACCAATGCTCGATTTGCCAGAGTGGTGAAGGTATTGCGAAATGGTAAATGCAGTTAACTCCCAGAACGCATTCTTCGTTGGCGAAAGGTCGAGAGGGCGAAAGTATCACGGAACAAATTTTCCAGAGTATTTGTGGGAGCACTTTCCCTTGCGGAACATGTGACTTCAGCAACTGGTGTTAAGTCGTAAGTTTGTCTCACGTTTTAATGCAATACCTTTACACAACTTAACCTTGTCTCTATGCAAGCCATTTTGTTCTAAAACTACACTGGTTGTTGAAAGGTTGCTTAGTGTCCCTGGAACCTAACAGATTCCTCTTTCATTCTCAAGAGTGCATTTTTCTCACCTTTACTTGCACAGTAGGCCTTCAACTAATCCCATAATCTTGAAGCCATACTCCGTTTGCAAAATCTAAATCATTGGCAGACGTGGGAGAGTCATTTAAAGATGCTTTGGGTGTAAGCTTTTTCTGCTATCCCATGCTATTGGTGTGGACGCCCTCTGTTGGCTCTCGGAAGTAGGCAAGAATGCGTATGAGATGCTGTTAGTGGGGTAGTGCTCGTGTTGGGTCCTTCTGCAGTCAGAGCAACGAATAGTGGCGCCTTGGAGGGCAGATGGGCGTGGGAATGTGGACAGATGCGTTGGTCGGTCTACTTCATTTCAACTCTCACTTGGTGTCTTCGGGACGCGTGGTCCCCCTCGATACCGTTGCAGACGCTATTCCCGTCTCATTGACCACTGGGTACCGTCTCTTCTCCGCTATTGCAGCCTATGGCATCTCTGTTGCTCACAGTTCCCTCCGTGCCGCCAAAGAGTGCCATGACGTCCTGTCTTCTTTCAGTCGTTTAGCACTTCTGAGTCCATGCCCCATGTCCGGTGAGCATTCGACATCGGTTTATTCCTGCAGTGCCGCCATTATTTCAGAATACCCAATTCTCTTATCTACGTGTCATTATCAATACGTGCAGTGTTGTCTAACACTTTACACCAGTCGACTGCACCAAGTCATACCGAATATAGCTTGGTTAAACTTGAATGAAAATGGATGGAGAATGTTCTTCATATTGGAGATATTTGCTCTTGTTGTTTCTTGATCGGCAGGTAAGTCTGTCGGGTCTGTGTGCAGGTGTTTGTGGCATCAGGAAACAATAAGTTATCTGGTTTGTGGTGGTTATTTTTTCCTTTGAGGATGGCGAAGAACCTGTAGGGCCCTGTTTCGTCGCCTTATTTTCCTCACACGAGACGGCTTTTGTAAATATGTGTGAACTTGGTGGCAATACTCTATTTTCATAAAACCCACTGAAAGCGTATAATAATTTGGTCAAAGGTCTGCTTACGAGTGGAGGGGGACCTCGAGACAATGTCGCTTGAAACATTCGTCCTTTTTATTCTATTCCCTTCATTGGTCACCTTGACTTTTCCTGAATAATAATGCAACGTTTGCGAAGTGTCACTACAGTCATACTGTTGTTGATGCGCATGATGCTGATTCAGCGCCCATCTCTAATGCTTCCTTCCCATTGTCTCAGATCTCTCCCTTTGAGCCAATTGTCAGACTGAAGTTATCTGAAATGATGCACATTTGCAAACTATTGACAGTTTTCTCTGTTCACGTGCTAAACTTCTCATTGGAACCTAAACCCAACCATGAATCGTTGTTTCAGCAAAGGAATTAGCTTCGCTTGAGCGCCATGTGGTTACCGCTAATATGAATGAACTTTTGAAGAAGTGGCGTGGAAATGGTATACTTTTTAAGCCCGAAATTGAGAAGAGAATGACATCGGCTTCGTGTTCCATTAAAGACAAAGCTTTGATGCGGCATCATTTCGCCCTTCACCCTCACACGTAGCGCGTGTGAGTGCGGGTTGACTTCTGTGCGTAATCTGTTTCCTTGCTGACAAACTTGTGTTCAGTTTCTACCCTTAGACAATTATTCACAAACACCGTTGCAAAGGGCTCGTAATGATTTTGAAATGACTGACTTGTTTGGCAATTTCTTTCTTATTTATTGGGCCCTAATGCGTAGGTGTCGTTTCGTTTGTGCATGCTTGATGGTTTTCACTGCCTGCTCTCTGTAGGTCGTCTATGTCCGCCCATCATTGCGACTAACTCGATGTGAAATCTTGCGACAAAATAAGTTGGTTATGCTAGTTAAGGAAACGACTTGCCTCTTAGCTGCCAATATAGCCGACCCACTCGTCACCCCGTGGGTTGTACTTGAGCATCCCAGACATGTTGGTAGATTATCAAAGGCGAAATTGGTCCTTCAACAATATTTGAAGCAGTGTATGTGTTAAAGCAAAACAGTCTAACTGTGGCTTTTTGGATTTCTCACGGACTAGCCTGGCATTGTCGAGGAAGGATCTCGAAGGTATTGCACTCCTTACTGTTCCCCACATTATAAGCATGGTGAGAGAAATTGATTCCGTTCCCCTCATTGTATTCCTCTCTCAGACCTGTATTGGATTATTAATTTAGGCAGAGCGAGTCTTTTGTGGTTTCCTTCTTGATCTAACCCCCCTAGATTTTCGCTTGGGCAGTAAGGACCACCAACTAACTCCGAAAGACATGCCTGCCATTCGGTAGTGTCACTAGTCTTGACAATCTTCCGTTCTCACTGGCTTACTTCGTTTTGGCAGCTCAGCAGGTACAGTCGGCAGGGCGGAAGCGGAGAATTGAGTTGGAGGCGGTGACGAAAGGCGGTAGCGATGGATTGCAGCGGTTGCGTGTGAAGGGCGATGCCGCAGTGGATCCTACCCCGAGGACCGTGCCACCGTCGTCTGCACCGTCTACGGTCGTCCACTCGCCGTCGTCCTTGGCATGGCTGACCTCGTGCTCGTCTAACACTCGTATTATAGGTCCGATTTCCTTACTTCCCTTTTCCCTCCCAGAAGTTGGCGTCCGCCTTATTTCTCAGGTTTGTAGTATTCGTGCATTTGGTTATTCAGTTTATTCAGCTATACTAAACGAATGAGTGCAATTAACTAACGAAGGGTCTTCGCTCGTCTCAGTTATTTTCAAAATGGGAATCCGAAGGACCCCAGCATCGAGACAGGAAGGAAGACCCGCCTAATCCTGCATGCGCATGGTGATGCTTGTTGTTATGACCGTTAGATTGCAGGCGGTGCACTCCGACAAGAAGCTGCGTCAACACTGAGTTTTGTGTTCCTGGAGCCGTACAGGCACAGATGTTGGCTGCTCTAGGGCAGAGTGCTTCGTCACTCCCGACGCCGCCATACAGCACTTCCACGATCTCTTTCTCAAGAAGACTGCTGACTCCCGGGGTATCGAGCCTGCCGACTTTGTCAAATTGCAACGTTGTATTTTCCTCGCAAACTGGAACACAGTGATCCCAAGGTAGACAACATCATGCCATCTCTATATTTCTATTGCAATGTACTACGTATCTAAAATATAAATCGGGACTTTTGTCATGCATTGGCCTGTTTGATGTAGAATTGTCTGATGTTGAACTCGGAGTATGGATGAAATGGCGAAGGCTGCTGAATACAACCACTCTGGAGTTTTACTGTTTACTTCCCAGCTCTCCCATCGTTATTCAGCCTTCGTCCTTTTGCGAGTGTGCTCCGATGTTATGCAGCAACGACTTGTGGTTGTAAGGTGAAAATGCTACCATGAATGTCTTATCAAGGCGACATGGCGTGTGGTGTGCTTTTTGTGCAAATTGGTGCAAATTTATCTGTGGGCGGTTTGTTGCTTCGAGAGCGCTTCGTTTCATACAAGCTTGCAATCCGGCCTGGTTCCTAAGCCCACCTTTATATTTGTAATCCTGTTAGTGCTTCTCTGCATCAGTCTGAGTAATTCACAATCCCTGTTAATATTTTGGGATCTTGTTAAGGATTCCTATGGTCACCTTACCTCGTTGCACAGAACGATGAGACTAGTGACAAGACAAAACTCATACATCAGGTGTCATTGGAGCTGGGATCTGGACGTTAGAATCTCATTTATTTCCATTTCGACATCGCCTTAATGACTGATGCCGTGCAGCAGTTTGATGTCGGTCTTGACTCCTAATGTCGAGCTGCCGCAAAGTGTACGAGCAAGCATCCCAATATGCGTCCCTTTGTAGACTGATGTTAGGGAAATGTCACTATGGAAGATGTCAGGGGTGCGGATGATTTTGGAAACCCCTAGAGTTCAAGCGATTTCCGCCTTACTAGCTTTGAAAATTATAACCTTTGCTGTTGTAATTTTACTAGGAACGATTTGGTCCAAATAGAGCGACATCAGTTTGCTTGAAGGAAGTTCCTGTTGGATTGCCTCAACGTCAGGTACTGCTCTCCTGTGAATGAGTCATACGCAAGGATTGTTACAATAAGACAGGTACTTTTTCCCTAGGCAATTTCTGGCAGAGTAAGTAAATTGAACTGGTAACTTTGTCGAAGCAATTTGCTTTCATCAGTCTAAGAGGTGTGAGTGCAATTGCACTGAACGCGGAGACGTGCTTCGTGGAGCCGGGGACAGGTGTTGTCGACCCCATTGATTAGCCAGTGACGTCTGCAGAGATGAGAAGCGACCTTCTGTGCAGCGAGTACATTATTGTTATCCGACACCTCTCAAGCCAACATTAACTTCAATTTCCAAAGAGCGCGATGAACATGAACGCGATCTTATTCCCTAATGTTGGTATTATTAATACCATTGATAATAAAACTGTCGCATTCAGTCAACGTTGTCTTCACAATTAGTTGTAGCGCATTCTAGATTGTTCAAGTATGTTGCGAAGGCGAATTCCCACGTGTCAGTGTTGTGGTCAAGATTATTCTTCCGGGTCTCTACCATGCACAAGAACTGCAGTTTCTCGCAATAGCGAGAATGTAGCAATGAGTGTAGTTGTCCAACTTATTAGTTGATTAAAGAAATCCGCACCTGTCGTAACTTGTTGAGTGGATCGAGTGTCCTTGAGTGTGCGGCACTTACCACTTTCCTATTCCGAAGCCGCATGTTACGAAATGTCGTTTAAGTCTGATGGCTGTGATTCGGGCTTGTGCATTTCGCAAACAATTGGCAGACGTTGAACTCAAGCTCCTTGGCCATCTGACTGCAAGTTTTATCTGTGTTTGTCTGTGTGTAATTTCTAAGTCAAAGTCAGCAAATATAGCAAATCCGGTCATCCATGGGGATTGTTGCGACGCTTACTTCATTGTTCTGTCTTTATCGTGAGCTTAAACCAGTTAGGATGTGTCCCGCCGTGATTCACGACATCTAATGGGCAGTAGTAAAGGCTCCTTAACGGTTTTCAGTATTTACAGGAATTGTGGAAGATGGTGCGAAACGATGTAATCCGATTGTACTTGATCGTAGCTTGCATTTACTTGGTAAAATTACTGTACTGACCATAGCAGTCTATTCTCCTCTCAACTGCCCTGTTTTTAGTGCTGGTGAATTGATTTCCCTGACCGAGTAGTTAAAGCGCGCGAATAAATGGAGAGAGAAGCTCTGCTGAAGGGCCCCAACTGGTATCTCCTCCACTGAACACTAGCTCGAATGAAGAAGGCGATGCGTGACATGAGGTCAGGCAAAGGTGCTGTTTGGGAGTTAGCAATGGTGGGTGGATCGAAGCACACAGCCAATTAGCCAAAGATGTGAGGCCTCTCCATTGGCTGTAGGTGGAACAGGTTCATTAATTTACAGGAGGCGGTGACTTGCAATGCGGCAGTGGTGCACACAACCATTCTCACTGGTAGAGATGAAGGCGATGCAGAAGTCGCTGCCGCCGGACGTGGCATTGGGCGTGAAGTAGTCGACTTGACCAGGTTAAGCAAGAATTTGGTTAACTCACTGCCCTGGCAACACAGTTCGACTTCAACCCACAGCTCTTGATTGTCCAATCTGATGCATTCCATGAGTGAATGTTCACTATAGTCCAGTGGCGTTAGGGCTCTCACAGCCCCCTTTTCCACCCATGGTCGGGGGGTCGTAATGACATGCAATCAGGATCGGATTTGTGCGACTGACAGTCAGTTGGTAAAATCAAGAGACAAACGACGACATCGATGCTTAACGAGTTTCCTTTCGTCCCGGCTCCTGACTCTGGCAGTGCCTCTGCTTCATGCAACGATGTGGATAGACAAAAAGATGGTCTTGACTTCACTTAATGGGAAGTGTTCAGTCCGACCCTCAATATTGGAATCTTCGTCTTCACAACTGTTTGACTGAATGCTATTTCGCTAGCCTAATTCGGAACCTCGGCCTTCTAGTTGCTGTGCTTCGAATTTTCCTTACATGTCGTCCGTTGCGTAATAAGAGGATCGGTTTGGATGAGCTTTGATTCCCTACAACAGGTTATTTCGCGTCACTTCATGAAGCCTGTCTTCAGTATTTCGTGCTTGAAGGTTACAGTTGAAGCACTAGTGGCGAGGGATTGTAGGGACTTTAATGGAAGTGGTGCCATTACTATCCATTGAAAGGCCTTCTGCGATTCATTCTTGAAATGAATTCTGAAAACTGACGGAGGAGTTGATAAATGCTCCATATATTTACAGCATGTGAAAGCTGGTCTGCTGTTCTTGAGGCGGAATTATGGTGATTGTAGAGATGCCATCGAAATGGCGTGCTCAGGCCCCTTTTGGCTGTAGGCGGTCTTTTTTTAATCCATCCCTTCAATTAGTGGCAGTGCCGCCGACAAGCTTCCGCTTCAGGTTTATGCACAGATGTTCAGTTTGTTTCCCCTTCCCTAACCCACGCCCCAACCCCCTGGTTCCCATATCAACCGATCGTATTGTGGATCCTTGTGACGTCCAAACCGATACTTACCATGCATTTGTGGTGCACTAGTCATTCCTTCATTCTCCATGTCAGGTGGGGGTGGCTACAAAAAGTGAGGAGAGTCTTCTGGAGTCTACCTCGGGACGAGATGCAGGTCTGTTCCCGCCTCGCAACCAGTCATCTGCAAATCTCACAGTTAGTAGGAATAGCTTACTTTGGTGACGTCTCCTGCAGAGCTTTGCAATCAAGCAAATGGTAGGTGTTACTTTTCCGTTGTTCTGTCTATGTGTTAAGTCATCCACCCCTTCTTCTTGCTTACTTATTTCCCCAAATATTCATTTAGATCTGTGCGTCTATTTGCCTCTAGGCATTTATTCGTCTCCCGTCTCTTTCCTACCTCCGTCTTCCACCTGTCCGACACGTGTGAGCAGGCAAATGCTGGATGGTGGAGTGAGGGGGCCTGACGACAGGCTTAGATGAAAATGAGCGCTGGAGAGGAAAAGAGCCAGTGAACTAACGTTCTGGACGCCTGATGCGTGTAGTGGTGGAAAATTGATAGCTGTTGAGGAGCTGCAACAGACGTGTAGAAAACTGCGATATTTGAGGCTGGAACTCGGTAATAGGAGAGAAATAGAGGCTGTTTTGTGGAGAATTGGGATCTAGGACGATGATAGTTGGGAGCGTGGTTTGAAACTGAGGCACCCAGTTGGATAATTGAGCTTTTGGTTGATGGGAATAGGAAAACTGGAAGAAAATGGGGAAGATGATTGGGGAATTAGGGGGTGTCCACAGTAACTGGACACGTGGAGAGGGAATGAGGCAGTCAGAGAAATGGGTTCTAGGGTAATGGGAACTAGATAACCAGGAGTAATTGAGGCAGAGATGAAAATTGCAGTCGAGCTATAAAGGAAAGAAGGGAGGTAGATTGGGAGAGGTTTTGATTCTGGAGTGATCTGAAGTATGGCCTAACGAGTCCATACACATTGCTGCTAGCCAAAGAGGGCAAAAGAAGCGGTGGATTACATCTACTTGACATGTGAAGTGTTGCAATAAAACTAAAATCTACAAGCCTTTCATCTTCTCCATCCGGACTGGCAATATGATTAACTTATAGGTTCCTGCCATTAAAGGAACGGCTGCTCCACGGTCGAAGAAGATGAAAGGCCACACACCACTCACGACAGCATCCAGATCCAGAGAGGCGAATATCGTTGATGCTGACAAGTATGTGGGCGCCATTTCTCAGGTCTACTCACAATGCATCATTTTTGAAGTTATTTGAATAACTTTGGCAGTTTCGACTGCCTTCTGTGGTTTTGGAACTCGATTTGGACCATTTCCTTTTGAGATAGAGCCCAAACAAATTTGATTGGCAGGAGAGGGGATGAAATGAGGATGGTTCAGTGTGGAAACAGTCTCGAGCTGAGGTGACAGCCAATTAACTGGACTTGTTGATCATCATCCCCCCAGTGACCAATCTTCTCCTTCTCCCATAAAACCTCTACACTGAAGAGTGGTTCTTTTTTTACACCTCTTTTGCATAGCAGCAGCACACTACGACAAAGCACATGGAAAGCAAAGCCACAGTCTCAAATCCCACGGTTCCAGTTTGTACAACTAATAAGCATGGTTCCAGTGTCCTTGACAAGGTCGACCCACTCACGGATGCGGTTCAGATCTCTCTCACACAATACACCCCTGGCATCAGCCAGCGTGGTGACTACTGCATCTCCCTCCACGGCAAAACGCCCGTCAGGCAATGCGGATGTCAGAGCCTCGGAGAAGAGAAGGTGAACTTTGACTTCCTCGTCACAAGGTGTGTTCACTGAGTCCTTTTCGCCCTCCTCTGCAAATCGACTGTACTTGCTTTGGTCTAACAGACGCTGGCATTCCTCCACGTGAACCCAGGCATACGTCTCAGGGCAGGCGAGCCAGGAGGGCGAGTATTCAGCCTTGTAGTTCATTTTGGTGCAGGAGTGGACATAGTGCCCCAGGGAGTAATACGTAAAGTCGGCATAGGCGGGCACCATTGCTCCGTAGGTTCGATGGAGGTGTCGAACAAAGGCAATTTCTCTACAACAAAAGCCACCCTAACTATGCTGATGACCAACATAACCACCTCTTCAATGGGGCATTTCGACGTGCACTTAAACGAACCTAAGAGCAGAGTACGTGCCCAAATTGAGGCATGTGTATTGAGGGTCGAAGAAGAAGTAGACAGAAGAAAGGTAACCGGGAAGTAAATCCACCACTCCGACAGCAATCAGCTTACTTTCATCCAGCCAGTACTGTTGGTGGTAGGAGCCGAATTGTGGGGCGCCGGCGGCTTCCGCTGCCGCATTGTGTGCATTCTGCAGTCGGGTGGAGCCACAGAGTTGTTAGTACGAAGAGTTTGTTTGATGTGTTGCAAAGCAACTCGCAGAGCTGGACCTACCACAAGAGTGGACTCAACAATGGATTTCTCGAATGCCTCACGAGTTATGCTGTCCGGCGATGCTTTGTGAACACTGACCTGGTAGTTGTGGTACAGTTTGTACTCCTCATCCAGAGTCTTACTGAGGTCTGAGGAGAGGGGCGCACTTCTGTAAGACCGTATCTATTCAAGGCGACATGGATGGGTTTACTAGTGGAAGCGACAAGCCAGCAAAAGACAAGTTTAACTTACCTCCAACCTGTGCACATCATTTTCTCTCCATTCCACCTCTTTCAGGTACTCTTCAAGCTCCTTCGGCTTGTACTTTTCAATTCGAAGCTTTCGACTCTGCACATGGGCCTCCATGAGCTCCGCCAAGGATTCACCAGTCCTGCCAGCACGTTGAGCCATGCGTTCCTGTCGAGCCTTCCATCGTCTCTGTTTGGCACTTACCCCTCGTCCAGGTGTCAGAGGTGCAGCTTCACACTCGATTTTGCCCGAATCTTTAGTTTTGGTTCCCTCAACTGACTTCCGACTACTGCCGCAGGCTTTGTGCACATCCCGTGACGTCTCAGCATAGTCCGGTTTTTCGCCTGCCCTCAGAAAGTTGGCTACAAGACGTATTGCCTTCTTTTGTGCCTTCGAGATCCTAAACTGTTGTGTGTCACACCTGATAGGGTAGGCGGGACAACACGTCTCCTTGTTCATTGGCTTGGAGACTTTACTTCCATGCCTAAGTTATGGATGTAAATGCGATAATCTTTCGCCGCTTACCGACGCCATCCCCTGTCCATGAGAATTTTATAGTCATCCACGAGAAGACCACGGGAAGAGAGGTCTGTGCGTGATGAGAGTGATACAAGTGAAGACGACTTACACCAATTTGCTTTTGGAGAGGTGGTATCATCGCAGTATCGGCAGGAATCGGATGTCTGTACCCCTTCAAGTTCGATCAGTGAATAGGTGGGATTCGGATGGGGCTCCATGTTGAGAGAGGTAAAATTTGCAAGAGTAAAAAAAGGCTCACGTTCAGCGCTTTAGTGGTTCAACTCGGTTGTTTTGAATTTTAAACATTTTTACGAATCGTGCTCGAGTTTACCCATTCACAACCGCCTTCTTGATTGGCGTATATCAAGAAGAGGTGAACTCCTGGTGGATTGATAACCACTCGAAGGTCAAGGTTGATCAACCACTACTCTACTCCGATCTGAAGCATAGTTAACCTTCCTTCTTCAGCAGTCAGGCACGTACCCCCTGGTAGCGCTGTTCACCTATTCATTCCTCCCCAAGTTCAGGAGGCAGTAGGACGCCACGCATTCTATCTGACCCAAAACACTGCTGTCGCATCTTGTAAAGGCATAATGAAAGAATGCAAGACATGGAAGAAGTGTGGTTGTACAGGAGCCTCTCCTTTCGTGAGTGGGAAATTGTCTAGTTTGAAAAGGAGGTACGTCATAACAACACACTTTGTTGATGACACTTTTGAACAGTCCCGATCAACATTAGTGGAAAGGCAGATTCCAGGAAGAGTGGGGCAGCTCCTTCATGAGCACTGTCAACGGCGTGCCAACATGTCTGTAAGGGCACGTCACAGGTTCGACGTTTATCTCCTCGTCCTTGGACTTTCCTTTCTTTGTATGGAGTAGAAAGAGAGAAGGTATGGGCATTCCACACTGATTTGCTAAACGATATGGAAAGATGAGGGTTATGTTAGTTGAGAGATCGCACGTCTCCCTTGAAGTTAAATGCTTCCTCTCTAACTAAGAAAATCATCCAAGGAAGTATGTATATATTTCAAATGTGCTGACATACCTAAGCGTCTAGGGATCTGTCCAAATCAGTGGATGATGCGGTATCCAATCTGGTCCAGCCAGTCTGCAGTGCTGTGTGTCTCTACTTCTGCGCCTTCTCGCCTTCTGCAACGCCTGTTAGTGACAGGAGAGATGTCCTGTCGTAGACACCTCCTCGTATAATATATGCGAATAGCCAAAACGCTTCAAAGACGTGCCTGGCCCTGCCAGTGACCATTCCAAGCGTTTTGCGCACTTCTCTGTCGACGACAATTCACCTGAAGCAATTCCCACGTGATCGCACGACCCCTCTCCCGTCTGCTATGACAAGGAGACTGGTGGCATGGGTGGTGACAAAAGCACAATTCCATCATCATCAAAGCAAAACTCTGTTGACAAACAAAAGTAAGTAATGGAACAGGAAGTAGAGGAGGGGGAGGAGGCAAGGATGGAGGGTCAAGGGCTTCTTAAGAAGAAAAGGATTGGTCCAGACCATTTGCAGCGAGTTCACCAGCCCAGCACTGCGAAGGGTCAGCCTTTGGCAGCTTCAGGATGACCTTGCCCTTGAGCACCTAATGGCAATGAAAGCAAACAATGAGGGTACAAAGTACGGCAAATTTCACAGGAAAAAGCGCTTCTTGCTGCACTATTAAGTGTTTGGTGCCTCTAACAGAAGAATACATTCCTGCTCTTCAATCAATATGCAGTAGTCCTTTGAATATTGTCGACTACTTCAACATTCTTGAAATCATATTCTGTCATTACACTCGCTTTCACCTCATCACTCCTTTTCACCTTAGTCTCAGTTCAAATCTGTCTCACATGGGAGCATCTGCAATCCCGCCGAACATTCGCATTTTAGTGTTTAAGAAGCTTCTCTTCCGGGATTTTAATTCCCACCATTCTACAGCATACACCAACCTACATCCTCATTAATTAATAATGACGTGGACATCCACTCTGCCTGTGCTTGCGTACACACTAGTGTCAAGGTCACCCAACTTGGTACAAATGAGTGAGAACAAAGACCATCCTGATAAGCCTGACGACCACATTAATAGGATTAAGTCTACATTCTTGTAGAATTATGTCCCCTCAATTTTCCTATACAAGTCTCTATGGTGTCTGTCCTCAAAAGCATTAACACCAGCTAGACTGGCACACAACCAGTTCATTACCATGGTCAAATAGTGGAATGGAGAGGGTCCAACTTAGACCTTGGCAAATTGCAACGAATATGCAAAGCTCGACATATCCTTGAAAACCTCATGAGACAGACAAATGGATAAGTAGTCTTTAACACAGGCAAACAGAAGGGCTGGGAAAGTAGCAGCACGACAAATGCTATACGCCACCAGCATACCAGATGAGTCACATCCTCTCCTAATAAAACTGATACACGCTACTCCGTGAAAACTGGTATTTTGACTGCCTTCGTCAAAACCCGCCTTCAAATTACCATTGCGCAAGAATGTGCTTTCACCCGGGGTCGCATCACACACCACATGGGGGCAGTTGGAGCGAACTCAACAACCCTAAAGAAAAGTCGCCGAAACATGCGTTTGTCCTAACGCAACGCAAATCACCTCTCCGTGAGCATTGGACCATTTTAAATAGGCAATAATATGAGCCGAAGTAGAGAAGTTTACGAATCTTAATACAATATGATGATAACAACATAATAATAATATAAGTAGCTAAAGAGATAGTAAAGTAGGCAAATGAAGGAATACCTCATATTTGGCCTCCGAGGGGACGATCTGACCCGGAAACTGTCGACATTTATACTTCAGGTCCTGATCACCCTTCTTCAGCCTGCACTCAACATCCAAGGACCTCAAAGGTTGTCAACAAGATTTATTTATCACAAAACCTTAAAGTGAGGGTAAAAACAACTACATGAAGTAGGCAATAGCAGTTTGAAAGCAGTAGTTAAAGACATCCACAAGAAAAGTGTGCAATATACCAATCACTAAGATGGATGGCAAGATCAGCACTGGGGAGACTAACGGTGGAGATGAAACTCGACGCATCACCACTGCCAGACTGTATGAATTTGCCTTTGACGGAACTGCCACTGAATAACTTGTAAGGAACTGCCAAGTCGGGAATGAGGAGAACCACCCGAACCGGTTCACCATCCTCAGCTGTCACCGTGATCATTGTGACCTTGTAAGGAGCCAACCAGGCAAGCGTTTGTCAGCAAAAAATAGTACCATTAATCCTCCACAAACGCAGTGATACGCATTGCAGGTAAGGAGGAAAGAATATTTCTCACTGCTTTAAACGCCTACAGACTGAAGATAGCGATCACAAGGGAAGCGCTATTACCGAAAGAGGCAGATAGCATTCAAAGTTGTTTAAGAAAGAGGTGGAAAGTGCAATTCTTCATGTACAGATTCAAAAGCCACTTTGTGAGCTTTACGCCAACTAAAGATGGAAAAATGTTGCGTTATCAGCCGTACATATCACATCTGTAGAACTGAAGTAATAGTCGAACAGCATGTTCCCCTATTTATAAGGGTCAGTTTTTCTTTTAATCTTTGAACTTTCACAATTAAGTAAACCAGAGTGCTTGCGAAAAATTGCAATCTGATTCAAGTAGTTCACTTCGGCTAGCATCAATAAATCCCCCGTTAGGATCAACCAATCCGTGACTGACTCATTTAGTGGGATAATAGTGCAATGCTATACTCAGAATTTGTCTTCTACCCTGAATATCACGCTATCGTAAGAACCTAATTTAATAAGACATGGTAGTCGTGAATTGATCTGAGCGTTAAAAAAGCCATGAACTGATTGTGCACGGACAAAGACGGAAATGACAAGTTAGGTTTAACCCTGCCAAAAAATCATAAAAACCAGTCCTGGTTACGAAGTGCATTGCATAGAGTTACAAAGCATACAAAAAAGAGCATGATAAACACTAAAGAAAATAATCGCAAAAGACAGAAAACTGAACAAAGCGCGGTGAAAGCCAGATTCAAGTAAGAGCACTTTTAATGCCAGGAATCATCAAATTTTATTGCAACCATTGTGCTTGATCGATAAAACGAAATCGTAGCTGCCCATCAACATAGTATTGAAAGCCCCTGTCGTTTACCCCGAAGATTCTGAACACTGTACAGTGTGAAAAATAAGTCTCACAGTACAGACTATCGTCCGGCATATATTGGGTGACTTTATTCGCCTATAAATCAGGAGCAGAAGATGATTTAAAATGGTTTCACTAAAATTAGCATTCCCATGGGTTTCACAAAAATAAACTGAAAAAAAAATACCACCTGTAGGACATTTACGTGTTATGTAATGATATGTTAGTGAAAAGGTAATTTGAATATCCTTAGAAAATTCCGGACAAGGCAACAAAAAGTTAAATCACATGATAAGCTACCTATCTTAAAAAAAGGATGAAGCGGAACCCGACGATTGATCACGCGTACAGAACACACACCACTAATACGATGGCCGCGCCTTCGAGAATTGACCTCTACATCATATTTACTTTGTAAAATAACGTCTCAATTAGTTGGCTCTAAAACTGCCATAAGTTAGGAATATAAACTTATTCAGACGGCCTCTACTTTTTAGCGACTGCGTGCTTTAGGCTAATTAGTAACTTTATTTTTAATGTGCTAGAGACTTAATTAATTCCAAATTTCATTCGCCTTTAATGAAGCAGCGTTTAGCTAAACCCATTCATTTTATTCGCAAAGTAAATGAATGTTAAGCAGGTTTTTTGTGCCAAATGCTTTGTGAACAGAGTAACGTGATCTGATAATTTGTTTGATTTCCCAAGGCTTTGATCGCCACATGCACGCAAGTCAACTTGCCACTTCAGCAGCCGCAGAACTCTTATGCGTATAAATAGTTGCAATGCGGTGATTGTCTGTCTCTCGGTTTTGGGGAGGAACCGCTTTGAACTTGGCCATTGTTCCACGTTGGGTAGGATGGCCCTCGGGCCGTGCCAGTCTCCCGAGTGCCATTCTTGTGCAAATAATGTATATACATATGCTCGAGTATTGTCTTCTTTTTCAGGAAAGTCTCGGGATACCACAATAGTAGCTGCTTTTGCGTAACAAACAGCCTTTGTACACCTGTGGGCGAAACACAGTATCTACCAAGAATTGAGCAGCTCTCTCTGCATTCACCAAGTTGGTGAAATACTGCCTTAATTGTATTATTTTAGGTTTTTTGTCTTGACTTAAAAAAGACTTTTGTATCTTCTTCTACCTATACCTAATTTTCCATTTAGGGCAATCTTTTCGAACACGGCACACCAAATTAGTACTTAAAAGTGCAATAATCCAAATTTTTTGAATCCTTGCTTATTTTACATAATAAACACACAAAGTGAGCGGACTTGAGTGAGATTATTAACTTCTTAATACAAGTAAGACCTAATACGAGAGTAGTATATGTATTGCTGATATTACAGAAGAACCTAAGACTACTGACATAGCCAAGAGATTAGCCCTCATGGTGAAGATGCAGTGGTCAAAACACAAGGTACCTCTGTACAAAACCAAAAGTTGAACTAACAATTAATGCATCGCATGGCTTTCATCCTCCTTCAAGCGCTGCTTTCGGCACTTTTCTTAAGCCATATCCCGCATTCGCCATCACAACGCAATCGGTACTGTAAACTGCCAGTCATCAAACTTCCATACAACCGTGAAGACAAATGACAGCCGTGACCGTATTTGTAATTCTGCCTCCTATGAGAAGTGAATTCGCGGACAGGGAATTGTACTGGCCATTACGTGTGCACATAGCTAGACGTAAGAATGCCAGCCTAAAAGCAGATTTATGCAATGAGTAACTGGATTTAACGCAGTTCCTTTGTCCTCACTTCAGTGCTGCCCAGTCATATCCGGATTCTAGCCAGTTAGTAGAGAAGTGAAGGACTCATTGAGATCCCACCTTACCGTTATATTTATGCATATACGTCAGGCAAATACTTATAAAAAAGTTTTTTAGGTGGTTTACAACTAGTGTTGCTTTCCTGCAGAACACGTCACTGGGGTAGTTAGCGAAGATAGACTTCATTTCCGACCCTTCTGTTGAGGGTCGTCGCCGATTCTCCCATTCACAGCATATCCACCTCTTGCCTATTATTGAGGTTTGCCACCCAATAGTAGACGTAATACGATAGTGCTTTATTCCTCGTTATTGGTGAGGCGCCACTTTGGTACTTTGAATTGGCCTTCTTGTACCTCGCGAGGTGGGCGGGCTTCGAGCCATGCCAATAGCCGAAAAACCTTCTCTGTGCTGAATTTATATTCTGCTTGAGTATCGTGTTTTCCTTCATCTTCAGAGAAGTCTCGGGACGCTACAGTGGAAATAAGGATATATGTCCCTAATATCATGTAGTACGATAGTGGTTTATCCCTCGGTTCTGGTGAGGCACCACTTTTGTACTTCGAATTAGCCCCCTTGTACCTCGCTGGGTGGGCCGGCCTTTTGGGCCATGCCAATAGCCCAAACACCTTTTCTGTGCTGAATGTACGTATTCTGCAGGAGTATTGTGCCTTCTTCCGTCTTCAGGGAGTCTCAGGGCGCTACATTGGTGGCAACAGAAAGCGAACACGATCTCGAAAAACATGTATCCTGATTTCCCACTTCTGCGTGATAAGCTTTAGTGGAGCGGAAGAAGTACAAATGCTACGGATGGAAGAATGGTGATGACTCCTAATAGAAGGGTTGATGTTGACGTCTACCTTCGGCATCTCTCCCAGTCCCGTGTTCTGCAGAAAAGCCATTAACAACTGAAGCGACACTAGCCGTGAACCATCGGGAGGTTTCGTTACGGATTTCCCTTTACCGTCCCCCATGGACCTGTTCTAAATATTGTACTACCCTATTCAAATCTGCTTTTAGGCCAGTGTTCCTCCATCTATCTATGGACACGCATGATGGCCGGCGCAGTTCCCCGTCCTGAATGGAATCCCTATACCGGACAAAACCCCAGATCCAGTCAAGCTGCCAAGAGGGATCAGTGACGTTGAGGTCAAGTATCACCTCAGTTGCAGGAATTTGGTGACTGGCACGGTCGACTCGTGGGTGTTTCTTTACTGCACCGACTACGTTGTAATGGCTGACGCGGGAGGTTGACCTGTGGGAGCGCCGGGGACGACGCTCAAAAGGGGAGGGAGGCTATGTAATACGATGGTGGTTTATCCCTCGGTAGGTGAGGCGCCACTTTTGTACCTTGAATTAGCCCCATGTACCTCGCTGGGTGGGTTGGCCTTTTGGGCCATGCCAATAGCCCAGATACCTTCTCTGTGCTGAATGTATATATATTTTGCCCGATTATTGTGTCTTCTTTCGTCTTCAGGGATCCCCGGAAAGCTACAATCAAACTTCCTTTCTGCAATCACCCAAGAAGCGCCGCTAGACTTCCCTGAAGACGGAGAAAGTCATAGTACCCCAGCACAATATATAAATTTGGCATGCAAAAGGGCTTGAAACTGTCTGCATGACCGTGAGGCCAATTCGACCAACGAAGGTGTGATGGCTAAGACCCGAAATGGTCCTTTGTCAAAACCGAGAGCTAAGCGACCACTGTATTGCATCTGTACCCATATAATTGTTCCAATATTTGTTTCACATAAATTGAAGGTTCTATATATAGTGAGGCTTGTTTTGTTTAAAAGTGCCCTTTAGGTGAGAAGCGTTCAGTGAACACGAATCTCGCAGATATACTGTCAGAATTCTTCGTGGCAGACTAGAGTCCAAAACCCCTGGATTTTTCCACCCCATAAAATATCAAATAAAAAGCGGTAGAAAATCGGTTTTGTAATATAAAAACCCTGGTATGATATATTTATTTAAATGATTTGGCTTTTCATAAATAAGCCTCAAGGATCATAAAATAATCGCAAGTAGTAATAAGATTCTTGCATCATCGCGGGTATTTCCTAGTTTTGCTATGAGCTATAGTAATTTCGAAAACGTTAAGAGCCAACCTTACTAGCAGAGGAGCAGTTTATATGGCAAATGACTGATGTAGCCAAAAAAGACCTCGAGACAAGATGTCAAATAGCCACATAGCACTATCACACGACTGCTGTGCTTTAAAAATAACTTAATCTGTTCGCTTGCCTGTGATTTCTGAAAAAAAAAATTGTTACTTATCTTCAAATTAACCAGCAACTATCCAAGCGCGCCACAGTGTTGTAGTTAACCTAATAATTTGCGCATTACTCAAAATGGATTTTTGGTGGTAAGCTGATGCATATTTGCATGAGTGTCATTTAATCCCAACATGAGGTCTAATAACCTAGGATTGATGTGCCCCTATCTTCTGCATAGTATGTTGTTACTTGCGTGCCCAGCTATTTGCATGCTTTGTATTTTCTTATGATTGAGCAAACTCAATTATTGGCTCTTTTTTAGCATTACTAAATTTAAACCCACAGGAGAGGAATTGATCATTACATTGGGCTACGCGTTGTTTGTATTTGCCCTCGTAGCACCTCCAAACGTCCTACTTTCCGCAGGCCTTACTATTGAGAATCTCTTTCATCGACTTTTGGGCAGCGAAGAGCTCTTTTTCACCGCCTATCACCTCCGGAGGACAGCCATACTAAAAGCCCTTTCTTTCTTTATTCCTCTGGGTGAGTAACGTTTTTGTTGGTGCCTTGATTGGCGATAACTTTTTGTTGCTGTTCCACTCGCACTTTTAGGATACTTTATTACACTTCGGACGTTCGGAAATCCAGAAATGGGTTTCCTGAACGCTGTTGGGAATGTTGGTTTGGCCTTATCGATTGCTCAAGTTGCAATTGCTTCTTTTTACATCTACCTTGAGTGGTATGCACACGGTAAATGGACGGGTCATCCTGGAATGCAAGAGATGAGAAAAATTGCAGAGAGTATTTCTTCCTCTTCCTTCTCTACGTCACCAACTAGTTCAAATGAGTTGGAATTTCTTCGGAGTCATCCCAGGTACAATAAAAATTCTTGGTTTTAATTGATTTAAACGGCGCTTTCATTACCTCTTGAATGATAGACTGAAACTGCACGGCATTGAAACCTAGACAAACTTGTCTCGAAAAACGTCCTACTGACATTATCAAAAATCAAACTATTAGTGGTAAAGGAGAACAATTTCCTGCATTTTTGATCCAGCAAATATGATATGCTAAAATGTTGCTCTACTTGCATCCAGGTGATTAGATATATCATTTTGCTTTCGCACAGTCCAGAGGGCGTGGCCTCCAGCATCGACAAAGAATTCCGAAGGATGGAAAAGTTTGTTGCCTTTGCTGGCCGCGGTCTCACCTCCTCCTGGTCAGGTCGTCGAATTGTCGTTACACCCTCATGGATCCTCTTCTCGCATCGCACAACCTTCCTGCCAATCTGCCAACTTCTAGGTCACTTAGGAGCTGTTGTTGTGGGAACGCGGTGTATCACTAATCAGATAGCGTCATTAGGGGAGGATGAGGAACAGGAACGGGCGGACCCAATGCTTGGCAGCGGTGTGGTTATGGCAACCATCAGAATCGCGGATATGGATAGCGGGGCCTGTATTCTCTCGTTTGAGTAAGAAGTGGTTTGATCAGTATGCTATTAACTGACTCCGTTGTCATCTATGTACCAGAAGTCTTTCCTTACGATATTCTATGACAACGATGGTAAAATTCATTTACTTTTCTATCTACTGGTCCATCTTGAACTCGTCCACATGCGGATTATTCTATAGGCTATTTCACCACATCACTTTAAATTCTTTGTATGCTACGGAGGAAACGCGATTCACCATTCTTTTGTTCTTTTGTTTTTTATAGCCTCCCAGCGAGTGAATTAGAAAATTTTCGCCTCTATCTCTGTTGCCCATTGGTCTACGCACAGGGCGTTTCCCTCGAACCAAGCATAATTCAACGTTTTCTGGAGGCATTCTCCGCAGTCGTTCAGGAAAATGAACCAATTGAAATCCCTCCCAGTATGGTGAGGTGCAAAATGATATATATTTAATTTCAAGATGCGTTCAGACTTTACCTGGGTTTCCGACGTTAAACTTGTCCCATTTTCTGTTTCTCCAATCGGTAGGAGCTTGAGCGATGTATCGGATGTCTTAGCAATCAGACAAGTGTAGCCATCCGTCGCAGCTGTGCAGGCGAGTGCGGATCCTGTCGGTGTCGGCCAATGTGGTGCGAGATGTGTGTGGGTAGATGGTTTGCATCGCGACTGGCTCAATCGCATGTGCCAACTTCGGAATGGGTGGCTTCTCGAGTACCCTGTCCCACCTGTCGAAGCCCCTTTTGCATTCGTGATGTGCTTTCCTTGAAGCGCGCACAATATTGACTTCATGGGTTCCAGAATTGTTGAAAAATTTTAAACCAGCTTGAGATCGCAATCTGTGTACTGCAGCATCTCTCATCTTGCCATTTGAAAGAATAATCAAGCTTTTATTTGGAGAGGATGGGCACTTTTCCATTTCAAAACATTTTTCATCACCAAAACTGCCTTAAAATTTCGTCTACCTTCTGAGATCCTTCTCTGATCACCTACTCATCTCCCTTATCAACTCAGTTTGTCCTTTGGTGGTGTGCCGACGCAACACCCTTGGAAGACAATAAAGCTTTTATCGCGCCCTCCTTCTTTTACAGTGTGAAGGTTTTTCGCTTTCTAACTAACACTTTTTATGGAACTAGAGTTGGCCCAAAACTTTGGGACATTTAGGCGCATATAAAGGGTGTACCCCAGCGGTACCAAATCGGTAAATGCGTGAACTGTTTGTTAGTTTGCAGATTTCCCATGGGGTCGCAACAAAGTGTCCTGGAGGGCACAGCTTGTGGTCCTCCGGCGATCGGATTAGGTGAGTTGCTTCCATTCTGTTGTGTGAAGTCCTTTTGCTAGCTCTCCTGGTCTATTGCAATCCAGAGAAGTGTTTTTCGGATTTTTGATTCCAGAAGATCGGCATTCGTCAGTTGCGTCTCTCTCCACCACTCCCTTGCCATCATCTCCGAGTTTTCCAGGAATGACATCTCTTTCTTACTCCATAAAGGCGAGGTTTCGTCCAGACGCTAACCGCAGACGTCAACGTCCACTTTCCTGTGTGATTCCAGACCAAGGTCCTGCGTTTCCAAGTCGAGGTGGTGCCAGTTCATCTAGACAAGTTGTGGTCGTATCAGCGGCTCCACCAAGCCTCTTCCGATCCTCTTCCACGCCAAAAGTGTGTGGAGCTCCGACCAAATGGAGGGAGGATCCACAGTGGGAAGTTTACCAATTACAAAATCGTGTGCCGAGATTTGAGCCTTTGGCAAAGTGGAGGAATCTTGGGGGTTCTGATCCCACTCCGGTTGGCTGATTTTCAAGGTCTAAGTTGCAGCAGTGACCAAATTACCAACTATCATATTTTCTTTGTCTAGCTGGTCGAAATGGTGGAGGCCTACAAGCGACACCACTTGGTGATAGCAGATTCCGTTTCCCACAAGCAGGAGGAAATTATCTGCCTTGAACGAAAGGTGATTTATTTGTCGTTATTATCTCTCACTTGGCGTAAACCAGAGGTGATGCCCATTAATCCCCTCTTCCTTCATCCGTGTTCTCGTGGATAGATTGAATCCACTTCAAAACGCGCGGTAGAGTCAATGCAACTTCGTCAACGCGGTGGTGAATTTCCAAACTCTTCATCCACGGCTGACTCGATGACTACTGTGGCGGCGGGGACCTACCAGTTGGAGCGAATCTTTAAGGGCATCAACGAGTTACATGATCGGTTCAAGGGCTGTGAGAGGCTTCTCGAAGAGTTGGAACTTCAAGCTAAAGAACTGGAACAAAAAATGGCCTGCGATTGTTGTGGCGGTGACCAATAGATTTTTACCTCCTCCTGTACATCCTATGATTTTTATATTTTAGCAACTTCTTTCAGATTTTTGATAGATATTTGAAAAAAAATGCTTGTGTTGTTGTATTAATCTTTGCGGTCGTGTCTGTCTGTTGCTGATAATATGAAGTGTGTTTACGTCAAATCGGGACTTCGGGTTCTGTTTTGGGAAGAAGGGATGTCATCTTGCAGTTATCAGCCATCCATTCAAGAGTCGACTGTCTGCCAGTACAAGTTGATGACGGACGTGTCGAGGGTTACTCTGACCTCACTATCCAATGCGGAGGTTCAACCTGGAAGATGTACTAAAATCTGAGCTGGCGGATATTGGCCCGCACCTAAGGTAGGCTTCATGTGTGCTGCGGCACACGGTAGGATGTGTGGATGGTGTCACTGTTGCAAAGGTGGCTAATTTTCACCGTGGCAGCTCCGTTCCTACCCCACAACACGGTAGTGGAATGTCTGCCTGATCCTGGAGGTCTAAACCACGCCTAACTTGTAGCAGACTTCCACAAGGGGGGATCTATCTATCTATCTGAGACCATTAACTATTTTGGGATATAACCACGCTGCATCTCCTCCAACACAGAAGAGTTGGACATTGCAGTTGCTGAATTGAAGGAGAGTTGGAATTTTGTCGATTCCATCATCAGATTCGATGGAATCTGAGTTCCTTTTCGGACAGGCGTTAAATCAATGTGAGCATGCAATACCATCACCACTGGACAAGGAATTCTGGGTGAAGGACTTCTAGGCATGACCCCATATGCAGGATTTGTTGAAGCCTGCTTCAAAGATGTACAAATTGAAACGGGACCTTTGAACTTATGATTGAAAATAAGTTTCAAGCGATGGAAGTCTACTCCAAGGCATACTTTTTGGTTACCTTAACGATGGAAAGGAACGGTCTTGTGAAAGGATTTCAGAGATCTCGGACCTAATCTCTATCCTGACCTTGACAACTGCCTCCAGTATCTGGATGTTGTATCTGGTGGGAAAGAGTTTGATGTTTTAGGGAATGTTCACTCTCGTATATAATGTGGTAAGGCAAAACAATCACGATAAAGGAAAAGACGAGATAATGAGAGCATTGCATTCTTTCTTTCCTTATTTACGCTACATTTTGGAATTGTGACGGGTGCTACTTGTTGGACCGAATAGGTAGTATATCCTAGCCCATTAAATTCACCTCTCAAAATAAACCTCATTACATATAGGGAGAATTGAAGAAGCTTCGCAGAGCAAGGAATGAAAGGAGGCTATTGTTTACCACAAATATGATCGGTAAATCTAGGACGGCGTTTTGATTGGCTCTTGTTTTAGCCACCTGGTTCTGCTCAAATCTCATTGGCCAATCAAAGAAGAGTCTCTATCAGATAGGAAGACGTCTCAAAGGGTGCAATTTAGTAACCTAGCTGTAGTTTTCTCAAGTAAGTCACCAGTATTCGTTTAACGGTGTTTGTAACTGTGGGGACACCTCAGTCTCAGCAAATTTTATGCTAGTCACACTCCAGCTCTTACGTAGGGTAGTAATATGCATTCCCCCACCCCACTCTGGGTCATTACTACTTTAAAGAAGACTTGAGGCGATATAGTTAGCATTCCAACTTTTTACCCAGTTTTTTTGTATAAGCTCTTCTAAGGAGTGTAAGATCTACAAACGTAGATCCTTTTCCTGGTTTTTTCCACTCGTAGCTTCATTGCTGAGGGTATCGTAGACCAGTTAGAAAGGCACCTGTGTAAACCAATTTAACTAAACATTTATTTAAATCTAGTGTGAAAACCACCATTTTTTTTGCAGACAAAAATGGCACTTATTCAACAATCTGGGCTCCTGTCACTTGCCAGTCAATTTTTCCATTGGTCACTGCAATATCCAAGTGGTGGACTACTAAACATTTTTTTTGCTCCAAAAGCCCAAGGAATGTTTCAAATAAACCCTAAAAATGAAAGATTAACTTCGGCCTTAAAATTTCTTCAATTTGTCCTCTTCAAGGATACAACAGGTCTGCCTGTTTCAAAAGCTCTGCTAAGGGAGAACTTGAGTACCCACAACACTCCAGTTACTTCCAATCGTGAGAGCGTGATAATATGGCCCCTCCTAATAACTCTGCTTCTAACATTGGCTCTACTGATAATTCTAGGATGGCGCCTTGGCTACTACAAGGCGCGCGGTCCAAGAAAGGTAAGATTTCCTAAAAATTTGATGAAAAGTTTTTGTTATCAAAGAGCTATATGAGTACGTTAATATTTCTCTTCTCCCTTTTTCTTCTCTTATCAGTATTACTTGGAAAATACGGAATCTTACAGCTTCCCTTTATATAGGGAGTCTGGGAAATTCACTGCTTCCTTAAGGATTTGATTGGTTAATTTTAAAGTGACCAATCACGTCTGCAGAAGAGTTATAAAGTGGCCAAATAAGTTTGCAGAGGTTTTTTTTATGAAGGAAGTGAATCCACGGTGAGTTCATTAAAAAAGAAAATGCTGTTAGCCTAGCGTCTTACCAAACGGTTTGGCCTCTAAAAGTGGGCTTAAAAGATCGGTTGATGCCACGTCCAGTTCTGCCTTAGTAGCTCTGTTACCCCACTGCCTGCCCTCATTCGCATGTGGTTGAGGGTTTGTGTGATGAAAAACACAAAATAAAAGAATAAAGAGGGAGGCGATGAGGGGAGAATGAAGAGACAGAACCTCCCTAGTCGGTGTTGTCTTCCATAAATTTGGAGGGAAAAGTCCTACACCTGAGGGTCTAATCCTGACTGGTTCTGAATACGACGAAGAAAAAGAAGTGAAGAAATGAAAAGGAAAAATTGTAGAGGTGTTACTAGCTTGTCTTTCAGTTGAATGAAGTAAATGCGACTCGGTCATAGTTGTTTAGATTTCTGAAAGTGTATACTTGCGTCTGCGGTGCACCACAAAGACACATAAACGTGGACCAGTTGGTGTTGTCGTTGAAGTGTGGGGTGTAATGAGTGGATCGATTAGGAGTGACTAGTAGTGCTCATTCATTTACCTTTATTATCAAAAATCCGGTCACCCAGTTACCCAACCAACTAGTCAGTCAGTCGGCTCGTTAATCAAACAATCTGTCGGTCCATCGGTTACCAAAAAATATTCTCTTGCTGGCGCATTTGTACAGCCTACTTGAGAAAATTGACAGACAGCAACTTGATTGTCTCCCATCCTCTTTGTCTCCGCCTCATAATTTGTAGCCCACAGTGCTAGTAAATGTCACTACTCACGCACGCTTGTTGAAGGTAGTGAAGACTGGTTTTATCACCACTCACTTTAAAATTCTCAGTGTGCCTTCTTTACAATCTCGTCTTCATTCTCCTGGACCTATTACTAGGTGAATGTGGTCCCTAGACGATGTTGTATGGTAAATCATTTCAAAATGTTGTTGGATTGGCAGTAATCGCGCGTACACAACCATCGTTCTCAATTTTTCTGTAAAACAGAGGAAAGCGAGCTCCAACGGCCAATCTCCTTGAACCGACATTCCATGCCATGAGGGTTCCAAACAGATGGAAAGTGGCGTAAAGCGTAATCGGAGACTTCGTACCGATTGTACTGACACACCTCTACCAGCAAGAACATTTACATAAACAGTCGTAGTTGCAAGTCCTTACAAATTTTTAACATTTCATCGTTGCATGCTTGACCAAAAACGAAAATACTATTTAGGTTGCCTTGCAACTTCTCCCCACATTTATTCATCCCATTACTAAGTGGGAAATAAGTCCTACTCAGTATCAAATGACTTTTCAAGCATTCATTTTCCTAGTGAGTAATTATGTTTATGACAGGCCGAGTATGATTAGGCTAACTTGATGTTTGACCACTGTCCCGCAAATCGGATAAGAACCATAACGACTTAGAATGCCACATATAGACTTGTAGACAGGTGTACTGCTATTTTCAACATATTTGTTAATTTATTCATTTTATAATGGCATGAATTATTGTCTCATCATTCTACTGTGCTTGTTATCATCCCTAGGCACGAAGCAGTAGTGGGGGCAGGTGATTTCATTCCTAGTGCTTGTGCAACGAGTTCGCACACTAGCAAGTCTTTACAAATTTATAACGCGTGAGCCGATTTTCAGAGTTTAAGGATGTACACCTATTTAACTACTGCTCGGCATGCCACGAAGATCCTCTGTTGCGAGCATATTGGTTTGGATTAAAGGACTCATGCCACTATAATTACAGCTTTTATTATTGTTCATAACGATCTACCCTTTTTCAGCGCGCCTGACTAAAGTTGTCTGCTTCTACATTTACGGAAAAAGTCTGATTTTTCCTTGATCAAAAGTCACCAGTCAAGTCAGAAATTGGCCAGTCGAATGTAAGCGTAGTGGGTCGTTGTCATGGAGACACCTAATTAAATTTATTTAAAGTAATCATGAAAAATTTTCAAATTTATCACCTTCCTGAAACGAGTTAACCGTTGTTTATAAGTTTGGAGCTGAAGAACGCAAAAAAGTCTTTAACTTCCTCTGAACAAAACAAATTTTTCATTTTACCTGGCGCCTGCAAACAAAAGTGGCAAAGATGTGATGTGAGTTTTTCACAGGATCCTATAAGCTGACGCCAATTCACCGCAAAGTGGAACTCCGACCCAAAGGCTTTTTACCTTCTTTTTTGTAGACATTCACACATAGGAGTCGAAGAAAGAGGTGTTTGAAACATGTGGAAATAGCTTTGCTGATTTCTTGCGTCATCTCGGAACTCATTGCTGTCACATTTCTTGGATTCTTTTTTAAGGAATCAAACGAAATAATTTCTATTTTTGAAAGCAGAGGTGAAAATGGTTCGGACGTGGTTAAAAAAGTGAGAGCTCTTTCCTTCGGTGTGCAAACTTTTCTATATTCGGGACTTTCAAATGGACAGAAGACGATTTCTGAGGCGTTTAGGGAACTCGAGGATGCTCTTACTGTACGTTTATGCTTTCCTTTTAGGCAGTTATTTGTTCACTCTACCACCTCATTATTTTGTTCAACCTCCCATCCATCAATCTGCTTATTGATTCGAGGGGTCCCTTTTGGATTCATTTGTCCATAAAGCTACTCACACACCCACAACTATTGTGGATAGGCAACTGCCCTCCATTGAACAATCTCGCTCCAATGATGGATCACGCAATGATGCAGGGAGGTTAACGACACCATTTATTCGTCATTGTCAGGGGGAACCACATCATCTGATTAACGTGTTCAAGCGAGTAAAGATGAGGTTGGGAAGGAGGAACGTGAAGAACATCGAGTGTGAGCGATCCAGGAAGTGGTTTGCACTAACACTAATGAGCAAGCGCATGTGGTGGCAGCCATTAGTGCCATATACATGTGTCACAAGCTAGGAGATGACGGACGATGAGGGTGGCAGTTACTGTTTGTCACTACCTTCAAGTGGTCTAGAAGAAGGCGTCATTTGGCTACCGATAGACAGACCTACCGAGCAACCAACTAATTGATTAGTTGGAGATGGAATCCCGGCAAGAAAGGGTTCTCAAAATGGCAAGTCAGATAATTTAATGAACGGATATGACCACTTATCCACTAACCGACTCGCTTACTACGCTTCACCATTCAAAGACAGTCACCACTTCGCCCACCGATGGCAGAGCTTGCTTTGAGCACTCCTGATGCAAATGTTTGCATTTACTAGTTCATTAACGACTACTACTGACTAATTCTCAATCTTACTTTACTTCAGATCCACTTACAAAACCGATCAGATGACGTAATCAACACCTTGTATCGACACTTGCAACTGAAGGAGATGTTAGGCTTTGAAACCGAGATGGTCCGTCTCATGGACGTCCGGGTGGCGGCCTTTAAATCGGGCAACACTGCCCTCGTCAACAAAGTGGAGAGAGTCTCCCACTTCCTCACAGAGTTGATAAGTGCTGAACGAAATATGACTCGAGTTTTGAAGAACGAATGTGGACACATGGAACAGTGTGCAGAAATGATCGTACGCAAAGTTTGATCATCTCTAGCCACTTTCAACTAGTTTACTGGAAGCTGTCCCTTACTTTCGTTTGATTACAAGGAAAAATGTCTACCCATAGGTTTTAACTCACTCCAGAGGTGACATAGGCTAACGCTATTATGAACGATGACAAAGTGAAAGTTAGAAGAGAATCTTAGCAGCTGCTGACGTTATAAGCTTATTGCATCAACGCTCTTCGTGTTTATCCGTCTGCCTCTATCTTTTCACGGCAGACAGGTGTCTTACGACCCCCAAACAGCGAACTTTAGGGGAATCTCCAGCACAGTGCAGGCAAAGCCCTCTGGGAGGAGGTTTTCCTATACCAACCGACCAACTTATTGCCAAAAGATGGAAGTCTAGCAGCATGGGTGTCCTGTGTAGTGCCATATGGACAAAACATTGGGATCAAATCGAGGAGGAGTAAAAGGGGAGAAGGCAAAATCCCCATAGGTCCCCTTAAGATCATAGCCAGAAAATCCAGCACTATGTGGTCGAAAAAATTCAAATCTGTGTGACTTCTCTTAAATTTTTCTAGATATCTCTCAATGCCTCCACTCGTCACCTCAATCCAATCCCTGTTGGGGGGAATTCGCTGCCTCAACTAATCACCGCTTTGCACAGCCTTAAGGTTAAACTCCATCCATGGTTCCTGTTGGTTCGTAACTTACATCACTCTCTGACCCAACTCAGAACTCGTCTTTCTAACCACCCATCAACGTATACCATCGATTTGTCCCCAACTGTGGAAGCTGTGTGGAGACAGGTGGAAATGCAAGTGATTTCCCTAGATCGGAGTGTTCAAAGCCTTGAGCAAGAAGTTGTTTCCTCACTGGATAAGACCGCTAGGACCTGCGTGACTGCAGCTGTCAGTTCAGTTGGCGGAGTCTTCGTTTGCCTACACCTCTTTTTGGGTGTTTTTGTGGGTGGTTTTTTACAAACCGCTGTGAAGGAACGATGCCTACGGAAGCCAAGTAAGCTAATCATTGGTCAGTTTGCTTTTTATTATTTTAGGAAGAGTTAGGAAGGGCACATCCGCTTGTCGTTCAAGCGTAATCCATCTATGTGCCTTCCTCTTCATAACTGCCATGCTACTAACATTTCTGACTATTTGCACAACCTTTGGGAGTTCTCTTCTTTACGCGGAGGGTTGTGCCTACCTACAAGAGAACAAACATCTAGCCATGTTTGATTCGGTCCTAAGTGGTTACATACAAGGCGTTTGGACGCAAATCAGTGGAGAAACGGCCTTTGGAGTACCGCCGCCAAAAAATCTCCTAACTGCTGTATTCCGCGATTGTGGACGAAGTGATGTCGGCCTCTTTGCGCTGATTGGCTGGAATAGCTTTCCTGATCTGCCGACTTTGCTTCATAGTGAAAATGTTCAAGGAGCAATTCAGGAAAAAAGATAGTATGTGCAGTGAATTACCTCTGTCATTCAAGCATTTGTGTTTGTTATCACTAACTACACACTCGTGGAATTAGATCTGGCACAGTTCTGATCCTTGGTATATTCAGCCTACGCAACTGGGTACTCCGTAATTCCTTTAACCACCACTCTTCTGTCTTCATAAAATTATTGCCTCTGTTTAAGCAATGAAGATAGCTAGATCTATAGATCCTTCCCTTTCTATCTTTCCTGTCTCTACCATCCCGACCATAGTGCCAAACCCACTGTCCAGTTCTGTAGCGGTAGGAAGCCCTGCGTTTTAGTATCCTTTTGGAACCAGGCTTTCTTCCCATAAACCGAGGAGTTCCAATTGCTTCTCAAACAGGTTTCTTGTCCATCTTCAGACTCTTCCTTATCAAAAGGATGAAGCTCAGAAGTAACATTTTTGGCCTGGGGCAAATAAACTCTTGCTGGGCACCAACTCCGTATGAAGCTCACATCACAAAAAGCAGGCTCACTTTTGTTTGCTCTGGTGGGCTCCGTCGAAATGTGGGATACTGTTTTCCAATTTTATTCATGTATTAAGCACAGGCAACTGTCTGTGGGCTGTGAACCCACCTATCTTCTGCCCTCTAAGCTCAGAGACTAAAAGAAGACTGTCCTTTCTCTCCTTATTGAGATTTCTGCACACTTTTTGCTGTTTCCTTTTACCAAACAGTGGTAAAACTTCTGTCACATTATAAAAGATAATGGGTTTTTGAAAGACATACTTATCGGGTTTGATTAGAAGTGATACTTTGCTGTTACTTTTGTAACCATTTTTTAAAGTCTTGCCTTTGTAAGATAGCCTTTAGATCTGGTGAATGCCATTAATCGAAAAATTTTGCCTCATTTACAAAAAAATATACGTATGGCATGTTGTATGAAATCCTATCAACTTTAAATCCTCGCACAATAAGAAAGAATAACTATCGCTTCAATCTAAAACCTACTTGATAAGTTTATTCATATCAATTTTATTTTGTAAGGATTCGTGAAAGTAAATAGTAAATCACACAATTAAGACCCCACAAAGGTTTTTTGCACTCTTCCAAAATTTACTTTACACACTTAGCGATTTGATGGAGACTCTGCAGCAAGTACAAAAAGAAATGGCCAGTGAAGAAGCTCTCTCCCATTTAAACAACGACTTGTCACAGCTGATTGAGGCCCATGATGAAGCTCGGGTAAGTGCGTACATTTTTTAACCATGGTCTCAAAAAATCCATGCGTCCAGCCGCTGTCTTGCAACTATTAGCCTAAGTTTTGTAATGCTACTTAAATTACTTAAAGTAGAAACTCAATTTCAGGAGCGGCTTCCGGGTTTTAGAGAAAGGCCATGTAGTTTTTACTGATAAAAGCGCAACCAAAGAAATTGACTTGTTTGATAAAAATTTTACACGCTTATTTTGGTGTAAATCTTTGCTTCAACTCTCAGTCAGATAAACCTTTAGTTAATAAATCCTACTAATTAATGCGCACGAATTAGCGTGAGACAAAATTCAAACCTGTAATGGAGCTTTTATCGGTGTAGTTACCACCTAATCAAGTAAAACAAGATGTTTTACATTGCTTAATAAATGATGGCTTAAAATAGCAGCCACCTAGTTATGTTGCTCCTCCAAACTAGCACCAACATTTGACCCATCGAACTTGACCCCTTCAGTTGTCGTTGCTATTATCCTCTAGACTCAGAACATCCAGCATTTATCATGCCTTCCTACGTTAGATATTTCTGCTTATAATACATGATTCAGTGCAATTCAGTCCTTTATTTGACCGATCAAAACTTCTAAAAAATCCACTTTTTAAACTGGACACACGTAGGTTGCAAGCCAAAAGCTTTTTATCCTCGCGACACTTTATAGAGAGCCATGAAAGGATTCGCTCCACAAAGGTTGAACCTTGCACAACTTGAAGAGATATCTCAGAATTTGACCACTTTGCAATCAGCAGTGCCATCAATTTCGGCATCTGGTAAGATCTTCACCGAGATCTGTCTCAGAGCACCAGAGATGAAAGCGGTGATGGGGGAGATTGCTTTAGCTGCACAATCACTCGAAAGCCTAAAAGAAGTGGAAGTGTTGACGAAGAGCTTTCTTTTGTGGTTAGTCAACACAGTAACGGTTAGTCAACTCTGAAAATATATTTCCCAGGTCTATTTTACCAGACGGTGCATAAAAAAAATAAAAGACGGGATTCATTGTAGTTCTGTATCTACAAATTAAAGTATTGAATAAATTACTTTTAATCAACCTTTCATGCGCTGAAACACAGTGAGGTTTTTTCAAACCCTCAAGCTTTATTACAAGTTTAATTACTGATTCCCTCAAACGATACGCACCATTCAAATTAGGTGTTGAGGAATTCCTCCGGCTTGGACAGTCTAGTCTCAGATGTCTACACAGATACTACCTGGCACCTCAACGCTCTTTGTGAGCCTCTGCTGCGACCGTACGTGGAGCGACTGTTTCAATGTCACAGACTTCCAGGCCACTTTACAAGCCTCTTTGATTCCGTTTGTGGCGAGGAAGGTCTCCTTGCAAGAATCTACGCTTGGGGTGTGGTGGTGTGGTTTGAGATTATTCTGCTCTTCCTTTTTCTCCTCCCCCTGATTTTTGGCATTACCGTTGTTAATGAGGTGCTTGCTGAAGTTAGTGACTGAACTGGCTTACATCTGGTTAGAAAAGAGAGTATTTTGCCACAGGTAATTCATATGATCCACAGCCTTTGATTGTTTAAAAATGACTTGCTTCCTAACAGAAAAGTGCTCTTTTCAGTTCTTGACTAAATGTAACGATTCGAGTCCTGCCTGAAATAGTGCAAAGATATAAAAGTGTGGCGTTTAGAGGGGTTCCGACTATTGGCATGGACTGGAGACGTAATCACCTAATCAAACGCTAAGTTGGACAAACAGTCAAAGCATATAGTAATAATGAGGAATAGGAAAGAAGAGGTTGATTTTTTAATTTCTAAGCTGTAATATCTATTATTCTACAAGCGAATATTTTAGACTTTAAATATTGTATCGCTGTAAAATGATAACGGGATGACAGTAGTTGGAGTCGAATATGAGGTAAAGACCTACGGTCTCGGGGCCGATACAACATGGCAAAATGGCTGTGGAACCGAAAACCAATTGGGCTGCCGCTCGTGGATCACATCTTCGTATGTCCTTATGCGCGATTCCGTGATTGCCATATTCAAAAAGAGGTGATGCGTAGTCTTGGGATCAGTAAGCTGGATAAAACCAAGGAATGAGTGAACACTCCCAAGTGTCTCATTGAATTGTGAAATAGGATGGTGGATAAGTTGCTACTGATATCTACACAAGTAGCAACTTTCTCAGCGCAAGCAGAACGGCGGAGTAAAGGGGAATGGTGATTTGAGAGGACTTTTTATTAGTTGTGATCACCCCTGAATTGTTGCAGAAACTTAATATGATGATGTCCAGCATCTTCTAATGCAGAAGGAATGCAATGGTGTGGCCAAAAGGCAGAGAATCTGTGCTAAAGGCCACCTCCAACCTCCCACAGTGTCACGCGGATAAGTGGTGAGTACTGTCTACACACACGCCACCTTAATAACATCCATTTTAAGTTTAATCTATAATTTGTTTAAAGCTACCTAAGACCGGGTAAAATAAAGAACCTTTCTTGGCAATTTTGAGGGCACTATCGCTGCTAAGGTGTGCAATAATTAAATACTCAAGGTTTGCACAACATAGAATAGCTCAAGGCAATGGAGAAGAGCGACCCGCTGTTGGTTTCATCTGTGGTGGAAGCAGTATAGCATTGGAGTACCGGGGCATCTTCAGTGTAGTTGAAGGTGCAGTGCAGATAGTGTGTTTGTATGAAAGAATGAGGGGAATTAGGAGATTTGGAGAAAAACCCTAGATCCTAGTCATCCTCATCTTCATTCATTCATTCTGCAACTTTGTTTTAACATTCGACACTTATATATTAAGCAGAGTGTAAATTAGGGAAAAAAAAAAGTTAGTCTACTCCTCCACTTTACGCGTCACATATATGTGACGCATCGATTTGCCTACATGAGCATCTATTTCAGGCTCATCAGTTTATGACAAATGTGTTTAAACCGAATCATGGAGGGCATGTAGTTAAAAAGTGAAATATGTAAAACAGTTTAAGATGAAAACCGCTAATTACGAGTATCCCTCAATCACACCCATCAATTTTCAGCAATTGCAGTTCACGGATCTTCCGCAGTGTTAGTTCACCCATAACTGGCCTCATTCACCTCTCTCTAGCTGACAAACGAGCAAATGTTCTTGAAAGCCATTTTGTTGCCTTTTATAGCAATGAGGAGTGGTCATTTCGTGATTGTGATGTGATCTATGTGCGGTAGCCCAATTTTTGTATTTACCCATCACCAGTCAGTCATGTCCACCCGAAAGGCGACAACTTTGTCTCCTCTTTTGCTGACTAATAGATCTTTTACGATAAATGGCTCATGAAATCTAGCGCCTTTTGTACAAACGAATACATAAGATACAAGTACTACTTAATTTTCATAAGGCTGTGCTTCCAGTGTTTGCGTTCGAGGGTCTCCATGATACATCAGAGACAGAATGGCTCACCATGATTTAATTTCCGAGCAATCTTCTTACTTAGGTGGAAAAAAATCAGGAGTACATTCGGTGCATTGCAAAACCAAGCAGCATGAAGACCAGACTTTCCCTTAACTAGGGGAAGGAGGAGGAGGAGGAGAACGGCACCACCTGTCACCATTGTCAGTATCAGCCATGATTCTCTTTTCCCGCCGATTCCCCTTTACAATATTTTCGGTATTCATTTCTCCAAATTTAAAGTGATTATAAAGAGCCCTCATAAAACCGACTCTCACAATGTATGATGTGAGGGTGACATAGTTTGTAAGTAAATTAAAAATTCGCTGTCATAATGTATTCAGTACGTGAACTGAGTGTTAAGAGCTCTCAAGGCCTACTTCCGCCCCACCCCACCCCCATCCCTTCTCTCTACGAAATTTTCTAATGGTCGTGTAAATTTATGCTTGGTAACCCCTTCGCTCGGTGTTTTTGTGATTTCCACCTGTGTGAAGGCTGGCCGATTCGCCCCACTGGTCTACCCCCAAACATGGTGTTCATCATCCCCTCCTGCCTCGCCACACCTCACCCCACCTCTGGATAATGTTTTGTGATATTGGGGGTCTCTGCGACCTTCTCATCTTCATAAAATTAGCATATTGAATGGGGCGTTTGCCTGTTAACACGCGTACATAGATGAATGGGCCCGAGGGGAGGGAGAGGAAGAGAAAGAGAAGAGGAAAATAACATTCTTTACAGTGATTGTACTTATAGATCAGTTGAATCTGTGGTATACCAGAAGCACTTGCAAGGTAGGCAAATTTCATTAGGATGAAACGGTCCGTGTCTTGGAAGCGCGTATTGGATTCTGGCTGGATCGAAGACGTTCCGGTACACCAAAGCCCTCCTGCTCCAGAATACCAGCACTCTGCTGCTCCAAGTCAAGGAGCCCACTTTCCTTCCACCAACACCTCCGCAGATGAAACAAATATCGGTTTGCAGCTACTAACACTGGAACTGCTTTCCAGTCGCTCTCAGAACACTGAGGCCTCGGTTAGCTCAGAGTACCCACTTTATCAAGACACGCGTCCTTATACCAAATGGAGCCGTTCTCTGCTCTCCCCCGTTGCTCTAAGTCATCGCGCTTCGTATAAACCTCGAGTACCTAAGCTTGGCATGTCTGGACAGCAAATAAACTTTCCAATTTCTGTAAAAAAAAAACCTTTTGCGTGGTTTTAGGCTGGCATAATTAGGTGGAAGAATGGAATCCAAAAGGCAGTTGTGTGTGGAGGTAGTCGACTCCTTGTTGTAATGGGGCGATGTAGTGGAGTGGGAAATTTCCGTGGCAAGGTGAAATATCCCCTCGTCAGCTCCGAATGTGAATGACTTCAAACACTTTAGATTGGGAATTAAAAAAAAAAATTCTATGTAAGCATGGTGGATGTCTTTACCCCGCAGCTACGCCTTACAGATAGACCCACGGATGCGCCAGGTCATCATACCTCATATCGTCGTGTTCTCTGACCTGCTCTGTCTTATCTTTAGTTCAAATTGTTTTTTATATTTCCCTATACGGTCCAAGTGAATTAGTTTTGCCTTTCCAGTCTAGTTCATCACCTTGTGATCAAATGTAGCACAAATGCCAATGGGCATGGAAGATGAGGCAAGAATGTGCAGCTCCCACAGCAAGAAATGAATGTTGGTCAGAGTTCAAGATAGATAAATAAACTTTCTCGGTAATGTGTAGTCTTTTTCCCTCTTTTTACTGAGGGAAAAAGTTGATGCTGATGCCTTTAAAACCATCCGTTGAATGTTAGATGGACAAAGACACTTGTACTCAACGACTGTTGCCTCCTCTTTGAAGTACATTGTAGACATTCACCGTCTCGATGCTGATGAAGACGGAACCACTGAATCAACTATGCAATATGGCTTAAGCAGCCATTATCTCCCTGCCATCTTATCCGCCTCGCGTCCGCTGGAGATGGCCACAATCCAGTGATGGAGACTACCCCTGCCTAGGCTGTTCAAGGTAGACGCTTTCCCCCCTCCCCCTCCCCAAGAGTTCTGAAGCTTATCTTTGCACCTAGAAATCTAGGTCGTTGTCATAGTAGAATGGATTACCGATGCCATCTGCCATTATAGGTTTTTACTCTGGGCAATGTAACTACATGGCACCCACAGGGATCACAAAGATCCCTTTTCCTTGAAATGTCGAATAATGATAAATTCTTAAGGTTATGACGACACCTATGAGGCGTGTAGGTACCCCTAGTACGGTTAATAAAAGAATTGGTCATGAAGTTAGGACATGAAAAGCCGCTACTAAACATCCTTATGCATTGAGGCCGTAGGGTGTATTTTCTATCCATCTGATTGGTGGAAGCCCCTTCAAGGTCATTTAAGTTGTCGTTCAATGATGGTGCCACCAAAATTGCGCGAATGATAAAAATAGTGACCTGATGACATTTTTGTCCGTCACGATTATATTTGCTCAACGAAAATCAGTTTTGGTTAGAGGCAAGACCTGTAGGATGACTTCTACCGCCAATTTCCGGTGTCACCAATACGTGTCAGTTGTCAAGCCACTTCCAAGTCGAAGGATAATCTTTTGATCCGCTATTTTTATGGAGTAAATTGAGACTCGTTTTATGCCAAATTTGTCCTGGTTCTCATTATTAAACACAACTTTAAAAAGTTTCTTAAATTGCCCATTTCTTTGGACAATCATCTATCTAAGATATTTGTGTTGTTCTTGACTCCCAAAGTAGGTATTGTGCTCTCCATAAAGGCTTTGCTAACAACTACCCATATGGATATTCCGGAGGTGGTCAACCCTCAAAAGTCTTTACTAGCTGATTAAGTCAATCAAAAACAGTCAGCCTCCTTCTTTGACCTCTCATTGCAATGTCGGGGCTGTCGCCCTTTAGAAGTGGGGTCTCCTCTCCAGACGCTAGAGTTATCTAACTTCAACGCCGCCATTCCTACACCCGTTTTAACAGCATGATCGGGAGGCTGCGCCTCTTGAAGGACGCATGGTGCGAGCATGGAACAGGACATAAGCGAAGTCCCTCCCCATACCTTTGTACCATGTTGGACGATAGTTTAACTCTCGGTTTTGACAATGGGGCTACTTTGGGGCTCCGGCCTACTGTACGTCCGCCATGCATATTCTGCCCGACTTCTGTGTCTTCATGCACTGGTGACAGAGTAAAGTGATCCCTTTCCCAAAGGACACCTATCCTCAATTTCTAATGCTCGATTATAAACCCTAGCGAAGTGGAAGACGAGAGAATCGGTTACAACTCCTCACGTAAGGGTTGGAAATGACATCTACCTTTGTCAAATACTCCATTCCCGTGATCTGTAGGAAAACCGTTCAAAGCTAAACCGACACTAGCAGTGATACAACCCAAAAATAGTTTGTTACGGAATTGTCTACCATTCCTGAATCAAATTATCAAATATGTTGGCTCTCGATACCTCCTCCACTTCTCTACCATAGGGACAGAATCCAGATAGAAATGGCTGGGCAGCTCTGAACCGAAAGATAGGGGCAAGGAGTAATGGGAGCAAAATACTACCCCCACGGAACTATAATAAACCCCGGCACTTGTTAGTGATGGACACGTGTGGTGACCAATAGATTCTCCAGTCCCCTACTCCAGTTCCATGCAGGACGAAAATCCAGATCCAGGAGAATTGTCAAGAGGGATCAATGAAGGTGCCGTGAAGCACCTACTCAGATGCATGGAAATTCGATGGCTGAAACTGTTGCCGACGTCGACGATCTAAAGCGAAAAGAGGCTATGCAATAGGTTGGTTGCCTATTTAACTCCCTGTTTTGGTAACTGTTCAATCAGGGGCACTGCCATTGCTCCTCCGCCGGGCGGAGCCATGGCAGTAGCCCTACTCCCCACTGCACGTGACAATACACATTCCGTCCCAGTATTGGGCTTTCTTTTTCCTTAGGGTGATTAATATCATAGCTGTAGAAATAAACACCCACTTCGATTTGATGACAAGCCGAATAATTCATTCCGGTGGACAAGGAGGCATTTGGATAACTTTTAAATCGCTAGGAGATGTAGCGAGTAAAGTAGGCCAGCTTGTTGCCTCATTGAAAAGGCAAAACAATGATTCATATAGTTTTAATGTCTTTGTTCACCTTCACCCTCTCTCCTCCTCTCTCTCGCTCTCACTCTCAAAAATCATCAATCATTCGCCTCCTACCCTCCCTCCTCCGCTTCCCACCCCCCATCCCCTCTCCCCTCCACCTCTCTAAACCACATTAAGTAGTTTAACATAATTACACCTGCATTCGAGGATGTATGGACACATAATCTGTCCAAATTCGAAGTGTGTGTATGTGAGTGCGTGGGGAGGAAGGGAGGGGGTGTGAATAACCTCTGGATACACTTCCCAGGGGGTTATTTAATTAGTTAATTTGCATTGAAGTTTTCCACAACCTGCACTTAGGCAGATTAGACCGTAGGGACGGATACAGATATGCATTTCAAAAATTGCTCCTATCAGTGCTAAGAAAAAGATTAAAGATACTGCTGCTGCTGCTTCTGGTGGCACTGGTTCAGTGGCTGCGGCTGTGCCGCACGGTGATGGTACCCTTGGGCATGTGAATTGCAATTAACCAAATAACTTTCGACCACGGATTCCACCGACTTTGTTAACCTTTTTTCCCATTTCACTTTCTTAGAAGAAAAATGAAATTAGATTTTAGTTTTCGGGTTGGCGTTGACTACTCGTGATTCGCCATGGGTATAAAATACACTACGGTGTGCGGAGATAAATGATGAGCTGGTAAGTCTGCTATCGAAACTTGTCATAGATGACGATTGGCCATTTTTTTGTTAATCTCTTTCCAATCTCCTTGCCATTTGTTCCTTAAATTACCTGTCATTCGTGCTTTATATGAGTTTGGGATAAGGAAACCCAAGCGTCACATATATGTGACACTCATCGAAGATACATTAATTTCCCTTATACATGTAGGATTAAATATGCATATAAATTACTAACAAATAATTTTGAGACTTGTAAATTCAAAATGTAAGAATCGGTTTAGGTTTTAACTACTCAAAAACCTTCTTTCAGAGTGGAATCTGTGGAGGCGCTAGAGCTGAGGGGACAAGAAAACTGCATCTACTTTTTATAATAGTTAAATTTTTGAAGTTACTAAACCGACACTCTTTTACATGTTAACCACAAGTGTTACATGTGTGTGACCCCCTTGATTCCTTCCCTATTGTTTGTGTCACATATACGTGACATCAGATCATAATGGCTACGATTAGTCAGATAAACAGTAAAATAAAGGCAGGAAGGCCTTGGCCCACTTTACACTAAAAAAGCAATTTAGTTTGGGTGGTTGTAGTAATAGGGCTTTTTTTTCCATGCGACAGATCCTGGGGTGGATCACCCAAAACCCACCCGACATAAGGCGCACTTAATATTGTAGCTTCCAATTACGAGGCCGAATGAAGCTTTTTTTTCTGTCCAAATCGTGGATATATTTTTTGTCTGATAATCAAAATAAGAGAGTAAACCTTGGAAAGTGTTGTTTAACTTCTCCATAACAACCGGATGAAAGTAAGCAACTTCTCCCCCTCTCTCTCTCGCCCACCCTATCAATGATCAAAGGAATAATAGGTTGTCTCACCTCCACCCCTCCTTTCAATATAGGAAATAGAGAGGGTGATAAACAGTAGATTCACCTTTTTGTTGGTTAATTAAGATGTTAGTGATTGTGCTTTTTCAATGACTAGTTAAGAGGCATGCTAAAGTTTTTTATCCAAGATTTTTCTTTCTGTACTTCATGTCCTTCTCTTGCAGCTAGTAAAAAATGGGCAGAATCTTTGTTTATGTTGCTCAGGGCAAAATTTTGGTAAAGGCTAAAGTTTTACTGGTTTGAACTTTAAGGATGGCAAAAAGTTTGTGGAGTAAGGAACGCGTTCAAGACAATGTGGGACTTGTGGGGCTTTTAGGCTATGGTGGACGCTGATTGGTTGTGAGTGACATGTCTCGGACAGTTTGGGTGAAAATTAATGGTGCGGTGTAGTGAAAGAACAGTCATAGTAAGGGACTTCAGCAACAGACGTCCAGTGCTCTACGTAAAATGGGTTCCCGAGACCTCCTACCAGTACCAGTGGATATTTGTGAGCTTAATTTTGCCCCTCCCCTCCCTTCCGTTTTTGGCATTACTCCTGGTTCATCGCCACACGCTACTAACACGCTGTGGTTAGTCATTTTCATAACCGCATTGTGTGATCTGGACCGGTCCATGACCTTTCCACAAGCTTTTAATGACCAGCGTCAATTACTAACGAGTGAAGTACCAATCCTACTTGCGATTTATTTGATGGTGACAGACTGACATCTTTCATATCTTTTGCCAATGGAATACTGATTTCATTCTGTACACTATTTGGTATTTTACTTTCCATCGGCCTTAACATTAAGTCACCAATATTATTGGAAATGGTTTAACTAACGAAAGCAAATAGACGGCGGTAGGGGAGAAAAGGAGGGAAGTAGAGAGGGGGAGAGAGAGGGGGGATGAAGGAAGCGAACAAAAACCCATTCTTCTTCCAGGTGGGAATCGGTCATGACTTACTCTTCGTGTTGAGCCCATGGCGAAATGATCAGCCCAAAACCACGAGTTGATTAGAAGCCCACAGCAGAACATGCATGACATGCTTTGATAAAATGACATCTGTAGTTATTTTGTCATGAGTTTATCACAATAAAACGATGTGGTACCGAAGCCCCGAAGGCCTACCATACGTCAATCTGATAAATAAAAATTTTCATTATTATCGGCCTTCAATGACTTCTGTTGACTTGGTTGGAGGCTAGAAATGGCCTGCAGTTGTTCCGAAGGCCCAGACATGTCTGATTCTATCGGTACAACACCATTCTCTATTTTTCTTCCATCTTCGACTTTCTACTTGTCCAATGTCGGCAGAATCTGACGGAGGTAATTTGCACTTGTCTACTTCATGACCGGAGGTAAATACAGTTTTACAGCCCCCAAGAATGGAAAGCATCGTCAGACCTGGAGCACAGACAATTGCCTACGGACTTCGATAGCTTCTGGGAAAGAAAAAAAATTGTTAACTTTGGAAGAGTAGGAAAGGAATGTGATTCTCGCCTGGAATATCATATCACCGTATGCCAAAGACTCCGTCCTACGACGATCCCCGTTGATGTTGTTCTAAATCAGACAGCACAAGGTACTTGAATAGGCCTAACCGTACCCTAGAGGTAAGAGAAGAATCAAAAACATATCCACTCAAAGCGTTAGTGATGTACTCTCCAGATTTCGATGCATTTTCTTTTATGCCCTCTTTGGGAACCGTGTAGACCCCATCGTTACTCGACGCGCCTTTCTCACCGACGTTCTAAAACGCAGGCGCCTGGAACTCCAGGATACCAGGGCACTAACCAAAACCATAATTTTTGATTTACGTGGTTACACTTCTCATACCAAAGTGGGAAATTCTGCTCCACTTACTATTTGGTCAGGTTAATTGAGGCACTGTTTTGGGCTCAATTTTCTCTCTCTTAATCGCCATATAGACAGTGATTATTTGTAGTGGGTATAGACACAAGACAGATTCATCTATAATTGTCTAAATAAGCACAGTGCATAGGTGACATTGATTAATGTTACAAATGGAGTGATAATTCATCACTGAGATGGCGTTTTGACTGACGTCCAGTTGGCAGTACCACCTCTTTCGCTTCCTCCTCTCTCCTTTCAACAATTTGAATAAAGGACTGACATTTATGCAAGTCAATATGTTTTTTAAAAATCGAAGAAAGATAAATTTTTTCATAAATAAGTTTATTGGAACTTTCTTATTTTTTGGTGGCACGAACTACTTATTTTTTGGGATATAAGTAGATAGGCACACTAAACGCCTTTAGCCCCAGTTTGTGAAGAGCTCAAATTTTGATAGCATCCGACTGAAACCCAAACTTAGATACCGCGGTTTATAACTGTCCTTTTAATTGCCTAATTCCAAGAAATGTAATGATAAGCTCTTGAAGAATAATAGATCAGGAAAAGGCGGAGAACGTGGATGAGACAACAGGTCTATCCCTCCCTCCCTTTTACCATCACTCCCTCAACCCTTCTATAAGTGCACACGGTTTTGCAGTATTCGGGATGAATAAGAAGGGAATTGTCTTAAACGTTTTTGAAGAACAGACCCTTCTCACACACTTGCTAGAGGTATTGAGATGAATCGTTACCGCAAACCAAACTGTAAACCGCATAAACTACTTTATTTAAGCCATTTTCTCTTTGTTTACAATAAAGGCATTCCAAACATCCAATTTTACATGAATTCATTCCATTTAATTGCTCTAAATGAATGACAAATGTCAATGTCAATTGCGATTTTAATCTTCCATCTAATTTCAAACTGCTCTTTTATTAAATTCCACTTCCTTCATGAAAGGCAATTTCACCATTTATTCTAAAAGTTTTTAATAGCCTTACTAATCTTAATGTTTACTTTTGATCCAATTTTATTCATACTCAAATTTCAGTTAAGAAAAATGGTTTTGCATTCCTCTTTTCGCCACCAAACCCCACCCCTCATTTTACTGTGATAACGACGCTCAATTCAATTCTCCCCTCTGTCCCACAGGGATCTACTAAAAAGTGAATCCAATTACCCCCAAGCCCTTCATTTGAAAATCAAATTCCCAGCCTTCTCAGCCAATCAGGTGTGAGCATCCCATCCAGTGACCAATAGGCAAAAGCAGAGACTTCTCATATGCATACCATGTTGGGATGTAGGGTGGTGCATTAGTTGAGTGGGGTAGTGATGGTGGTAGCTAGCCTGCTAACTTAATGACCACCATCTCACACAAGCAACAGAGGGGAGATGGGGTGAGGCGGGATGTGGCCTTTCCGCTCACCCAATCACATTCGCGCTTGCCTTGCAGCCTGTGGGAACCCTTTAAAAAAATTTGCTATTGTTGATAATGATGAAGGGCGTGGAGGTGGTTAGTAGAGTAAATCGTATCCACTTTGCGTTTACCTGGGAACGCATAATTCGTTTCTCCCTTCTACCGCGGATTATTCGCTGCAAATTAATGAATTCACCTCTGCTGCTACTGCAAGTGCAACTGTGGGAAACGAGTTGGAGTGGGAAATAAGTAAATGAATAGCTAAGCAGACAAGTGGGGTCTATTATGAGTGGAGATGGGTGATTAACAGATCGTTAGCCAATTATCTTAAGACTTTTTGTTAACCTGCGAAGTGATTGGTTGATTGTGGGTTATGATACGCGGGCGGTGAATATGATGCCTCCCCCAATGGTCATGCCGTGCGCGTACATGTGAAGTTATGATTGGTGAAGAGGCTACGACGCGTGAATATTAGGCGACTGTTCTCCACCTGCGCTTGCTTCCAAAAACGCATTAAAGAGGTTTTATGACAATCTCAAGTTCCCCTTATTGGAGAAGGGGAGCAACTGAAAATTACATAAATTTAAGTTCCCAAGCTAGAAAATAGTGGCAGGGAATTTTAAAAAACAGTATTTTTATTTATTGAAGCATATATTCAATGACCCGAAAATTTCCATTGATTACTTGTTGCTACCTGTAGGAAACGAAGGCAGCTCCGAATCCGCCGACATTGTCCACTGAATTTTTCTTAGAGCATTTCAGGAAGGTGTAGTAGCGGAACGCGCTATCCAGAAACGCGTCCAAACAAGAAAGAGTCATCTTGAGGGAGACTTTCTGCTCTCCACAATAAGGTATTGCGTGTGGCTTTGCGTGAGGTAGACAGCAGGTGCAACTGGTCATTAGTAGTTGCTCACTTGTTGAAGGCCAGACAAGTTCCACCGAAATCCATCCGTTCGACAAAACTCCGTCCCGCTGCAGTATGCGTGGAGGTAGTCACCACTCAGAATTTTACCTCCTCAAAACTAACCAGGGGTCCGATTCACCCTTTGATTGGGGTAAGAAAGAGAACGAAAGAGGAGGGGGAGGAAATTATGCCTCATCTGCATTTCCATCCTCCCCACTTTCCTTTACATACTCCTGTAAATACTGATTATCACCTGTCGCTGCCACTTTACATTCACATAATCCAAAGCGGGATAGAGCAGACAGGTGGGTACTAGGAATAGCCTTCAGAGATCAAATATCACAGCAAAGTTTTCCTCTTTTCGAACCACAAAGGAGTGAAGAGGAAAAAAGCCTGAGAAGGAAAAGTTGCAGACTTAGGCAACAAGAGCGCGTTAGGAGAAGGTTAGACCACGATTTGTTTGTCCTATTAAGCAGTCTAAATTAGTCCCAGTGATGAAAATCTCCCACATGAGTGTGTGTTTACCCCTCTATAAGTTTATCCTGCTCAGATGAGGCTGGAGTGAGTTCTGCTTCAGCGATCAAGCCACATCGCTGAAGGCCAAGAGCACTTGACAATGTTTGAAAGCATTTCAAGCAGGCAAAGATAAATAAACTCTTTCTTGTATATTATCATAATTTTCTGAATAAAGCAAGAAAGATAAATAAATTTTTAAAAAAATGTTGTGGGATGAGCTTTCTGCCTTTTTTCAGCTACTTCTCTGTGGGAGAGTTTGACACCTGTCACAAAGGAAAAGTGGGTCATTGCAACCATAAGTCAGTTGATTACTTAAACAATGGCAACAGCACTTGCGCCGCCGAAAGGCACTGCTTAGATGCTACTCGTCATCCACGCCTCTGTAATTATTAAATAATGGGTAAAGAACTACAATGTCACATATATGTGGCACAGATAGTAAATGTATTAAAACTCACTACTGACCCGAAACACCTGTCAGCATGTCAGTGCCGCATTCGTGAATTCCAATCATGTACTCCAAAATACAGTGAATCAATTAATGTTGTGAGGGTGAAGAGTTCCTTTTCCAGCAAAGAAACATTGACTAGTCGAATGTGTTGTTTCCGGAAGTGAGTGATACGACTTTAGGCATCTGTGTTTCTGTCTTGCTTGTACTTTCCGCCTGTCTATTTAATCTCACTTGCAATTATGTAGGTATCAAGTGTCAATGGCGGGTGATTACGGTGGACGAGAGCAAAGATGAGGCGGTATCGTCCACCCTTCCGCTCTACTTTCCTCTCTTCCTCCCGCCATGCCAACCAAAGTGCAAATTCGACACACCTCTGCCTTCAATCTTCAGCTGATTACAGGAGGACTTTTCTCTCCTTCGTCGAGTCACTTTGCATACGGACGCCTTGGCACCCACTTGACAAGGTCACTCAACCTGCCAGTCAAGGGGAGTCACGTGATATACGTGCAGTCACAACCAGTTAATAACCGTCTCACCTACCCATTAAAGTACAAAAAAGTCATTTTTTGGCTTTCAGTTACGCTTTACGAAATCTCTCAATTTATAATTCAAAAGCAGGATCATTTATCAAAGAACAACTCATAAGGTGACACTCTTCAGACGTGCTAAATGATGGATTGCAGTTATCCAAGGAAGTGGACCAAAAAAAGGAGGAAAATAAAAAGCAGTAAAAGTGTTCTAATGAAAAATTTAAGCGGTTTTTAGTTATGAAGAAGACAGAATCCAATCCATTTAATCTGTTGACAATGATTACTTTTGACACACCTCTCCATTTCTTCAACATCTTAACTACTACAACTTCAAGAGATTAAGGCAGAGGAAGAAAAAAAAATAGCTATTTTAACTTTTAAAACTTTATGAAAAAATGGAGTAAAAGGGATTTAGGTTTCCTTTGTTTGAGGTGTCATTCCTTTTTAGCTGATGAAGGGGAGGGAAGAACTGCAATGCCAAAAAGGTGTCTATCGTCCCCACCCACCAACCACTGCCTTGATCTCAAGCCCTAGTTGTATCCACGCTTCGCCAGCCACCCCATCACCACCACCGCCACCTCGTCTGTCTGGGTGGATTAAGCAAGTGAGTGATTAAAATTCAAATGTGTGTGCGAATGCGCGTTAAAATGAATGCGCTAGTATAATTTCATTCAACAAGATTTTCCGATTCCACTGAAATCATTTATGGTTGCCGCCTTATGTAAATGGCGATGTGAGTGAGTGCCCCCTACCATTTGACTTACAATAATTTACATACACGAAGTTTATTCATTCTAAAATGCAAATTCATTTTTGGAAGGGAGGAGGAGACCATGGAGTGGGGGACGTTAGAGGCAAGGCGAGTCGGCCAAGGTGGAAGAGTCCTATTATTTATAGATTTTCTTTTGTGGTACCTTTTTTAAGAAAAAAGGAAAAACTGCGTCTAAATTAGAGATAGGTATTAGAATTGTGGAGGAGGAAGAGGAGGAGTGCGACCTAAGTCATCATCAGTAGTGGTGGTGTCGATATACGATGCTACCGCTTCGCTCTCGGCCATCCACAGTATTATCCTTGAGCCTCAACCACTACGTCATTGTTCCAATTGACGGTGTCCATCGCTTATTCCGTACTTTTGATAACCTACAGTTGGGCCTTGTTTTGTAGTTGAAGAATTTGCCTCCAAAGCAAGCAGTTTCACGGACTGATGAATGGTATTTACCTTAAAAGTTTTTTTTTATTATTTGCCAGACGATTTCAGCTGTACTTTGCCTTTTAACAGAATGCGGCACTTTAAGACCTGGAAATAGTGATTACACTCGATTGTGCCTCTGCTTCAAAATTCTTTTCAGAACTCACCGGAGTGAGGTGCCAACAAATGGCACCACTGCAGTGTCCGACCCCTCCCTGACAATGTTATTAAACAAATAGGTCCGACCATAAAGTCTCAGTGACGTGAATAAATCGGTATGACATGAATGCGATGACCCCAGCCATGGAAACAAAAGATTTCCTCAGAGGTTAAATGTTAGCATTACTAATTCCCTTGTAGACATCGTAAAGTTATTTTGAAAAACTCCCCAAAGATTAATCACATTCTAAAATTTTGACAAATGCCAAGCGACTTTGTCCGTGTGGCATTTATTAACTCCTCACAGCGCCCACTGAAGGTTAAAAGAATGGACTTTTATTTCCCCCATAGTAAATTATTTATTTACTGCCGATTATCGTGCAGATTTCCAACGGGATTTTTAAGAGTAGGAGAAAGGGAGGAGAAATTTATTTCAAGCCCCCATTTACTAGACGCAGCAGGTGGGAATGAGGAGTTCTTTAAACCCTTTGGGGGTTATACCTACTTCCCCTTTCTGATTTAAACACCGGTTTAGGAAAAATGTGCTGTTTTTCAGAAATTAAAAACTCGCCTTTAGGGGTGACCACTTACTAACTTGTCAGAAAAAAGGCTTTAAACCTTACTTGTTTATTTATTAAGCCAACATTATTCAATTAGGGGGACTTGGACCCCCACCCAATCATTCGATTGGTCAATTTAAGTCCTGAGGTGTTTTCTTATTAGCCAATGCATCGTCCAACCAATTAAACAATCCTAGCCAATTGACCAATTAGCTTGTGAGCATAAAAATATAAGCTCAATTTTATGAGCACCACGTTTTTTGTTATTACAGCCATCCCAATGAACATGCGCGGACGATTAAAACGACTTTCGCGTCAATTAAAATTACTGGAGAAGTATGCAACACTGGCCCGGTACTATCGAATTAAAGCAAGGCGGAGTGTGGACAATATACACAAGCATGGATTGTTCAAGAGAGAGTGTGAAAAGTTTCAACTCACGTATCCCATACTGGAGTATGCAATGCATCACGATCGAGTTAATCGAACGGCTCTTCAAAAGGTGCTCAAACAGGTCCCCTTTCAGATGAGTTCATTGATAAGGCATAAAGGTGAGTTACCCATTCTTCTATCCATATTCATTTAGGGGTTAAAAAGTCGTTTAAAATCCTTATAAGCCTTCAATGAAAAAATTCTGGATTTTATTACCTGTTGCCTACTCCAAGTTTTTTAATGCTATCGAAAACAAATTCCTACAGTTCCTTTTTACAATCCTTAATCTCTCAATGGCCTATTTCATGCTTGGCAAAATCGTCCTTTACATATAAACCTTCGTAAAATATTAACTGAATGATGTTGATTTAATTCCACTTTACCTGCTTTTACAAGTCTAGCTTCTAAAGGCCCTGAAGCTTCTTATGAAACTTGATTAGCACAGTGTATCATTGGGAAGTACGTAGAGCAACTTGGATCTGGTCGCAAAAGGTGCAGAACTATCTTGAAGAACATCCAGACAGTAACGTTGTGTCAAGATTTACTTTCAACCATGTTTGAAGAAAGTATTGAACCACTTAATCCCATTCTACGCTACCTAGGAAAGGAAGATCCTGATGGAAGCTGCTGAGGCGATGGAGGGCACACAAATCGTTAGATAGCAATCAGGTTTGAGGACTGGCAAATTTGTTCTTTCCCTCCTTCTACTCATCGCATCCGCAGTGGCAAGATTGTTTCGTGAATGACTTCCCCATAATGAAAACTAACTACCCACTACTCATTCAACACCTCCACCGGAGATATCACCTCAAGGATAAAAAGTATAGATGAAAGAATTTTCTTTTTTTAAGAAACACCCAAAATTGGTGATTTAATCAGAGGGTAGTCCTCGTCTCATTCCTACTAGATGACAGAAGACCTCAAAACTCACCGCTAAGTATCTTCATCCTTCCCTAATCTCCTAAATCATGCTTTTCCAAGTGTTGATTTCCACCCTACCTTAGCGAACGAAGCAAAAGTGAGGAAAAACAAAGGTGCTTTCGGGAACAAAACATTACCTTGAGACAGAGCCCACAACTTTCGTGTTTTTCGTTATGAAAGGAATTTCTTCTTAGTGGAAAATTTCTAAAATACACAAAACAGCACCACGAATGAGTTGCCATTAGCCTTCTTAGCATAACTAAAGCCATGACAGATTTTGGTAGGTCAAAAGAAAAGGAAAATAACTGAAATCGTTTTCTTTTTGAATGACCTAGATCATTATATATTTGAGCAGTGTCAAATTTATGTGTCTAGTTGTCATGATGGCCATCTTTACTCTCACCGACGCACACACTGACACTTCACCACCGTTGTCATCATGTCCTTTTCTGAATAATAATCAGATTTCTGTGACATTTGCATACACTCGACAAAATTCACACTACCACCATAATTACACACCATCGGAATACCACTTGTGGATGTTGACAACGCACGTCAGTCGTGTCACTCAAATGCTGTGGTGGTTAGCACAGCGCCATGAGTCGTGGCACCCCAACCGCGAAGGTAGTAGAGGCAGTGTTGCCAGCCACAGCCGGACACAAGGAGAGGTGTTATGCGAAGTTTATGCATAAATTTTGCCTGGTTAAAAAGTCGTAACCCACAGGTTTGGGGGTGACTCTGTATGCTAATAAGAAGTCTGTTTTACAACATTTGTTTGCTCTCTCTCTCTCTCTCTCCTCACAACCCATTCTCTATCACTTTAGCCTTCGAGCGCAAAGACTGCAGGGAGGAGTTTGAAAGGTCATCTTATGAATGCACCAGTCCTGAAGTCCCAAGACAGACGAGTTGCAGTCCCCTCAAGCCTACACTTCCGATGCAATCAACTCCAGAGATTAAACCCTCCTCAACGTGTCAAGTGAAGCCCAACTTCTCCCCTTCTTCGCCTCCTGGAGAAATTTTAGATCTTTCAATGAAACCACCTTCCCCAATGAATAGCATGGCCTCATCTCCATCCGCATTGAATCCCATGATGGAGTGGATTCGTCCATTAAGCAGTCGACTGTTTCCTAGACCTCTACCCCCTGAATGTGAAGACACAAATCCCTTGGAGAGTTTTACCTCTGCCTCATCACCAACAAGTCATCTTCGAAGTCGTCCTAGTGAAGACTACTTGGAACAATTTATGCGGGTTGATGAAACTCAGAATATCCTTTGGCGACAATTGGCCGAACGATATCAACGAAATATGGTGCCAAATCAGTGTGGCGTCTGTCATAAGGTGCTCAGTTGTCGTAGTGCTCTGACAATGCATTATCGTGTACACACTGGTAAGTACAGATGTCATGCCCAGTTTCATCATTGCCTAGTTTGCTTTAGATTATGAGACGGAAAAAATTGGACCTTTAAGATGCAATTTGACAAGCCGCATCATTTTAATTTTTTTTTCCTTTCAGAAGAAAGGCCATTTGTTTGCAAAATTTGCTCCAAAAGATTTTCAACCAAGGGGAATTTGAAGACCCACCTTGGGGTAAGAAATTTTTGGCTCTTTTGATAGATTTTTTATTCCCTTTCACTTTCAGTGAGTCACTATGCTTTTAACGTACTAGCAACATCACGAAACAGTAGAAGCCTATCGAATAGCAGCAAGAACAGCGGCATTGACAGGATCAGTAATGCCAAGACCTCCGGCATTACCTGCGTTGTCAGCAGTGGTTTCCGAAATGGACGCTCCTTCGCCTCGCATCTCACCAAATCGAAATATGCCTGACACCACGAGCCATGCTGTGCAGCCTCCTGGTCCCCCACCACCTTCTCCATCTACCACTGTGTCGCTTCCACAAATTCCTGTACCCCCCTCACTTCTGCTACCCCAAACATCCGCGAGCCCTATCAACCCGTCTCAGTTGGCTTTATTCAACACTCCAAGTATGCAGAACTTTATCGGAGGTGCCAATTCCCCAGGTTTGGATGCCCCCAGCGACTGTCCCTTAAGGGCGTTCCTTCAGCAGTTAACTGCGACAACGCCTATTTTCAATTCCTCATCAACATTTCCCGGTCTCATTATCCCTCCACCCCCTCTATTACCTCATCCGCCCAATAGGCCGCCCAATCAGACAGATAACTTTGCATCTGCAAATCTGGTCTGAGGCGGCTCGAAGCTATTCATAACTTATGTACATATTGCGGATGAACGTTTACGGAAGTGAGGCGTCTTTATGAGAACGATCAGATCATATTCCATTGTGATTTTGCTTTAGGGGAAATATTTTTCGCCAGGAAGAGAAATGGCGTTAGTTAAGGGGAAGCCAATTTCATCATGATAGGGAAATCAACCAACATGAACCTTAATGGGTGTGCTATCCTACTTAAAAACTATAAAAGAAGCAAACATCTTTCTCAGGTCAGGATTGTGCCAAAATCTACATTTTAGTGTTGTAAACCCAACTAACACCACTTCAGCACCCAAGTTGGTGGAGCCACAGTTACCAACAACTGACAGTAAACACGTGTCACGTACACGTGACACTGACTGTTAAGACATTTAGAAAAGAAAATTATCCTACTTTTTAGCTCTAAGCAACTTTCTCACAACTGAAAGAACTCAATAGTGCCATTCGGAAGGGCTTTTGAAAGCGTGAGAATAATGTATTCGACCCATCTGAGCTCCTTCATTCATGCGCCTGGATGAGGTCAGGAGCGAGAGTCCATGGGCTTGCGCCCCCCTTCATCCAAAAGAAATCGGCCAATGGAACCTCTCATTTCCAGCCTGCTCCATAAGTTGAAGCATTGCGGTCGGTGACAGTGGATTGTTTTTGCCCATGCAGGTGGAAGTCTGTCCTCACCACTTCTAACAGAAGTCGTGTCCCTGTCTCTGGCCTCGTTCAGCCCACCTCCATTCCTACTTTGCATCTAGCCGCGTAGTTATCTGCTACCAAGATGAGGCGGAAGTCAGTGCTTTTATTTAGGAAGAGATCAGTTTTTTGATAACAGAACCAATCACTAAACAACATGGAATAGAGTGGTGGAAACTCTTCATTTTTCATGCCTTTTAAGCCATTCCATGCAATGCTATGCGACATCTATTTGTTTAGCAGCTCCCACAACTCCTCCATTTTATGTAGACTTGATAGATCCGTCCTTCTTTCACGGTCCCGAGCCAGCTGCGACCGCTGTTTACCTTGCAATCACCTCTTCGACATCTCTAATGAGCCAATCCATTCATCGTCGTCGCAGGTCATGGAAACATTGCTGACAACTGCGATACGGTGGCACACTCTGTTAGAATAAATGAACTTCTTACTTTTCGGTTTACTAGGCAGTCGTAAAGGCTGTCTGAAGACACTGGTGCCTTGGTTATCAATCCACCTGGTATTCACCCAACTGCTATTATCGTGGAACGCTTTGCCACATTGAATCGTTCAAAATCAGCTCTCCATAGGAAATGGCGTATGTACAACCTGCCTTTCCTCACCCCTGAATAAGTGTTTGCCAGGAGGACGCTTGACGACGAGATAGAATGCAATGAAATGATTGAGTGAAGTGAAATGGGACACAGTGCTAGCCAAAGTGAGAAAATTTTCAAGTAGGCACAGGAGCTCAAGCCAACACCTGTTTTATGAATTAATTAAAACTTATGGTAATAATCTATTCAGCATAAGACGGACACTTTTGTCCACTCCACTCTTGACTGCTGACTAGATGAAGCACGACCGGCCTTTAGGGCTTTCCACCCTCACCTGACTGCATGTAGTTTCAGTGTGTGATTTGCATCTACGGGCCCCGAGGCCCCCAATGGCTGAATGGCCATTCTTCGTCTGTAAGTAATCGGAAGCACAGGCCCCTCTCCCCTGCCCATTCCCATTTCACAGCGTGGGATATTCAGGGATCACAATCTCCACTTTCATGCACAAATTAGCATATCCCGTGTGATAAACTACCTGTCAGTGGGAACTAAACATACGACTGTGACTATATGGCGGCTGGAGGGATGTAGCTCAGGTCAAACCCCCGGTTTACGAAAGCGAGATGGCAACAAAGCTGTCCCCATTGTAACCTTGTCCTCCCCCACACCCCTTCCACGTGGTAAATAGGACCACAGCAGGGACCAAGGCGACACACACAAACAGAAGTTTTTAATAAAAGCCCAACGAAAAGAAAGATTGATTCAAATCTATGCCTCGGAGAGCATTAAATGAAGGAATATTTTACCGTTAATTGCAAGGCACTTACTACTTTTTACTTATACAGTAGGAAATTTTCTTTAGTACTGCACTTTCCCTTGTGATGACTCTACGCTTCAAGATGCGGTGTTGGGAGGAAGGAACTCCTCAATTGTCGTGCATTCCTAGAAGATGCCATGTATTATAGTATGTGAATCAGTCGCCAAGGAATAAACGAACCACGTAGTCGACAGTAGTTCCTATCACTTGAGGGGAATGAAGATGTCTCCTCTTGTGCTTCCAAAACGCTTTCAACCAACATCCCCTTCAGAGCAGTGCTAGCTCTTATTGGCTGTTTAAGCCAAATGAATGGTTAAAGCAAAAAATTGTTGGTTTTGGTATGTCAAAGGGTCGTGATTAGACTTTACTCCACCTCAACTCTGTTCCATCCGGTCAAAAGTCAAGTCAAGTCCGCCGTCTCTTTGGCGAGATCAAATACCGTCTTCGAGCATGAAGGGTTGTGAAGAGGATGAAGCGGCAGCAGCGGAGGCTGGAAAAAAAGACCAATTAATGTTGGTATGCGCTCTTACCTCGTCACCACCACAAGCTGGGCAGATAAAATGGGAGGTGGCCAAGCATACACCTCGCCCGCCCTCTCCTCTCCCCCTCCACACTATCCACTCAGCGTGGAATTTAGCTGATGAAACTGCGAGTGACCTTCTTTGGTTTGAGCGATGACATCTTCACCTACCTGAGTAAAAAGATTTGGGTTTTTACATATTTGGCGGCTAAGACATAATTTTGAAAAAGCGATATTAGGTGCCCGAAAGGGGGGGGGGCTGGAAAATCTCAGGGTAGATCCGTGTAACTCCATCAACAGTGGAGGCTCCACTTTCTCTCGACCACTCACCCCCTTTTTGAAACCTCTCCTTGTAAAAGTCGGCTAAACGCGACTAATTCACTTCCATACTGTCTGTTTTATGAGCCGAGTCCAATTGGGTTCCACAGCCGCAGTGAAATGTAGCTAGGAACATTTTGGAATGATGCAGCAGCAAAACTTACTTGAAAACTTTCGGAACTAGAGAAATAATAGCAAAGCCCTTTTATAAATATCCTTCATTCCTTAGCGCTGCGTCTCCTGTGCTTCGCTTGGCTACTCCCCTGTCTCGACCACCTTACCGCTAATGAGGCATAAAATGACAGTCATTGGATAGCGTTTAACCACAATAAGGTTACAATAAAATACAATTAGGGGTGGATTCTCTTGCCATGTTCATTTGTCGTCCACATTCCGAGAGTCCAGTAGTATGTACTGTCGCAAAAGTGTTTTACGCTCAGTGTCTTTCGCAGAGGATGGCTCTTACTTCAGTAGATACTTCACCTAATGTGTACACAGCCCAAATCTTCACGTCACACATATGTGACACAATTGAATAACATGAATCAACTACACTGGAGAGGAAAAAAAGAGAGCTAAACAAGGACTTGTGACTTCACCCTAGACAGTCTGTGATGACTGGTCTCTACCAAGAGGGACCGTGGTAACGAACGTGCCAAAACCAGTGATTCTATTGTGCTTGGATTAAGTGATCACTATGGTGACTTGTAGGTGCTATCCCATCGGAAATTGCTACCTCACTATCTATTGCCAAGGTGTAATTACGTAACAAATACAGACACAATGGTTCCACACACTATCCCTTCTTTTTTAAAGAGGAGGATTTAAACTGCACAGCATCACAAATTAGTTTTATTTTTCTGGAGTGAATTTAGCCTATCGCTTGACAGGTTTGACACACCGTGCATTGTGCAGAATTGGAGATATGGATAACGCAGCTAGTTGATGCAGGTCTACTGGCCTAACCATCCACTTCAGTTATCCTCTAGTCAGATATAGGCTCAAGGACTTATGGGGTAGGAAACGGAAACAAGGAGAGCAATTTAGGGGAGTAACACTATCTCCCAATACGGTTATCAAAGACTACGGTGTATGCTTGCTTTGCTACCCAAAAAAAGAAGAGTTTTACAAAATTCAAGAATGATGCCATCAGATTTTCAGTCAAGGAGCCTCTTGGTAGACCAAGAATTGTGAAAAATTTCAAACATTCCATTGACTGAAGTAGCAGAGATTAAAAAACCTGACCGTATGATCATTACTTAATAAAACATTTAGAAGGTGTTTTTTTGCTTATTTATGAGAAGTTTTTTCCTTTTATATCATCGTCAATTTGATTCTACCACTTTGAGTTAGTACTCAAAAACAATGGTATCTTTGGTCAAACCGACATGTTTCCAGTCACCATAACAGTGTACAACCAAACTCGTGATTTACACAAAAGGTGTACAAATGTACTCCAACAAAGAAGACTTTAGCCAAAGTCATCCGTTGCTAACACGTAGCTCTCATAAGAGTTAAAGGGAATTTGCGTCACATATGAGTGACACCAGTCAGTGAATTAGTCTGTTCAGAGAATGTGCACCATTCACCCGCAAAAATGACCACAACAAACAATTTTTAAGAAGAAGGTAACAGCAACATGCAAAAAACGGACTTGAAAAGTTAAAACATCACGTCACATATACATGGCACTAATCCATTAGCTAATATGTTTGTTGGGATATGTAACAGTTCATTGTAAAAATTAACACTGTTTAGAATGTGCAGCAATAAAGTAATAAAGAAAAATTGGGTCTGAAAATTAAAGCAGACAATTTTTTGAGATAAGTATTGGAGACTAGCTAATAGTGCACCTAAATTACTTACCTTCGTGCGCCTAGTCACGTGCCCGGGTTCAGGGTTCGTGTTTGAGCCTAATTAGGGGTTCCACTTTCTCCAAATCTCTAAATCCAGATAAAACACCGCCATTCTTTCAGGTTATAACGTGGTTACTGTGCCAACGAGGCTCAAGGCGATAGGACTGTCAAAGTTTGTTCAATAAAGGTGAACAACACTGCCACCGAGTTTGCTCACGATCCATTCCAAATAGAGACCTTCTAACATATAAAAAAATTGATGGACTTAAAATGTCAAAATAGATGCGATTATATCCAAACCGAGGGCACTAATTATCTCTTTTAAAATTTTAACCTATCTAATACTTTTCAATGGCATGTTTTTCAAGTTAGTGCGCCTTGCGCATGTTCTGCACCAGGCGTCACATATACGTGACGCTAATAACAAAATAGCAACTTCGGGTTTTTTTAATTCATAGTAGAAAAATAAAAAATTAGCACATTAAAAGGAATGTAAGGCATCTTAACATATCTTTTTATCGGACATATTATTACAAATAATGCTAGATATTACTTGCTCGTTTTAAGTAGGCTCCGGAAATTTTGGCTATAGAACACATTAAAAACCTTCTTTCTTATGGAGGGTTTTAAATCAAAAGGTACAGAAATTTAAACAAGTTGACGCAACCTCACTATAGGTAATGAATAAGTTTCTACTAAGGTTGAGCTTGGTTCATTTTATTGCCCGCAATTTCAACTCGATACACATATACGCCTTCTTATAGCCTCAAGTGAAAACAAAGGCAAGATGCCTATCGTGCCATGCCAAACAGCAGAACTGTAGGTAATATGCAATCTTTTGGCTTTAAAGAGTAACTGGATGTGAGCATATTCTTTCCATCATTTTGTTCTTCCGCACTGAGTAGCTATTGAATGGCTGGCATTGAAACCGCCCTTCTCTCCTCAATCCGTCCATTCACAGCATATGGTGCGCATGATTGACAAACAATTTTTCAATGACTGTTAGCAACCAGCGTGTGTGTTTGTACCGTGGATCTGTTGTAACTTATGCTCTACTACTAGCCAAAAGTAGGCTTGCATTTTCCCCTTTTTACAGAATGTAAAATAAAGTATTTCCTACTGCACTCTGACCTTTAAGGAGGGAAGGAAGGGGGCGGGGAGATTAGGGCATGGTAGGTGAGGAACGCTGGTTTGTCCTCATCCGCATTCGAGTGCTTTGTAATTTCCGCGTTTCCGCCCCTCGTGCCAACGACTACACCCTTGCTTCAGTCGAATCGTCGAGTAGTAAAAGTAGCATAGACGGTGAGGTGAAATTTGCGACCAGATCTTAACTCTTAAAAAAGGGTGAAAGAGAGGAAATGGTGAGGTAAACATCTAGTCACCTTAGCTCCACCTCGTAGAGAAGGCAAAAAAGGGCGTTTTTTCTTAACCAAGGGAAGAGGGTATCACCTTTGATAAGGACAGGAGATAGGCTTTCATTGCCTCCTGTGGAAAGCTACCAACAAAGGCTGGTGTGTGTTGTCATGCAGTATCCTCAATAGCCGATCCTTAAATTTACCAGGAGTGTTGATTGGCCGAATGCCTCATCAAGTAAGGTTGAGATAAGTACAGGTGATTTCAGAACCAAGGCGAGAAAAATAACTGACCTGTGATGTTCCAGTTAAATTCGGAGATCATAGTAGCAAGAGCGTTAAGTTCCAGGTCTAAAAATGCCAAAATCTGGTCACATTTCTGCGTATTTTAAAGTCACACCACCTTCCCCTCCACCTCAATTGCGTCAGCAGAACATGTCATTCTGACCCGTGAAATTGGACATTGTCGCTGGCGCTGTTTAGCTACCCCCACCCACCCCCTATCAGGAGGTGATGAATCCGGTCATGCGTCATGTTCTAATCAAGGGGGTGACATAACTTAGTCATGCCACCAATATGGCATGATTGGGGTTTGCAGGGTTATGACTCTCGAATAGCTGTCGTCTTCAATTAGGGAAGGCCAAATGAAATTCGGTTGTCATGGCAACATTATAACTGGGCTGGCTGGCGGTAGCTCATCGTCAGCTTTATCATTAGTTAGTTTGAGCCCGCCTTGTCAAATCAATGCTTTTGTGTTTGCGAAGAAAAGCAGCACATTTCGAAAATTTGAAACTTTCTTTTAATCCCGTTTCCTTCTACATATTAACAGATGCCTCAGAGTTCTACTGCGCTGCAAAAAAGTTAAGTCGGCACTACTGACACACCAATACTTGGCCGCAATTCCCTCTTAAAATACGTCAATTTTCTTTCAATCAAGCCACACATTCCATGGACTGGCCATAAACACTGGGATCTGTTATAAGGTAGGAAAAAAAATGAAATTCTTCTTACTGAAAGTGTACTAAATTATAACACCTAGAATCCGCTGAGATTATTTACTTCAAATCCTCTCCAATTCCCAACATTTTAGAAAAATTAACCTTGCGAATTCATTTATATATGTGAACACAAATGCTTGCTGCAAGCTCATTCGTCCATGCTGGTTCCCACCATCCAATCAGGTGACAGTGACGCTCGGCTCAGCCAACGACAAATGAGGGGGTAGCCAGAGTGATGTCGGTTTCGTGGACAAACATCACGTGAACTGAGATAGAGTTGACGTTAATGATGTGGAAGTTGTACGCTTATTTGGCTACTCCAGCAACAACGAATGGGTGAATCTAATCACGCGTCAAGTTCTAACTGAGGCTGTGACAAAAACTTGTCTTGCTGCCACAACACAAGGAGATTAAGTCGTGTTTGGTCATGGCTTTAAAAAGTTAATTTCTCAAGTCGGAGGAAGCTAGATGAAGTTTGGATGGCGCAGAGACTTGTCAAATAGACTGCTGAGGGCTTATTTTTAGCTACATGAAAATTTTCCTTAGGGTATTCGTGTCAAATTTGTGCTTTCGTGTATACAACGAAAATTTTCACTTTTTAAAAGCAAAAACTTCAGTTGTTTCATTTTTTTCGATTTTAATTACTTCTACATATAATAACGAGCTTCAGAGTTTACCAAACACCTGAAAAGCTTTGGCGCTAAAAGATTCATTCTTACTGTGCTGCAATTTCTAAAATTTTTAAGTACTTGTTAATAATTAACTGCAAGTCAATTGCAAAAGGCCACAATTTTCTGTCAATCAGGTAAAAATTCGGAAAAGGGAATGAAAACACCGGCCCTTTTATGAAGGCAGGTAAAATATAAAGTTTACCATTTGAAAACGAGCATTAAATAAAAAAACATTCAGAATTTGCCACAATCACATACTTTGAACCCTCTTTGATTTCCAACATTTAGGTAAAATGAGCTTTGCAAATTTATTTATATACATAGAATCAAATGTTTGCTGCGAGCTCATTGGTCCATGCAATTTTCACTGGTCAATCAGATGACAGGGGTACTCGGCTGCCATAAAAGTTTGTTGCATCAATTCCTCGTCAAAACGGTAGCAAAAAATTCACAGTGAACCGATTCAGAGTTGACATTTTACAGTGTTAGAGTGTGCACTCAATCGCTCTCTTTTTTCCGAGACGTAAGACAACTTGCCTCCATATGTCGGCCATCGAACAAAATCAAGGCTACTCGCCTTCTTGTCTCACTTTCGTCTAACTGCCTCTTTCAGTTCACAGTTCATCCTAAGTTGTGAACCATTTACAATGTGTTTTTAATTTAGAAATTAATTAAACGTCGTGCACAGGACGACTCATTGCTAGAATCGACCTTCATGATGTCCTTTTCAGGGAGAAAGGAATTCGATGAGAAAATGCATTAAACAATGCTGAAAACGGGGTAAACTCGCTTTGTTGAGGTGACACGTAGCAGTAACATCCATCAGACAGAGTTGGATAAGATTTTATTGTCCTCAGGGTTCAGAAGGAGGCAGAATGGAAATAGTAGAGGTCAATAAAGGGTACCGTACTGATGTACCGACGCATCAAATCCATGCCTCATAATTCATGGGGACGTTTACCGGATTAGTGCAATCAAAAGGAAAAATGTTGCATTTAGGCCGTTCTTCATCTCCACTCGGCTCCAGGAAGTCAAAAATTTAGGTGAAGTTCGTCATCTCTAGCGTGATTGGCTATGCAGGGGTGAGGAGGCGGAAGAGGAAGAAGAAGAGCTAGAAGCCGATTATGCTCCTTTAATCCGTCGCCACTACAAAATAACATGATGAGTTGAGGATGCACTTCCCGCAACTTCCATCCTCCATGCCCAAAATATCTCCCAGTGTAACAGAGACGGTGGTGCACTGCATTACTTGCAAATGGCGAACAGTCAACTAGTTGTGAAAACAAGCAGTTTCGCAGGTACTAATCGAACACACTGAGCCAAATGAAGTGTGGTGAAGGTGGCAAGGAGAAAGGACAAGTGAAAGTAAAGGCGCTCCAATGGCTCAAATGCCTCGTTCACGCGCGTTAAAAATGCATTCTTGCAGTTGTGGGGAAGTTGTTTGGTGTCGAAACAAAAGGGCAGACCTTTGCACTAATACCTTAGCAACTACTGCTAAGTATGCTTGACACGTGTTCATTGTCAGTTCGTGATAACTATGTTTCCACCAAGCGGTGCTTTAAAAACGGATTGGTTGCCTTGACGGCAAGGAATGCAGATATAGCACGTTCTCGACCTGAGGAAGATGTTCAACCCCTTCCCCCCCTTTAAGTAGTATGGCACATACCATGAAGGTCGTGATGATAGGCTTCCTTTAGAACTAGACGCAAATGACGGGCGAATTCAGCCTAACCATGATTTCCTTATCAAATATGATTAAATCCACCAGGAATATCCGCGTTAAACCCCTTCGACGGTTGCATTAAGCATGCCTTCCATTGGAAAAAGAACGAATGCATGTTGACAACAGTCACCTTTGTTCCTCTTTTTACCGAAACCCAAAGCTATAGGAAAGGCAACAATCCCAAAGAAAGTTCTTTTTTTATGTCCCGGAGATTTCTATTTTCAAGGATAATTCTGTAATGTTCCAGAGTGTCGCGGTCTCCAGATTGGTTGATCCCACCACCACTCACTAGGGTCAACCAAAAGCTATAAATTGGCGAGAGTGAAGGATCACTCCTTGTCTTCTGCATACTCCACTAGCCATTCACCATACTCCCATGCTCAGTTATCCACGCGCATAAGTGAAGACGTCTTTCTCACTGTTCCTATCGTTAACTCTAGTTAGGTGGAAGGGTCCAGTTTATCTGGAAACAACTACATCGCCTTAATCGGCGAGGAGAAACATTTCATTCATTAGGAAAAGTGTCCATGGCTAAACATGATGTTAATTTTTATTTTGACCTCATCCCAAGCATCAGGAGGTTTGGGGGATGGGGCGGTAAGAAGGCCATCAAAAGTTACTCCGACGATTCCATGTTTGTCATGTGTGGTTGCTATGAGACCTAAGTGATAAGAGCCGCCAATGACAATGAGGTCAACATGGCTTTATCAGACCTCAGTTATAGAGATTTCGTCCCATACCGAAAAGAGGTTCTCAATGATACCAAAGCCTCGGTGTCTCGTGGGTTCCTTCGATCCAGTCTCTCTGTACGCATTTAAAGAAGACTTGAGAAGCTAAACTTGATGGCAGTGGGAAGATAATTGAATTCAAAGGAAAGAACGGCTTTAAACTTGTTTAGCCGATCGTTCAGTTATGTTTTGGCAATGCTCCTTCCAAATAGTATCATAGTCAGGAATCCACAGCGTGTGCTTTGAATAACGAGACAGACACCATTCTCCTTACTAAGGAAACAAGTGCTCCTAGTTTTGGCATTTCATCACAGTGGCTTACAGTTTACACGACGAGGCACAAGGGCGCTAAAGGTGAAATCCAAAACCCGAGCGATCAATGGGGCAAAATTATGCGTTTTAAACGCATTCAAGGAAAGCCCCAGTCCCCATTCCAATGTCGGGGTGCTGGAAGTCGTCTGGACACTTAGTGACTGTCGACGTCTATTTGGCAGTAGAAGATATGACATTGCCAACGAGGCGTAAAATCACATAAGGCCCAGACGCCGTGACAATCAAGGGAGCTGCCAACGAAGTAGCAACGACAGATAAACCTCATCGGGTCAGTGTAACCTAAACTTGCCTTCAAGATCAAGACAAGCAAAGCAAGGCGGACCAATGTTTGTTTCACTGCGTCATTTGACAGTTAAGCTTGCTTAGTTCCTTTGGTTGAGACTTCCCAGTGCCTCTAGAATGAACTGCATAATTTCTGTGACTTCTTTAATACAAGCCCGAGGGCTAATTCTAACGGGGTAATGACCGCCTGATAATTTTACACTTATAAAAAGTTTTGTTTTCTCACTTCCTTATATTCATTGTTCAAATATCTGCCCTATGTCAAACGTGATTGGCCAGTATCAAGAAAAGGTGTTATTCTTCTCTCGAAGAGATGAAATCTGGATGAGAGGAGAGGCGAGGAGTAGACAATAAGTCCCTTCCTTTCTTTCGCCCCGGTCAAACTGCGTATTGGCCGGTGATTTAATTCCCTCTTTTTGGTTAAGAAGTCGACCTACACGTCCTCAAGTTGGGCTACTCTTGTTCTGTTTTGGAGTTACCACTGCCTTTGAATTTTGAATTACTGGTACGTGTTGATAACATCCTTTTTGGCGGTACTGTTGCCACCCCTTAAGACTGACTGCAATCCAAAATAGGAAATCTGAACCATGACAAACAGAAAAATTGGATTGTCACAATGAGTTGGTTTGATGTCCTACCTCCCGACTTCATGTTCTAGCCCTCTTCTGCGTCAAGCTAGTGAGGATCAGTCGCTGAAATATGCAAACTATTAAGTAAGGGCAAACATTATCTTTTCAAAAATGGCATGAAATACATTACTAATTTATGTCTGATGACATGAGATATGAGGTAAACATGATTGCATCGTTGTATTCCAGATTCTTAAACCCAGGGCGCAAAGAGAATACTGAAATGGGAATTGGAGCAATTCTAACGGAATTTTGCCTTTATTTCACTTATCTGGGTTGTAATGTTACCGTAATTTTGTAAAGGTGAACAGAAAACTTGCGGCCAAGGGGTTGCAGGTGTCACGTGGTAATTTAAATTGTGTAGCGAAAATCTATTTAAGCAACAGTGGTGTCATAAACAAGCGAAGTGCAAGAATTATGCGTAAATTAATGTTGACCGCCGTACTGACTCTATATAACATGGTGAAACAATTCTTCATAGCATGTTCTAAACCCGGACATAGGCTGCATGCTAATTTGATCAATTAAAATATAACTACTACTCAATGGTATCAGTAGCACGTAATTAACTCTGCGTGAAATGGTTCGCACCTGTGTCTCCAGAAGGGCTTTTACTTAGACGCTTTAACTAGTAAACGATATTCACCTTCTAAGCATGCCGCAATTAAAATGAAGTTTTCTTAATTTACTTATTTTTTATCATATATTTCAGCGAAAATTTAAACCTAAATATATTATGGTATCAATCTATATTCACTTATGGCCGAAATTTCCAACTATATATTGAGCGTTTCCATACATAATGTTTTTTTAGCAAAATAAAATGAGAAATAAAAAGCATTAACGGAATGAGGTTTTCTTACCCTATATTTACCTTTTAAATAGTACTTTTTAAGACAAAGCCTAACACAAAATGACCTGAAAATTTACTTGGTTTACATCACGGCCCTTTATGGTTGTTTGTGCGGACTTGCAAAAGACCCGTGATTGCTTATTTATGTATGTGCGTATGTGCATGTGCATCAGAAAGCCTAGCTAAGTGTCAACCTGCCGTTTCCCCTTTATTTCGATTGAGGGTAATTTTCTCGGTTACCCGAAGTCGGCTGAACGAACGTGACAGGACGCAAGGCTGTAAACTTTTCACAGTGCTTAATGTGGCTACAAGAACTTTAAAAAAGACTGGTTAGGGTGATAAATAACTCTGGAACGGGTGTGCTAAGGTGGGGAAGGCGCTCTCTCCTTTCTCTCTCATGAATAATGCATCAGCATTGACACGTGTCCTAACCGACTTTTCGTTGTGGCCGATGTGAGAGAAAAAACCACTACTTTAAACCCCTCCCCAACGCAAAGGAGGAGGATTTGACAACCTTACCCCTTTTATCCCTTTCCTTGGGCGACATTTCACCAGGTGACGCTTTTCACGCCCTCCTGGTATTTGACAACTATTCGCCCGTATATTATGCAAAATGAAGGGTTGAATGGTGTAGATGAGACGGGTTTTTTATTTGGAAGTGATAAAAGGGGGACCCTCAGCTACTTTGCATCACTACGGGATGGAACGGGAGCGCTGTGTGGCATAATTCTCCTTCGAATATAATTTTATGGTTTTTTGGCTGACTGGGAAAGCATTACAATTATCTTGATTTTATCTGCACTATACTAAATTTGACAATAAACAAGTAGTTTCACAAAATTTGTTAGAATGAGAAGAATTACAATGGTGTTATGGGAGGTGTGCGACTTCTGATTTTCCATTTTTTTACCGGAAAAAGGAAGGTACTACTTAAAAGTTTTTGAGCCTCCTCTAATTTATGGGCGTTCCTTCTGAGGGATTAAACTTACCTTCAGAAGTAGAAAATAGCGTATATTATCAACGTAGGCAGGAGCTAAGAGCTTCTCGGTAAAGCCGGAGGGCCTGTTTCTTCCGGGTGGCAATACAAGCAGCCCAGGTTGGGGAGGTGCCCACGTAGCCGAATACGCAACAGCCGATGTAGACAGCGAACCTCAACACCTTTTTGCTCCAGTTTTTAAGAGCACACAAAATCTCTCCCTTTACTCTGTTTTATTTTGCCGTCAACTTTAAACCAGACTTTTTTGGTGGGGGGAAGGGAAAAATTAACTCTTGAATGGAGAACCAAGTCCATCGGAAGTATTTACCCAGCGTATAAAAATTTATTACTATCCTGGATTAATTTACTACCGTGGATTAATAAAAAATACCAGCACTCCCTTCCAATCGAGAGGGCTAACCTACGAGGTATATTGCTGTATTAGCGATGCAAACCACCCAGGCAATTAAGGTGGAAGTGGAGATGGGAGGGAGGAAGGAAGGCCGAGCTGTGTCAACCCAATCAAGAGGTAAGCAGTCGCCTTGTCACCTAGGTAATGGGGGGTAAGGTAGACGCTTTCTGCAGTCCTATATCGAAGTTAATTAAAGCAACGATCTGAATAAGCATTTTCTATCGTATAAAAGTTAATTTGAAGCTTTTTAACAATTATTTGTGAGAGTTATTGCTCATGTCATAGCATACCACAGCACATCCAAGTAATCAAATTGTCGTCACACTTTAGTCTTCCCTCAAAACAAGGTCATAACTTATGACGCGGTGTTGCAAATTTGTTACCGTTACATCTGCTAGTGTCGCACATGTGTGACACTGGTTGCCTCACCTGATCTCAGCGTCACAAATACGTGACATTGGTTTACTATAAGTTTCGTACTTACTCCTTTGTCTGCCCTATTCGCATTTCGAATGGTTGACTGAAAGTTCACAAGTGGAGAATAGAATGTGCATAATTACACTAGCTTTATTTGTGGGGCAGCATTTGAACAAATCATTTCGAAGGTGTAAGCGTGATGGTTGATTGCCTTCTCGAACAGACACCCAGGAGTGAAGGACTTATGGCTCGGTGCGACTTGAAAATTTTAAGGTGCCTCCTCCCTGGGGCTAAATAGAATCCCTAATTAAGCTAAATCTTAGGCTTCCTTACACGAAATGTTCGACCACTCCGGCCTCTTTTGGGGGAGGAAAGTGAGGAAATTTCTTCTTAGCGTGGAGATGGTAAAACAAGACACATTTATTTCCATGAAGAGAGGGTTCGCAGCCCTGCTTCTGCATTTATTTTTCAAGCGAGCAGCTAATTCTTCTACAATAATGTGCTGCCTATTTTAACAAATTTAGTGACTCACAATCAGTACCACATATATGACACGCATCTTTATTCAATTTCTGATGGCTATGTGCAGCGGAGAGGTCGAATTTAGCCTTCAGCAGTTATGCAACGCCTTTGAAAATTGCAACAGCGGAAGGCAGTGGAGTGATGATTGACCATTTGTAAGGATGTCACGTGACTGCAATAATCTCCCACGCGTTTGCAACACCGCATTACTTGCAATCAAGTTTAAAAGGGACATTTTAGACAATGACAACTTTCGCCGGGAGGTGCATTATCTGAAGCAGTAAAGGGGAAGAATAACAATGGAGGGGACAACAGAAAAGCTGACTACGTCCTGATTTAGTAAATCCAACGGAGCCTCATGAAGTAAAGAAAGGGGCATTGCAATTGCGGTGTCTGCCACCTCTCTACAATAAGGAATGCTTAGTTCCAGATTTAGGGAAAAAATAAATTAATCACATTGTGGATAAAGGGAGGGGGGTGGGGCGAGATGTCAGAGTCAACTCTCGGTCACGTGTAGAGTGAAAGAAAACCGATTTACAGCTAGGTCAACTAAGAACTTGGTGTGAGAAGCAAGCGTTTGTGACAGGTATTAAGAGTTGGACATGCGCCTAAAGGCCAGTTACTTTGTGTACCACCACTTATATGCGCACGTTTAATAAACACGAGAGCTTTTTGAAGTGTGTTTACTAACTATTGATGAGAGATCCCTTCTGTATTCCACCATTCATCAAGTGAATCAGCATGACAGCAGTCCGCCTGTCACGTCACACCCACCACCCTTGATCACTCCATTGCCAGAAGGCCACGCCTTGCGTGTGTGGGCGCACGGCAAAGGTAAATAAAGACAGGAAAGGGACGTGGTAAGGGACAGCCTTGCCGTTTCAAGAGACTGGAACTTTCTAACAAGTGGAATTCACGTGTGGATAATTGCATAGTTATTGTAACAAAATTAGTTAACTAACTAAAATAAGAATCCAGCAAACTTACCTAATCCCATTAGGGCATAAAAACAAAATGAAATTTTAATTGTGTTTGACTAGTTCATATTTCGCCGCCTTTATCGGGACGAGTGCAATATCTTAGTATTAATCAGATATTTTCCTACACTTGAAGGTAAAGTAATCACTTTTGCAAAAGTATTTTTTGTTGAGACTAAGAAATTAGCTTAAACTTTATGTTCTTCAGCAGGAAAAAATGAAAAGCACAATCTGTAAGCAAAATTATCAAGCAAAAGTTGACTTCAATGCAGTTATCCCAGAATTTAAGCAAATATTCAACGAAAATTTGAAAATATTTGAGCTAATTAGAAAACCACAGTCAGGTCCAGGGTTCCTCATCAACTCCCACAGGGGAGGTCAGATTTCTCTTGATAAGAAGACTTAAAAAGCCTCCTAAGGTCAAGGACTAAACGCAACACTTTTGAGGTTTAAAAGAAACTAGGTCACACGGGTACAAATGTGCATATACATATTTAAGAAGTCATGCAGATTTTGAGGAAAATTTATTTGCCTTTATTCAGCAATTGTATAAAAATCCATGAGAATTAAAAAGACCCCAAAAGTGACTTTACAAAATAAGCACCGAAAAAGCCAGGCAAGCAAATAAATTTTGCTGTTTTCTTGCAATATTATAAATCCTAAAAAGTTAATCACTACCTTAGTTTAATCTAACTAGCAATTTCAGATGTTACCTTCGGATTGCCGAATGCGAATCCCCATGCGAAAGTGAATGAAAACTTCTAATGGAATGTAAATCAAGACCTTTACGAAGCGTAAAGTTTTGCATAAGGATTGCTTTCTACCATCTCAACTTGAGGGTAAATATTCTCAAGGGTCAGATTTACGTCATAAGGTCATGCGTAAGCGCTCGATATTTGATGAGTGGTCAAAAATCCGACAGAGTGACTGCTACCTACGCTTTAAACGATGTCCTTGTACAAGTTCTTGTTGCAGTGTAAATCCTATAACTATTGAAGCCTTTCCACTTTCCTCCTATTCATAGATGCGTAAATATTATTTTTTTTTGGATGCTTCATTTGCTGACATCAAGACGGGTTATCATGTTCTTTTCCTAATAATGAAGAGCATATATATAATATAAATGCTTGACGGTAACCATTTTTAAGCAAAGTGATCGTTGCGCACTCCTAAAGTTAAAGTGAAAGAGCCAATTTTATGGCAGTAATTAACTGACGCCAGGGAAGGACTTAAAAGGCAAACTTTATGACAGGCAGCTTGGACAATCTACGACTGTTCAAAATCTTGAATCGGATAGAAATTCGCATTTACTAAAAAACATTAAATCATAAAATGCTTATATAAAGCATTCTCTAGCTGAGGTCTGTCTCAGTGAAAAATTGTGTTGCCATTCTCCAGACGAATCATTATTCTGGCAATTTTTCAGTCATTTAAACCGCCAATCAAGAATCAAAAAAACATTGTTTAATTTGAATTTAACCATTCCATTTGGGCACGATTTCGCTCACCCAGTTACTATATTACTGACTAGGGACCCACACATCACATATGTGCCGCTGAAAATGTCAGTTCCCCGCAATCATCCTCGACCGTGTCCGCTTAACTGAGCGGACCTTTTGCAGTCCCCGTAGTTTCAACCACAATTTTTGATTCCATTACGCTGAAGTTATGTTAATTTGTTTAAAGTTATCCCACAACACCTCCAGAGAGGAGGGGAGCCTCACGGAAGGAATAAGTGGCCTTCAAAATAGGGTCAAATTTGCTCATTCTCCTTCCACATTTTGTGTACTTAAAATTAGTGGGTTAAGAAGGCGATAAGAAATATTCGCTCGCTCTAGTTCTTAGGTTGTCTTTCCCTCTCCCTCTCTATACCTCAGCCGCGTCAAAACTGTAAGCATGCTTGTGTTTCGATCTTCTTTGTTAAAAAATTTCACACAACTTTTAAGTGAACGAGGCCAAACCACCAATGTGCCTCGTCCAAATCACACGCATCGTTAATGACGCAGCGTTTGTTGTCTGGCCGATTTGATTGGAAGCACATGTCCGGTGGGAATTTCCTCACAGCCATCCCGGGTTCCGAAAGGAAATCCTCCACCTCCTCCTCCTCCTCCTCCTCCTCCTCCTCCTCTTCCCTTTTTTGTGAGGCGAATAAAGAGGGATCTGAGCCTCCTGCCCGGATGTGGAGTGAGGCCCCAAGTCCAAGCCCATGAGACCACTGCAACTTCGAAGCTTTCATTATCTTTGAAGACCTTCCACCAGGCAAGAGTAAACTAGATGGCTTAAGTCTGTGGATTGTCAACCTGAAAAGGTTAACACACTTAAATCCTGCATTGTTGATGGCCATCAAATCTTTAAGACATTTTTTTCGGTCTAAACCTTCTGGCGGCTTCGATTTAACAGCCAGTTAAAGAAATTGGAGTTATTCGCACAAAATTTATTATCTTGATGTGGTCAAAAACAACGCAGTTAAGTTGTTTTTTTTTTCTTTTTAAATCTATACACGGTCTTCAGCCGCCTTAGTGTCGGTCTCCTGCGTGGCGCCTGGACAAGCCGCTCATTGCCTTTCCATTTTAAGCCGATAAAACCTTCCCTACGAGCCCGTGTCAAACACCGGAGAAGGCTGTAACAAGTGAGAAGTCCATCATCCACTGGGAGAATGTTTCACTATATCGCTTCACCTCCGTAAAGAATGGCCATGGATCAGTCTACCGATAGGGTGGATCCAGTATTTTAGACCCTTGTAGAACGTCGGCTGAACTTGATCTACGCGATCCAACCAATTGTGCTTTACGAGCAGGGATCAACCCAGTTTCAGGCTGGCTTAAACTTCTCGTGGTAGAAGGGAAGGTACGATATTAAAAGAGTGCCTCTAGAACTTTGAATCAACCAAGAAGGTCGTGTGTTGCCTACGAATTTCCTCATCAAAAATTTGATACTACTCGAATGTGGGAGAAAAACCTCCTGCAGAAGCAATCGAGGCTTTTTAATCGGAAGTGAGTCCACATGCTTCGTCACGCAATCGCAGGCGTAAGGAGATCGGCGATTTAGGCGGTGGGAGGGAGGGATTCAGGGGAAGTCAGAGGGGAAAGGATACCGCTACATTTCTTCATGCATTTATCCCACTTTCTCGAGATCTTCAATTCGCATTTTTAACAGACACCTACGTAACAAAAGTAGGATAGAAAGGGGTGGGTAGGAAAGCACTTGGATGATTGATGAAGTTGGACCTTTTCTTATCAAAAAAGAGGGCAGTGCAGTAACCCACCGTCATAACCGATCATCACCGCGTCTTGCTCACGGTGCACCGTTAATGGCCACGAACTAAGCAGAGGGGTAATATTTAGCTACTGGGGGGAAGATCCAGCATCCTGTGACGCAAAGCTGACCATCTCGTCTCCCCCTATCTTGCCAGTAAACAATCCTACACGAGGTAGACGGTGGACAGAAGGGCCATAAACGTGAGCCTGCTGTCCTCCAGTAACAAAATATGTTACAAAGGCTTTCTTTGGTGACCTTAGGGTTGCACTTCAGTGCATTGGTTAGCTCTGCTTGCAAAAAAACCAATCAACTTATTTCTTTTTGACCTGGGCTACTTTTTATTTACCTTGAGTATTAAAACTAAATCAGTACATTTTAGTTAACTCCAGTCGGGTCGTCAATTGTTATTGGCCCTAGAGACGCTATAAGATAAGCGGTAACAGAAATTGTATCAGAATGCTGGCCACTACTTCAGGAACAGGCAAGTTCAGATGAGTAAATCGGAAAATGTAGACATAATGTTTAATCCAACTGTCCCCATCAGAAAGCATTTTGGACATTTGACACGTGCCCGAAAACTCTCCATATTGCTCAAGAACCACAAAAAAACTATTTTCCCTTTATTCAAAAAGATCATAATGCCCAGCTCTTAGCCATCCCTCTTCTATTCACCCATTGCTATAATGTCTTTTGGCTAGCTCTTTCCCCTCACCCGATTGGCTACTTTAGGGGTAGTCGTCTCACTAACCTTGAGGTGAACCAATCACAACGCGGCAAGTTAATTGAATTGAACGTGCGGTTTGCCTGAGCTGTGATTTGCGCAACAAAGACGAAATTTTCAAATTGAATCACTTTAGCTTTGTAGCGCAGCTTGAAGGTGGAATATGCACTGACAAGGTCATAGGCTAGCTGACTGTCTCTAAAATGGTGTGGCTGCAAATGGCCACTGCGTGCGCCCTTTTTGACTCTAAATACGAGCGAAGATAAAGAAACGTTTTCCAGCCACTTTTAGCTCTGACAGCCTCAGAAGTTTTTAAGTGCTACAGACACTGTCGGGTTTCAAGTGATTACATGGCAATCATGTATCGGGTGAGTGGAAAGGATGAGGGTGAGAATGCAGTGGTATTTCTCACCCTTGAGCCTCAACTAAGGCATCAATAGTAACATAATTCTTCAGGAGGTCTTCTCATCTAAATTATTTCCGTAATTTTCTCTCTGAGGTGTTTTGCAGGAGGCTCTCGAGGCTGTGAAACCATACCAAGGTAGGTCCGTTAATAAGACCACTTCAATTGACGACGCCTATGAAGTTTATCCGACGCTTTCTAATGCGAAGTTGCCATTTAAGGTGATGAGGGGGACTGGTGCATGCCTACGTTTTCTCATGTACGCGGATAAACAAAGTGGAATGCATGTGACAGGCCACTATAAGTCATAGCGGCCAGTTTCGCCGAAGGCCGCACGAACCGCCTCAGTTGCATGACACACGTTGCATGATGGCAACAGGCCTGTGGTACTGCGTAGTGAAACCTCGCTTACACACATGTGTGTTGCACCGATTATTTTCTCATCCAAGCCAATTATCAGAATGGAGCTACTGTGAGTTGGTCGCTGAGCCATTGTTAGTAGTATAGTACAGGAGCATATTTTAACTTAGAAAATCCAGTTGATCGGATGATATTCTCGTTGATTTTGCCATCTGTTTTCCAACCTGAATGACCTGCATTAACTTGCTAATGACTGAAACCTCATCCTTGCTTACCCACAACAAATTTGTTGTTTTGGACAAGGTAGGAAAAGCTGTTTCATGTTTGACCAAGGAAAATAAATGCACACATTCATTTGTCACTTTTGCGGCTTCCTATTTTAGGAAAAGGCCACATTGGCAGGGAAAATATGGCTTAAATAGGGACGTAGATAACTCCGAGGGGTTGCAGATGTCCGCGAAGATTGACGGCCCCACACAGTCTTATAAAACCATTTAACTTTTTAATAACCTAGTGAAAAAAAGATTCGGTATTCTGGGTCAATTTGCTCCCCTTGTTTTGTTGACAGAAATAGCTTGTTGAAAATAAATCTCAGAGGCCGGGATAGCGCTTAAAGGCAAGCTACTTGGGTTGGTGGCTAAGCTGACAACCATGGGACAGGCCCTTTCGCCCTCCCCCCTCCTCCTTCTTCCGGCACCGTTTTACCAAGTTAAGAGACGATGCTGTCTTGGCAGTGGCACAGGAAGAGATAAGTGACAAGCGATCCCCTTCACGTCAGGCATCCGTGTCAGTACGTCCATCAAACAGGGTGTGGTGGTGGCATTCCCCGTAAATGAAGGCGTCAAGACTGAACTTGCGGATATCTACCTACATCCACAAGCTATTCATACACAATTACTTAACAGGAAGACGAGTGGTCAGCGCCACTGTTTCGACGACGCCTGGTAGCGCACCCACCAGCGACGGCCATAACCGTACAGCCGTGTCCATGCCACAGCCTCAGCTAACATGCTTGTGATGCACTGCCCGGAGCGTGGAACCCCTGAACTGCGTAGGATTAAAAAGCTGTAGAAGCTAAAGGCTGGCAGGCTTCAAAATAAAGTCAGTGATTCAAAGGCTAGCACTTTACAACGGAGAAAAATCTTCGTGAGCTGAAGCTGTCCTGTTGGTAGTCGAATCCTGTAACCGTGAGAGAAAACGAAACTGCGTTTTGTACTTTCTGAAGGCTTTTTTCTTTTCTTTTAAGTAATTTTAAAGATGTCAGTTAACTAAGGAAATAACTTTGATGTCACTTGACCTTCTTCGGGTGCCTTGGGGAAAGTGAACTGATTCTAAAGGCGCCTAAATTTGGTAAACAGGATCGGATCACTGAGGTCGACCGTAGAAGTCACCGTGATTCCAGTTGTGACTTGTGGTGGCTTAAAAGTGCCTACGAATGTTTGTGGACGTGCCTCACAAAGCGTAGAGATAAGTTCTCCTAACACTTCCCCGGAGTCCTTCCCCTCTTTGAAGTCTTCCGAAGGTCAGTCAGGGGGATCGTATTTGGAAGTGGCGACATGTCCCGTTCGAATTTGCCTTAGAGCATTTGGAGAAGGTGGCTTACCAGAGCGGACAATCTAGAACCACTCCAAGGCATATCACGTCTAGGCGGAACCGCTCAAAAGGTAAAGGACCTAACACCTACGTACGGGATTCCCTTTCTCCAGCGCAGTACACCCAATTAATGTTGAGAGGAAACTTCTTCTTCAAAAATAGTCGGGACGAACCAATCACCAAAAAGAAAAGTCACATCACCTTATCACCACATTATCGCAAAACTGACCCAAGAGAAGATCTACTCTTTAGATAGGAGAGGAGGGGAAAGTTTACAGCCGTATCATCATTGCCATCCTCCATAGTCACCTTATCCACACTTCTTCCTCTCGTGGCCATCTCTCTCTAGTGGCCATCTCCGTTTCCGACATTTGACAGTGGCCAAATTTGGGATTTTCCCTTCATAGAGTGAAACAGTTTAGTCAGCTTTGGCCACCTTGGGAAGGGGATGAAGACCAAAACCCGACGAACTTACGAGGGAGCACTTTTTCACCTCAGGGCTTAAAAACGGTTTTTGGTGTTTTCGAAATAGCCCTGCTTGTAGATCCGTTGCGGTGACTGGTAATTTTTTGTGTCTGTATGCGTAAACTTTGGATTGTTTACATTGCATACCAGTTGCTGCTTCAGTCTTGACTACGGGGTGAGTGGACCATAAATTTGGCCTACAACACCCATCCACCCTCCCTAATGGCATCATTGTCATGGCGTACACAAAGTAATTTGACCGGAAGCAGTTGACCTTGGAGTTGCTAGAAGAACCGAAATACCTAATTAAGTCATCAAAGTTGCTTGTTTACTATAATGCGCGTGTGTTTAGTATCGGCGTCACACATTTGTGACACTCCTTGTTATTACTGTGATTTTTGCAAACTTTGCCACACAAACAGATCAACGGATTTAGCACAGTAAAGCAAATGGAGGTGGAGGTTTTTGGCTGGAAGGTTTGAGGATGTCAAACTTCCCTTGAGACAGCAGACCCTCCAGGCAGCAAGCATGGTAAGTTACCTTGGCAGCGAACTGTAGAATAATTACTTAGGGCTCTTTTATTTATCTAGATGGTGAGAAGTGCCTCCTGCAACTCCTCAATTCCTTGACATGAATATCTATCGCAGCTGTAGGTTACGAAGGCCCTAAGAGTAGCATATATGCTTCTGTATGGGTGCTTGCACAATTTTGTGAGTCGGTTATGTGACTAGCCCTGCCTGACACATAGCCTGTCACTTCGTTTTAGCGTGACCTGTCACACTGGTGTGGTGGGTGTGTGTAGGAAAACATCAAGTTCCTCCCCTACGCTATTGGCGACAAGTAGGGCTGCTTAAAGGATCTCCTATGAACAGACCAAACGGTTTAATAGGGAAATTTCAAAACAAACAGGCAAAAATGGAAAGCTAAATGGGCGGGTGAATGCATATGCAACCGGAGGGGGTGGGAAGAGGGAGATTAAGCAGCTTTTTCCCCATCAGTTGCCCCATCTAGTCACGGATTTCGAAAAGCTAGACCAGGAAGAAGGGGGAGGGGGGTTGCACGTTGACAAGCACGGCGACAGAGCCCACGACAAAGGCATCCGCAGCTTCGAATGCCCTCCTTCCGTATTTCGCCCTCCGCCCATACTTTAAAACCGTTTAAGCGAATTTGATGCCATTTCATCTTTTACGTTTTGCATAAAAAAGAAGATTTTTTAAGGCAATATTTAACTTTTATGGGAAGTAACTTAGGAGATGAAGGACCGCGGGTTGATTGGCTGAGGTAGGCTTCAAAAGAACTGCCTAATCGAGTCCTCCAAGGTGAGAAGTCCTTGCGCTACCGGGAAAAAAATTCAACAAAATAGCTATTTAAAGCAAAATTTTGCTGATTTTTTGGTAAAACTTCCTATCTAGGGCCTACTAAGCAGTCATAGCAACCGGTGTCATCGGAACAATGAAAACGAACAGAAGAACATAGAATTCAATGAAGACGTCTTAAAAATCGTTTTGAAATAATTCTCTTAAAAAAATATCGGTCCCACTCCACTCTAGAAGCCAAAAAGCCGGTCCTACCTAGCCCTCCACCGCCTCTCTAAGTCGGCTCAAACAAACGCTCTTTCCTTTTACCACAAGGTGGGAAAGAATTAGCCTGCAGATTTCCTCTCTTTTATTAATCTGGACAATGGAAAGTAGTTACTCACTTAAAGTCATGTAGCGTTTTACTATCTGTTGCAATGCGCGAGGGCAATCGAGTGGGCTCTTTAGTTCACTCGGCCACGGGGCAGTGTGGCCGAACTTCTAAAGCCTTACGCATTTCTCTAAACAAGTTATAATGAAAAAAGTGTTGAATCCCATTAAGTGAAGCACAAAATTTTACGTGACCATTGGGCAGGAGGTATACTTGCAACATTTTAGCCACTTAAGAGCCATAAAGGGTATTTCCACTCAAGAAATCTAAAGCTGCATGCCCTAAATCAAACCATAATATTGCAAAAAACATAAAACACTTTCTTGGGCATGTTTTAGTGATGACAAGACTTTTGCGATATCGCCCACACCGTCGGGGCTGAAAAACGCCAACACCCTGGAAGCCGCCTAATGACAGACCCTCTTATCCACATTGACCAATCAGCAGCTGCCATGGTCCACCAATCAGTGGACGAGAAGACAGCGATGGAGCCTGTGATTACCGCTCATGCATGCACCTACATACACACTCATTTACGCGCTCGTGTCCGAGGTTGTCTCTCACCACCTCTGCCCGTTCTTGTTAGTTTTCTTTCCCTTTCACGTCTGATCGACTTTTCTTTCATCGCGATGACCGCTGAAGGTGAAGGTACCAACCCCCCTGTTGCTGGAGCCAACGTTCCAGAGGGCGAAGGCAGCAATGAAACTGAAGCACCAACCACATCATCACCTCCAGTGAAGCAAACGAAATGCGTCCTTCTCACCGGGTTCGGTGGGCCCAAGTACCTTCGTGTTCAGTTGAAGGACCAAAGGACTGTCGGAAAAGGCGAAATTGCTGTAGAGGTGGAAGCCTGGTAAGCGGAGGTTATGTAAGAAGAAAAATTATACTGAATGGGAATGGGGGTGAGTCATGTCTTGGAAATGTCACATCCTGGGCTGGGTGATTCATTGTCCGCTTGGCTAAGCATTTTTTGAAAATTTTTCCCGATGCAGTTCAGCTATCACAATAATTTTTTTTGTGGCGGACATTTTCCAGTGCCCTCGTGCAGTCCTTTCGGGAAGGACCAATCACAACTGTGCTCAGGTCACTTATCGATTTTTTCCATTATCCCGCTCCGGATCTTGATGCCAAAATATCGATTAACCGGGGTGCTTTGTTAACTAAAAGTTACCATTTTGTCCAGGGTAAGCCACTGACAAGACATTTAATTCTGTAGCGTTTTTTTTTTCAAATCAGTAGTCTTTTTTATGAGGTCTCGGGCGCAAATTATTGATTCCTCCTCTCGCTTTCACCCTCTCTCTCTCTCTCCGCTTTTCTGCACACGTTGCCCACTATGGGTACACATGTGAGAAGAAGTATGTACAACGGTAATGTCCAATCAGTGTTGAGCATTCCTTCTGCCCCCCCTTCCCTACCTATCTCTATTGCAGGTATACCCTTGGTTTCAGGAGCCAATGAAATTTCCCAAAGTAGGTGTTGTGATACGCTTCCCTCCCCTCGCAGCAGTGGTAGTCATCAGAGGTCATGGTGTGTCTTGGCTGTACTTTCGCTAATGTAGCGGTTACCCAAGAGTACAGGGCCGGACAGTTGGCCGTGGTGTTCAGTAAAATCCACGCTGCTGGCAGATAGGCCGTGCCAGCTCGCTGAATAGGTTGATGGAAATGCTGTTATTTTTGTTTATGGGCTTTCCGTAGATGACATTTTGTAGGTTGTGTTTGATCTCACTGCGACGACGTCATTAATCAAGCCTTGAATGGTGCTGTTTTTACGAAAAATTTCCCCATGCTTGGCGTTGGCGAAAATTCCTTCCATGCATACAATCGCATACCGCGCCACTAGGTTGCAAAAAGTGCCTAAATTTGGAGACGTTCTGCTCTTCAAGTGCTCAGGGGAGTTCGTTGCTGAATGTTTAATTCAGCGCTTGGGGCAGTCGCCTGATTATGGCCGACCGAGTAACGCATGGCCGAGATCTATTTTCGGCAGGAACAGTGGGTGAACAGACGCTTTGGGAATGTAGAGACTCGTTGATTAGACTGACAGATTTTTTCTGTTGACTGATGGCCGAGTGAGGAGGGGGGGAGGGGGAGGGGTGGGGATTTCAGCTGCACCCACACATCTCCCCATGCCCGAGTGTTCCAGATGTTGGTTAAGAGATACGCAGGGATGTATGGGAAAGTCCCTTTTTGATTTAAATGGCAAACTCCCTTGAATTACGGCGATATTCAAACAACGCTTTTTGATTTTAAAAAAACGACTTCAATGCTAAGTGTCAATTCTGTTGTAAATGGAGTCGTCTCTACCGGTAAGAGCCGCCATCTTCTGCCAGTTCTCTATCATGTGACAGGAGCCCCTCCACCTCAGGTGGTGACGACTAATTTCCGGGGCACTTAAACAAGGTCATTGGACGGCTACAAGGATGCGGTAATACCTCTCTTCTCCCTCTTCCCCCCAATCCAATAAAAGTGGGAGTCCTTTTACATCCAAGCCTTAGGCTGTGAGTATAAGGTCATGGGTCACTGCGTATGAATAGCGCATTCGTCCTACTGATTCACTGGTCCTGGCTGTTCTTCAAAAAGAAGTTCCTCTTATGTGCCCTCCAGGTGTATTGAGTGGATAAATCTTTCGCAATTTTGTTTTGCGCCTGTGGTGTGCCTTACTCGAAGCAGACAGTTTTTCGCGAGGTGTGATGTAGTGAGCACCCGGCTACGTAGATATCAATATTTGTTCCCAATACTTGCGTTCTCAACATCCCCTCTGCTACGCCTCACCCACAAGTCTCGTGACCAACTTCACTCCAGGATGACAACTCGTGCCAAATAGCTGGCTCTTCGAAGAGGAGTGGTCACAGGACACGCTTAAATGCCATCTGTCATTACTTACCCCCTCCGAAGGGCTTTTCAGACCGTATTTTTGCCTTGTAGTGGTGTTGGATTTCAGGACTTGATGATGCGTCAGGGACTGCTTGATTTTCTCAGCAAGCCCCCCTTCGTTATGGGCAGCGAGTGCTGTGGAAAGGTTGCTGAAGTTGGTGAAGGGGTGACGAAATTTAAGGTGAGTTGATTATACTACTCACATCTACTATCAGTAGCTCCGAGATGGGACGAGTGCTCTGATATTCCAGAACTGCGATGACTAGCGTCCTCACAAATTTCATACAATCGGTAATAGGCCTATTTTTGGCCATTGTGATCCATTCACATCCGGTCTGGCTCCACTGCCGACCGAGACGCAGAACTCAAGATTAAAGTGGTTGTTTACATGCCAACGTGATTCCAATAACCATTACCTTGTGGGTCTCCGCCGATTCAGCCATCCACATCGGTTTCTCATCTTCTGTGCCGTTTGTTGTTCGCTGGGCGGTAAGTTCCCCAACGCTGCCACTAATATCGCCCCCTGAGTCCTCCCTAAAAACTCTGGAAGAGGGTGTATTATTAACATGGAGAGGTTGGAATGGGAGCAACACACGACGGCGCCTGAAGAAATCACTTTAAATGGCAAATGATGACACAGCAAATCACGACTAGCGCATTTAAAAGTGTTGTGAATAATTTAATTCGATACTGCGCCTCTAATAAGGTGCGGGCGGTGTTTCAGTTACACCCGCCACAACGGCAATAAATCTTCCATTTTAAAGCTGATACATTGAAAGCAATTGTGATTGATACATTCCCCGTTTGAGGGCGACTTGAATGTTCCCGAGAGAGGCTAAAGAAAGAAGGCAGCAGCTGAATGTTAAAAAAAATTCAAAATATTTTGCAGTAAGTTTCTCCTTTTCAGATCTTCATATTTATGGCGACAATAAACACTTAATGACGGTCCAGACGACCGACGGAAGGTGGGGGGGGGGGCGGGGGGCGGGTGGTGGCAGCTTGTCATGTCTGATCGCCAAAAGTGTGGACTCCGGCCTGATACTTTACGGTCCAACGATTTTTTACGGCAACGATTTTTTATTACGTGGAGCCTGGATTACACCTCCTCCGTAGAAGGGTTTGCGAGACCACTCCTCACGCCGTGGCACTCAGCGTGCACCAGCATTTTTAATACTGCGAGTGGTTGTATTCACTGTTCCCTCGACGGAATTCCCCTCCTCCGCAATGTTGACCCACCGCAGATCGTACGTCCATTCCATACACCAGCTGAATGTTGACAAAATTGACTCCTCTGCCGATCGGCCATGAACCATCATTGCTGACAGACTGGCGGAGTGGGAAACGTCTACTCCTTTCGCATGCCTCACTGTACTATGCTTGGAGGCGCCTACTGATGCTAGCAGATACCCGCGGGTTTGGGTTTTACACCTCCGCTTATTGTTACCTGCCATCTTACTTATCGATGTGTCGACTATTCCGTGGTATGTGTGCTGGCTTTCTATAGCAGCCGTGGCGTGTTATGCCGTCGTAGTAGCCTCTCTGTCATGGATTTTCACTCCCAACAATGGTGATGGCTTCGAATCTCTTGCACCAGTGACGCTTGAGGGGACGGAACCGAGTTTCCAGTTGTTGACCGAAGGGACGTACCACAGCCAGTCTGCCCGTGACACGCGATTTACTGCAATCGCTTACCTTAAACTGCCAGAAAAACTCGCATTACATACTTTTAAAGCACCGAACACAGACAGAACAGTCCGAACGTTATGTGCATGACGTTGGTAGTGGTGTTACCCCTTTCAGCAACCAAACCAACGGTTCTACTTTGTCGATTTTACGACATTCCAGGTTGGTGACGAAGTAATCGTACTTTGCGACAATGGAGCCTGGACGGAGCACCTAGTGGTTCGAGCTATTCCAGAAGATCCAAGTGAAAGTGGAACTGAGCACATGGAGGGTCCCGGCAACGCAGCACCGTTAGCTTTGGTCCTGCACAAACCCACCTCAGTATCAGCCAATCAGGCTGCCGCATTCCTCATGTCCTACCTGCCCGCCTATCTACTGCTTCACAACGTCGCCTGTGTTCGGTCCGGTGACATTGTTTTGGTCCATTCTGCTGGTGGTGGTGTTGTAAGTGCTCAGTTGCCTGTAGCTTCTCTACCTTCCTAGTAGCTAAGCCTAATTTTGGCCTGCACAGACGTTTCTATGGTCGTTTCCTGCCCCGTCCCGCCATTCATTTTTAAATCGGCATAAGTAGGGGGAGCATTTCACGCTTCCGTTTTTGGGAACGCCTTGCTTGTCAAGCGTTGCTGACTGACCATACTTTAGGCCTGAAATCGAGGCATGGCGCACCAAGGCTTGACACTTTCCCCAGTGACCAGAAATTTTTTTCTGACGTTTTTGGTAGAGCTTGTTGCACTAATCTGTTGTAACTGCCAGGGGCTTGTAAAGTGCGACTGCTTATGTGTTCTGTAGCATTTGTTGCTATTTTGAACCCTCAAGTCATAAAGTCTCGGCTAAATCTGGTGGGATTCCAGTCTGTCTGCTTGTCAAATTCGGGCGAAGATGTGTTGGGAAAAGGGGCGATGGTGGCAGAGCGTACCCTCTGAACACTAATTCCAGTGATGAGTCACCCGGGGTTGGATAGACCCCTGGCATAAAGACCGTCCACTTTTTACGATGTTGAAAGATTGCGTGACCATATCGAACCACCTTAGTGCAAGGCTAGCGATTCCTGTTTGTGTAGGACTTCTACCGCTGCAAAAGTTGTCTTTGGAAAAGGTTCACACTGAGGGGATGGAGGGAGGGGGGTTAGGCGGGTACTTTTCCATTCTCTGTAGTCCTCGGATAATATTTTTCCAAGCAATGATTGTCACATGTACCAAATGGTGCCGTAAATGAAGCAGAGGCGGTTAGGGCTGGGTGTGGTTGCTTACTTCTCGAGACAAAGCCTTTTAGAAAAGTGGGACTTGGAGCCGCTTTGTGCCTCGCCTGCAAAGAGCACTTCAGCTGACACTTAGCCTTCACGAACTTTCTTGACTGCCTTATTTCATCAGGGATCAGTCGATTCCAACTGGAGCGATGGGGGTGGGAAGGCAGTCACAAAGCCTACTTGCAAATTTGTGAGTGCCCTAATGAACCCGAAGGATTGTTGAAGCGGAGTAGCTTCGCACACCCAGTACAAGGACTCATCTGCTCGCTGCGAACTGTGGAACCAGCTTCCTTTTAAATGAACGAGAACAATTCCGCAGATGACCTTTTTACGGACCTAGTTCCTCAGCACTTTGCATTACTTCTTGAGAGAGCCCTCAGAATTTCTCTCTGGGGATTTGAGATTCCCTCTTCCTTTCGTAGACACAGATATGAATTAAGATGCTCTTGAGAAGATTTTGGTTGACGGTTTGGAATCGGGAAAATATCGCCGTTTGGAGGCCAGTTCCTGAAGCCTCTCCAATGTCTGCCGCTGGGGATTTCCTCACCCGAATTGAATTTTTGTACTGAACACCTCCATGAGGTCGTAGATTGGTATCGTTGTTGAGGCCTTCGAAATTGGCCTTTACTACCAACAAGGCGGGCACACCGCGGCTACGGTGTGTGGGTTCGTACCTGTTGTGGTCTGGTGTGCACGGGTGGTCGTCCTTTGGGCTTGTTTCCATCGGCCCCAATGACCTTGACCTTAATCGCATACTAGTGCATCTACGGTGTGTCCTCACGCTATTAGCTACCAGGCCAGAGAGCGTCCGACGAGAAATGTATACGAATCGGGAGCGAGTTTTGTTTTTTTCTGGGGCTATAGCCACTCTCAGCAGTGATACATCTTCCACAAACCAATTTGTTGAACAATTTTCACAAATGAGAAGGGAGAAGCTTCTGCACCTCTGCATCCGAGCTAAAGTTAGATTTAACCGCCACTTTTTTGGTACGGGGTCCCACAAAGCCGAGGAATGGAATTCGAAGTACGCTGGGACTAACACTCCGACATCTAGGCTCTAACATTACCTCGCACTTGTCTTCACCTGCTACTTGTCTGGTCGGTGAACGGCTGGGACGACTTTGAGGTGACCATAATCCAATAGTCACTGTCCATGCCCACGTGATTGAATGCGCCTTCTTAATCTGGGGTCGGAGTCTGTGAGTCTGCTCAGCTAGTAATGAGGAGCAGAACGAGGAAAATTGAAAACTTTTTTCAAATCCACACTTATTCTATTTAAATAATCTTTAAAAACCATCCTATGAAGTGCTTCGAGGCGTCGTGCTCATTTCTGTTCCTTGAGAATGAATGTTGCGTAATGCACACCCAACTTCGCTGTCAACTCCGCAGTTGGCAGTCGAGTGGAGTCCACTTTATTGTAACATGCGAACGTAGTCTATAGATCATCAGACGTTTTCGGCTGGCCCATCACCTACAAATTTTCTTTGCAGATGAACCGTTTATTTAAAATATTGCAAAATTCGGGCAATTTTTTAGCGCCTGATTTGACCCCAAGTAAGGACTGGAAGACCTGATTCAAGAGCAGCATGATGAGAGAATTACACCGCTAAATTAGTGGCTGAGTTATTAGGATAAAAAATTCATTGTCATGGGTTAGCTGTTCCTCAAGCAACTTTTAACGCAGTACATAAAATAAAGTTTTTTGGCGCGTCACATATATGTGTCGGCGTGAGTGTCTTATTGACTTCTGCTTTGTTTACTTCAGGGAACGGCGATCGGACAATTGGCCAAATTGATTCCCGACGTGAAGCTGATTGGAACTGCATCAACCACCAAGCATGAAAATCTCCACCAATTCTACTCACAACTCATTGGTAGCACACAGGATTACGTGGCGGAAGTAAAAAAGTAGGTTTGTGAGACCTCATCGGTGTGTGGGACCACTGAAGGGTAGTGGTTGAAAGCACCCAGTTTAAACTGGCTTGGCGGCTCTCTTTGGAGCTTAGGGCAAGAGCTGTCACGTCAAGCCGCCGTCACGGGGCAAGGAACGGAATTCTCCCATAACCCGAAGTTGTGGATGTGTGTGTGTGCACCAGGATCATAAATTTGTATCTACCTTTGCGCGTGTGCTCAGCATGGAGAGTGGAGTCCTTGCTCCGAAAACGGTCGCATTACCACTGTAACGATTGCGAAGCGCTCTACACAGAATAGAAAGGAAACCCCGTGGCTAAGGCTTGTAAAGCAGCCGGATGCAGGTTTACAATCAACCTCTTTTCTGTTTTGTAACATCTTTGATTTGACCTGGATGACCCTGATAGTGTGCGTCTTTTTCACTTTTGTGTATTTTTACCTAGAGAGCACCCCAATGGCGTTACCGTTGTCTTGGACAGTCGTTCAGGTGAAGACACCAACAAATCTCTCGGTCTGCTTCAACCTCTGGGTCGCTATATTGTCTACGGTAAGTTGACATTTTCCACCTCCAATGTTGAAATTGGGGCGCAGATATCGTGGTGAATCAAGCAAAATTATCTCTGTAATTGCTATAAACTAAGACAGCATTCTACAATCACTTTGTAGCTTTTGTTCCTTTAACCGGACACATTTATCACCAGCGGCACATATGTGGGTCTGCCGTCACAAAGTTGTGCGATGCCAATTTTACAACTCTATAGTAGTTGCTTAACGATAAAACATCGCTTCTGCGAGCTGTGAGGCTCTGGTGACGGGTACTTCTGTCGGATTCTCGTCCACGAAAATGAGCGCTCAACCTTCTCACTTTTAGGCAATTCAAGTTTTGTCACCGGTGAAAGGAAGAATCTCTTCAATTTTGCCAAATCGGTAAATCTCAATACTTTGTACTGCTTAAAAGTCTTTTAAATCCTCACCACCATGATTGTCAGCATCTGCACTTATGAGTTCGCCTTTTTTTTTCATTGCGGATACAGTGGATCCAAATGGATCGCATTAATCCCCTGAAATTGTTGGAAGAGAACAAGTGTCTTGGCGGCTTCTCATTGAAACAGATGCTCTTCCGCCAGCATCACACCTCAGTGGTGTTCGAAGCCTGGAAGGCATTGCAACAGCTTCTGGTGGAAGGCAAAATTGAGCCTATAGTTGACAGTGAATGGAGCTTTGAAGAGGTGAATGCTTTTTGACAGTGCTTATTTGGTTGTTAATAATGCATGGCTTCACTTGTCACTTTTTTTTATTTTGTAGGCGAAAGAGGCTTTGCACAAACTCCAAGATCGCAAGAATTTCGGAAAAGTTGTCATTAGCCCGAAATTAAAGCCGAAGGAGGTAAGGGGGCAGCTTTGACCTTAGGAATCCGCGACTATTGCAGACCCTTTTGTAATGTAAAATTTAGTGTCTACTACAATTTATTTAGTGGTAATTATTTTTTAGCCCGAACAGGAAAAGAAAGCTGAGGAGTCGGCACCCACCGGAACGAAAAGAGCCAGTGATTCAGCTGGGGCCGCAACCACGACATCAGCTACTACTTCGTAATTAATTCTCTGGATAATTTTTTTCCTCTATTTCGCAATCGCCACTGACATTATTCTTTGCTGACGTCTTTCGTCATGTACTGCGTCTATTGGTCCTTCCCTGCCCTCCATTTCATTTGCTTTTTGTGTCTCCTCGTTTACAGCTGAATGTGGCGCATTTACTACTTTTATTTCGTCTTGATTTAATTAGTTTTTCCCACGTTTTTTAATGCTGGAATACGACAGAAGATGACTATTGTAGACGCTCCAAATTGCTTACTTCCTTGTCCTCGTGCTCCCTTGTTCGTTCTTGCCTACCTCTACCGTAGCGTCGATGTGTTTTTCTTCTATAAACAAAGTCATCTTTTTAAAAGAATAATTAATATTGTTAGGGGCTTCTTTCTCTCAATTTACTGGTTCTTCCTTACGAATACTGGCTTTTACAGTCGAGCTTTTGCAATTGCGCTAGGGGCTGGATAGACTGCAGCCAAGTACTGGGCAAAAGTGGTGTTTTTTGGGCCTAATGAATCAGTGAGGCCTAACGTCTGGGATGTCCCATTAAAATGGTTTGTGCCAGCGTGACATGACAGAACTTGCAGCTACAATGCATTTAACGTCCACTTAACTCTGATTACGCGGATCTTTAAGCCTCATAAATTGCACTTACGATCAAAGGTATGGCTTGTAGAGCATGCCAGGGGCTTGTTGGGCCTTCTGTGCGCCAATTAAATATTTCCTCTTACACTACAGCAAAGGCTTAGAGTGCAACACCGCATCGAGTAGGATAATCCGTTTTGCAAGACACCAGCCCCTTGGAAATACGTGAAGTTATGTTTAGCCCCCACGCCATGCTAGTAGATGCCTAGCTCCATGTTAGCGGTCTGAACACTTTCTGAACCTGCAGTAGCACACAAAAGTATGAAGAAGGGGTTATGACTTATGTGTAGAATGGCTAGAAAGCTGAAGTGCAGAATTGTAACCTGCAGTGATCCAGGATTCAATTAAGCAAAGAAGGAGTTAAATGAAACCTTAACACACCACGCTACATCACACAGTGTTTGAGACCATAAGAACAAATTTAAAATTATAAAATTTTAAAGTAAAATGATTAACTTGACGACCAGCCACTTCAGCGGATTAAAGCTTAAGTTAGTAAATCATGACACACTCTGCTTTGCTGTCAGCAGTTTGGAAGATAATCAGTAACCAGCCTTTTTTAAAAACGTGTCAATTTTTAGATTTTGGCGAAATTTTTACTTTGCTAGCTTATAAGCAAATCCTCTATACATCCACATCAATTTTTATTGATATTTTGCAGGCGGGATTGTCAAGGCCACTACTTGTGTGTATCGGGCTGCTATTCCATTGCGCGTTGACCGTTAATTAGTCGTTCATTTTATCCATACGCAACAATTCGTTCGTAAATCTAGTAAGTTTACATCATTTAGGTATAAAAACATCCTGAGCTTCAAATTGATGACCAAGTTCTGACCAGTTTTTTTTCCTTAAAGACCGAAGTGGCAAGATAGAATTTTCGCTAGTTCTCTTTTAGTAAGTGGTCACACTTTCCGTAGTTCTCTTTTCTGTATAAATAAGATGGTCAGAAGTGCACGTGTGCTAGTATTTTGCTGCATTATTATTGGTAATGTATGGCCACATAGTTTGTAAAGTACTTCAAATCTAGCCCCTTATACTCCATTTTCATGTGAAGGACATGTTAGAATACAGATCCGAAACCCGAACTGAACTTTCGTACGTGTTTTTTACCAACACGAAACGTGATTGTGCTGGCATTATTTGGGTTTACTCGTGGTGTTGCATGCTGTATAACTCACTGTATATAAAGACGCATGAATAAGAAGTTTTAGGTTATTATTGGCGTAATTCTTTGGTTTACTAACTACCTCATTACTAATTTGTCACTCGTTTCTGTTGATTTATTGCGAGTTGTGAAATTAAGCCTTGCATTGTTGAGGTCTGGCGTGACTTGAGGCCAGTTAGATTCATTACTGTCATTTTTATTTTTGCCCATTTCGGTAGAATCTGATCGAGGGCACTCTTTAATAGCTGTTACCAAATAATGCTTTTTAGCTGCAGAAGTCTTTGTGGATTGCTTTCTTCATGTAGGGAAAGTATTTTCACATTGGATATTCGTACTAGTGATTTAACTTTCTTTTTTCTCACACATCAAATACTCCCCAATTCTCTCCAAAACATTTCTGAAAGGCCATGAGATAAAATGTCTGTCAAAATGCTGAGTCCTTACTCTTTTCGTTTGTAGAGTGAATTGCCATGCTCTGAGCATCATGCAGACCTCAATCTCAGCCGAAGAGTTCGCTCGTTTCCAATCCCAATTCCTCGAACTTCGCAAACAGAAATACACCACCGAGGAGGACCTATCTCGAGCCGAGAAAAAGGTCATTGCACTAGAAAATACTCTCGCTCAACAGTCAGGAGAGTTGGCTCAACTACAAAGCCGCCTCTCATCTATCCAACGCGCTGGAGACATCGCGACGGTAGTTAAGGAGAACCAACATCTCCGTCAACGCCTTCTCAATGCTGAATCCTCCTTCCATTTACAAATCTCAACTCTCCGGGCTGAGTGTGAGCGTCTTCAGGCGGAAAATGCTCAGCTGAAGGAGACGTATAGCGTCTCCAGCACCACTGATGCGGTCGTTCAAACACCCTCTCCCTCTGTTACGGTATCTACAATCTCCATTGCCTGTCAGACGTTTAAATCGGGTTGGGCGTCGGCTGTAACCCAGACGGAAGCAACTTCTGCCGAGGTAGCCGAATGGTTTGCCAAAGCGAAGAAAATGGCAGAACTGTTGGATTCACTTGAATCTGAGCGGAGAACTTCAGAGGGCTTGCTTAAGGAAGTCAGCCGGCGGGAACTGGACGTAGAACGGCTAGAAGGCGAATGTGAAGCTCTTCGTAGTGAGCTAAATGTGGCGCAGAGACGGGGCGAGCGAGTTCAACGCGAGCTGCAACGACAACTTGCTTCCGCGATGCGCACAGCGAAACGTGCAGCCTCGGGAAATGCGCTATCGTTATCAAGTCTGGTTGTCATACCTTCGACTGACCAAAACTTGGATGGGATTTCAGTGGAGTCATTCAGCTTCTCAGGTGGTAGTCAGACAGCGGGAAATGATAATGGAGAGGTTCCGGATGCTTCTTCCACCTCGCAGACACAACACCAGCAATCACAGCACCTTCAACAGGCCCTATTCTCGGAGGAGGATTTAAAGGCAAGAAGTTGTTTCACCAAGTCTTGAAATCCAAGTTAATGCCTATTAAAGAGTCGCTTAAGTCTTTTGGTTCTATCTGTCTTGTTGACTTCCGTTAAACAAATGCTCATTTTTTCATGTCTAAATTTGAATCATAGAGGAGTGGTCCTAGGGTCCTGTAAAAGCAGTAAAAGATGATCCAACCCTTATTAGTAGGCACTGATTTACACTTGTGGTTTAGTGGTCTTGCTGGACTTGATGTTTTTAAGATCTAATGGCTAATAACTTCTGTGCTACAAAAGAAGCATTCGTGACAGGTAGATTGAGTTTCCTTCTGCGATTTCAACCCTAGAAAATCTGGCGGAAACAATACAACCACATGAACAATATAATTACCAGTTAAAATCGCTAAAATGTGGCTGTTAGACCTATGCTTTCTTTGACTCCTACTAGCATCGCGCACATGTGGCTTCCTATCTTTGCCTGATCCTGGCCGTCACGTATGTGTGATATGAGGACTTGATACCGTTTACGATAGCTGTGGTTGCATCAAATTTGTTGGTATACACGGTCTGGGGGTGACTACGCCTTTTCATTTATTGCACGTCAGTTGGCTATTGGTGTCATTCTGAGCTAGTGAAGCATCTGGGCTCTGGTGGTTGGAATTCACTCGAGATAAATCCTGGCAGCCAATGTGCTAGGCGGCATCAGAGCTTCGGTGATTCGTGTCAACGCATGAACTGGGCACAAAAATATATTGAGGAGTTTGATCCATTAGAAAACGCGTTAAATGCAATTGGCACTGTCTAATTTACTGTGAACCTATTTTATTGCAGCAGAAAATTATGCCATCAGGTTTTAACATTGATTATACCCCAAATGCTTTGTTGCCATGGTCCCTTTTTCGCACCATGGGGAACGCCAATATTCAATTTACATGTTGTGCCTTGGCAATCGCGCAGCTGATTTTTTGCCAAAATTCGTTTCATTACTGCGATTGGTTACTTCTCGACCAATCGCAATTATGCCTCAGCTATGATTGGCTTTTTTTCCACGAATCGAGTGACTACTGCTTTAGGGCCTATTGACTCGTCTGTCGGAGGTGCAGGAGGAGAACTGCAATTTGCGGCATAAGCTGAAGCATCTCCAGCTGGAGGTGGACGCCAAATCGAAGATCATTCAGCGTACACTCAACAACAAGTTCAACTCCAGCAGTCCCCCCCATCGTGCAAACTCCACTGGTACGTGTAATTTTCCTTTGCTAGTTGGCTTTTTTGTTGGCAACTTTAGTACCATCTTACGAGTGACCATTAGATATGAAATGCATTCCATGACCTAAAGTGGATTTGTAATTACTTGAACCCGTTACTAGGAATACAGGCTTGGAAGAGCATTGCTGTCAGTTCTTCCTGTGATTTCTCTTTGGTGTCAACTAGCGCGATGGTATTCAATCGAATAATGAGAAAAGGAGGGGAGTTGTACTGCGAATCTTTCAGAAGTCAACCATAGCGATGCACTTCATAGATTTAGGTAGGATTTATCAATCATGTTCCCTGTTAGAAAATTGCGTCAGAGCGCGTCGTGTATCATGACCTATCCCGGCATCCGTTTTTAGAGACCCATCGACAACCCAATTCCATGCAGTTTATTGGTTTCGTTATTATTCTTATTTCTTCTGTTGAATCAGGAGATACGCAAACAAAGCAAAATATGTAGTTGTCGTCAGACTCAGAACACCATCGCACGTCTCTTGCCTTTTCTTTAAAGCAGTCTACCTGTTCGTGTTTGACACAAAATCTGGTGCAGTCACAGCTAATACAACATGACCTAATGAGCTGCCCGCACCAGGCGGTGTTCGTTTGTGATAACTGGTTTGAACGGGCAGCGAACGCGTCGAGAAGTTTGGACGTTTCTCTTCTACGACGAAAACTCCCTTTACTTCTACTGATATTTGCGACACCTTTTGGCAAAATTTCACATCCATTTGAGTACAATATGATACAGTTCAATAAAGTGCAACGAGTTGACGCAAGGAATCGGTAAATACCCTCATCAAAATTAAAGCTTGTATCACATACTTGTACTCCTGATCGATGAAATACTGATTCATGTCTCTAAACGTGAATCTTTCAAGTGAGGTAAGGAGCGTCTCCTAAGTCCAGCCCGTCGGATGGTTGCCTGTTAAGTTATGGGAGCCGGTTCCAAGGTCGCTATCGAAGGATGACTTAAGTATGGTGCAATGTGTCAACTAAACACCAGTGCCAGTGCAAATACCTAAGAGAGCAAGAGGTAGTGAGTGGGCAATGCTTGCTGGTGTTGAAGGAAGCGGTAGCATTAATGCTTACAATTTTTCCGTGAACGCCGAAATGCGGCTTGGCATAGATGCTTTGTCAACTGAAAGCCAACATTCATACAACAAACGACGACTTTCTTAACAGCGCGTAAACAAGGGCTACGACGAGCATGCATTATGCTAACGGATATTGCGAAATTGGAGCCCCGTTGAGTTGGTGTTGGAGGCATCGGCTGTGTTTGGGCTGTGAAGGATCCTGTGGGTGGGGGAAGGGGTGCACTGAAGAGAACGAGCTTTCTATCTGTTAGTGTTGGTGCATTTTGGCTGTTTTCCTGTCTTATCAATGGAGGCTTTCTTATGCGGGATGAGAGGGAGCTTCATCTTGGAGGCGATATTCACCAACACGCACGATGCGGTTGCATTTATGCATTCGAGACAAAGAAAAACATGATAAAGACTGCACAGCATGTGAATCTGCTCCGAATAGTGTATTGTGTGCAGTGAATGACAGGCGGGAGCCTAGTTGCAGCTGAAAAAGTCATCATGAGGCAGGTGCTGCGAAGGTTGTGAAAGCGAGGAGACATGCGATTGCAAGGTAGCTGATGGCTGCTGCCGACTTGTAAGCATCGGCGGTTTTGTCTTCCTTGTAGACTACATGGGGGGCGGATACTGGCTTGCTGACGCGGAGGGGTGCTTGAGGCTCTGCAACGAGGTCATTTTATTCATCAGTTGCCGTTTGTTGTGGGGGCGTATGAGGAAGATGAGGTCTACACAACAGAGCCTGCAATGACATTGGCCACGTGACGCCACCTCTTTTTGATTCTCAGTGCCGTCCAGCTATGCGGATTCCCTTTGTCCAGTGGGAATGTGGGAGGGAGAGGGTACAGTTAGGCACGCAGTGTTTGTGATGCGGCAGCATGCCAGACGGCAGGGCAGGTTGCCGAAATTCGGTGGGTTTTCAATAGCCCCTCAATCGCTTGTCACCTCAGATTGACCCATCTGTGACCTTTAGATGCAATGCTAAACCAGTCAAATGAGAATTTTGTTAATTGCCATTGTCACCATTATTGTGGTTGAGTCCTCCCAGTTGTTTCACCTGAGTTCGGTGTAACAAGTATGTGACATGTGATGCATTCTTTGTCAACTAATCAAGTTCGGACTGCGTCAAATCGCCTCGCTGCTAACCAAATGTTTGAGTGCCCGATCTGAAGACAAAGCCTTTTTAGATTTAATGAACGTCAGTGGCTGTTTTAGTCAGTTGAAGCCATCAAGTGTGGACTGTGGTGATGCCGCTTCGTCTCGGACATCCTTCCGGCTAGTCAAATTGTACAGAATGGTCGGAAAAAAACTGATTGGCTATGAGCAGCAAGGTGATAAGTGAAACCGGAAAAATTGTGGAACTAGTGTCATCCGTGAGATAGCGGAAGTAAGCCCCCTTCTTGCATCATGAGGGTTCCCAAATTTGTGGCTTTGAAGAATTTGTGTTTACTGTAAGGGAAGAATTAGGGAGTCCAGCCATTTGCGCTACCAATCTAGGTCAGGGAAATACTGTAAACCCAGGACGTGAAGTAGGAAAAGAAGCAGGCACAGCAGAGGAAGGCGAAGGAAAGGGAATGAATCCAAAGCTTGTCAGAACACAGGAGCGAGAAGCTTTCCTTCCTCCCCCCTCCCATTATTTTCTCCTCCCCTTACCTTTCCTCCTTCCTTTCTCGTCCCACTCTTCCAAGCTTTGAAGCAGAGTTGAGATCCCAAATGTGTCACTTAACAAAGCTACCTTCCCTGAAGTCTCGCTGATTGGAAGCTGGATACGATTAGGTCAAGCGGATGAACCTCGGGCTTATAACAGCGTCATAGGAAGTCGCTGCACTGTTCAAATTTGGTGATGATGACACCTTCGCTGGATCATGACGAAGATTTGTTTTGTCCTCATTAGCCTCGGAATCACACCATGCTTCAATATCTGCGTCTTCTTCCTCCTCGGCTTCCACAATCACCACAACACCAATTCGACTAGCCTCAGACATGCTCTCGACCCTGCGTTTGAAGTTGAAGAGTCTGGAGATGTCTTCCTCCACTGCGGCGCTGAATTCCACCGAGCTGAAAGGTTTGAAACGCCTCTGTGAGGAGTTGATGACTAGAAACATCTCCCTGGAGCAGGCTCTCGAAGCTGCTATCGCAGGTTCCAACGGAGACTTGGAAACCTAGTTATTTTAATCTATGCCATTCCTCCTTCCGTCTTTTGTGATATCCTGACGTATGTGTGATATTTTAACTTGCCTTCCTTGCATCATTTAAAAATACCTTCTGTTACTACTGTTCCTTCTTGAGGATGTAGGTTTTTGGTTTTCTAGGTGCTCTAAAAGGTTTGTATCGTTTTTGGTACCGTCGACCGTTCCCAACGGCCTTGTCACTGCCGTAGAGAAGTATGGCCGGTCGTTTTGCAGGTAGGTAAGTGTCTTGCTCTTATCCTGACTGTCCTGTGCTCGAAGTCTTCTGCCAATACGACAGATCTACGATGTGTGTGGCGACTGTTACGAGAAGTAGCGGTGCTGTCATTGACCTTTGTCATGATCAAGCCGTAGGAGGAACCAATGCCTGTGTTCTGCTCCTCTCTAGCTTCCACTGCCGTGGGTCACTTTCGAGATCACTGTTTCGCTCCTGGCAACTGGTTCTGTGGACAGTCAATCCAAAACACTCCTCACCCCTAACTCTGCCATGACGTGATGGTATGAAGAATGTCTGGATCCAATCCGAAGAGTCGGGAGGTGAGACTTTGGGAAAGGAGGCCTCTAATGTGGGCACAGGCGTACGACTTTTGAGTGTGTGCCTGCTGACTGGATTGAATGGTCCTGAAGAGCCTAGATGAGGAGGAAAACTCAGCGAGAGTGCGAATTGGGGAATGTTCTACAATGTTCTATATTTTACCTTCCAAATAGAGGCTTTTAAAAGTGACAGGCACCCCATCTCCTGTCAACACTCACCACATGTCAGATTGTTGTCCCCCTCCTTTGGAGTGGACTGACGTAAATGCTGTGGAGTCACTGTCACTCCAGAATGACAATTTAGGCTTTTTCGCAAGTTGAACCGACTCCCAGGATGGAAGCATTCATGCAACAGTCTCGAACGCCGTAAATCAACTTTTTCATTTTCTCCGTGACTGTGAGTTCTTCCTCTTACTGAAGATGCAGAGGCTTCGTGCCACATATCCGACAGAAGAGTGAATCTCCCAGAAATGCCTGAGACACCAATTTTTTTCGGGCAAATCCTCATTTGAAGGTGGTGGGCACGTCATATCACGTTCTACGGGTTAAAACTCCTCGAGGGTAGTGGTATCCCTAATAAGCTCACATTTTTTTTGGAAGAAGACTGGGGTGTGACAGTGGTTGCTTTAAAGTGTAAACTGTTTTTCGAGGTATTTTCTCTTTTTTTTCTAGAACTACCGCAAGAGCCTACTTGATCACCCCGTTCATTCACCCACCCTTTACCTCTAAGCGTCACATCTACTTAATTATTGTCAGTAGCATCTAATTCTGGCATTATATTTTGCCCAATCAATTTATGCAGCAAAATTCATATTTAAAATGTACTAAATTAAACATATGCGCTTTCCAAATCTTCAAGGAATTTGGTTACATTGAGGTGATTATCTAGTTGCTGTGGGGGCATTTCGCTGTTCCATTAAGTTCCGGTTTCAAAGCCTTTAAACAAAGAGGCCGATTTGTGGCTTCATTGTGCAAAAAAAAATTTGCGAAGATTTTAAGAGAAAGTGAAAGAAAGGAGATGGTATCGACGGCGATTCTACTTTAGTCAAGTTCTCCGCCTTACCACCTGAGCTGGGCGGTAAATCCTACTTTTAACTTAATTAATAGCTGCGATTTGCAACAAGGTCACTAAAAAAACGCTTTTCTTCCAAAATCATGCTGGGAGAAGGTTAATTTTGTTTAGCTACTTCTACGCCCAGCGCTAAAGACTGTGGGATGTGAAAAATGTCTTTTGTTTTGGGACGAAATCGTCACTGCCGGATAGACGGAGAGCTAGGTATATTGGGAGAGGTTTTAGTGTCCTTGAAGTGCTCACGTCATTCAAATTGTAGAATACAAAGTGGTTGGGTGCGAATTCACAATTAGTGGACATGAAATTTTCCACCCCTACCCTCGTTTACGGGGTGTTGAATGCCATTCCGGACGAACTCTGGTTCGCGCTGAAGTTCGTCAGCGTGATACACTGTATTTAATACCGTCGCGACAGCGACCTCTTCTATGCCGGCAAAGTTTGCAGTTCTCATTTAACTTGACCACTGATCACACGTCATACTATTTCTAAACAGGCTGTTCCCAAAGGCGTAGCTGGCGCTAAGGCTGTCAATTAGGGCGGTCAAACTTCAAAAAGTCCACTCGCAGCACCTTACCAAATATTAAACAAAGGTTTTCACCCTCAGAAAAGTGCGAATAAAACCTATCATTTATCAAAGGACACTTCAAATGCTATCACTACTGACAGGTTAGCTTTGTGGAGATGTCTAAATGAAAGTGTTGGCACACAATTTGTTTAAATCCACTGATTACTTTCAATCGCATTTCAAATAGCGAAAGGGAAAAAAGGTGTCGAAACCTCGGTAGCTCCAATGTGGAGATGCCGCTGATAAACCACTGGCGATTATCAGGAGTTCGTGAGTGGGCCTTGCCTACGCCCGTCAGTACCGACCCTTGGCTCCTGGTGGGTGGATCAAGATGACTAACCAGTGAGAATTAATGGCTCTGCTCTGAGTCGCTCCTAAAAATGACTGCTAGTCACGAAATATCGGTGTGATCATAGGAATTACCAACAGAAATTGAGATGTGGGAAGACTTCCATAGGACTGCATAGGAGTTGCGTAGCCCTCCTCCTGAAACTGCCTCCAGCATCAGGGCTTAACTCCAAAGTATCCACAGATCTTTACAATCCGGGAGGATGAAGAATTCCTGTGGGTAACTTGTCACACCGCTGGAGACCGAAGGCGTTCGACCCTTCAAGTTCGCTTCATTTTGTAAGGCGAGAGGGGATGAGGAGCGATAAATGGAGGTCCTACGTGCCGTAGGTCTGGTCTCCTACAAAGCAAACTTCATTGAGTAAGAATCCACTCGAATGACTGCCACAGAAGCTGGAAGATGTTCCCTAGTGAACACACGGAGTGTGCCTGACTTTACCATCAGGCTGGAGGTGGAGACCTCGTCACCACTCATCCACAACTGCCTTCCCTCCTGGTGGCATCAAGGGAATGGGGAAGACGTTTTACTAGGATCTGACTGATCTGTAGAACCCCTGGTTCTGCTCTGGACTCACCTTCGGTCATTCCACTTCAGGAGGGCTGACGAAAGTGCCTGTTGACAAGGCTTGTGGGGAATGATGATTCTGTGCTGGTAACTGCCCAGAGTTGAAAAATTTTCCCAAAAAACTTTTACAGCCAGAAGGGTAATTAACAGGAAATTAGTGGCTTGTTTTATGAAGTGGGGGATGGTTGTCAAAAGGTGAAAGCCTTTTCCATTCTAAAAGAGGGACGTTATGACGCAAAAGCGATATTCTTGTAGTCCGTGTTACTAAGGTATAACTTCGAGCGGGAAAATTAAATCACAGAGCTCACACTCCAGGTGGATATGATTGGATCAACTTTGGGCAAATTTTTTTTGTCAGAAAAGCCAAATTTGATCTTCACTGAGAGGCAGTGGGGCCCTTTTTAATGTTACCATGGGAAGGTGACATTTATTTAACTGAATGGCCCATTAAGTAAACGCTTCAGTCTCAATAGGTTGTATAATGGCCCTGGCGACGTGACCTTTCCACAGTGGGAGTAGCCTTTCAGCCTTGTTAGTAAGGGGTTAGTGCTACTTCGGGGGAGGGGGAAGGTGGGACAATCCTACCTAGAGCAAAATTTCCTCAAACTTTTTGTATGGTTATCATGAAAAAACCTTCATCTTCATATGCGCCTGTGACACTCTGTGTTGCAACTTGAAAGGACTGCACAGATAAGGGGAGGTCGAATACGACTGGTATCTTCCACACTTACACAATCAAACTGCTGCAAGTAGAAGTGTGTCACATATTTGTGACACCTGATTCAAGTAAAAATCGATGTCACACATGTGTGACGCGTGACTCAAATGCTCCTGTTCAATACCATAAGCCTCTTCTGTGGGGGTCGAGTTAGCCTTGATGAGGCGGTAGCGATTGCAATAATGCTATTGATTGCATAATACAGGAAAATAGTAATTTCCATGAGGAAAAATTTAGCTAGCTCATGGAACACCTAATAGATCAGTCAGCACCTGCTGCAGGCTGAAAATGCACAAAAGACGAACAAATTTTCCCTGTATTAGTGAAACTTTTCAAATCAAAAAGCAAGCACACATGGTGTATTAAGACAGTGAAGAGAGAAAGCCTCCGGGTCTTCGGACGAACCGACAAATCAGTCCAGTGGAAGGCAATAGAATGCTAGGGTTAAGCGTTAGGTCAGAAAAGGCAGAAAAATGTTCAATATCAAAATTCAGTATCCAACTCTCTCAATCTCTTTCTCTACATATAATCAAAGAATCCTTTCTTATTTGAATGCTCCATCTGTGGTTGCTTACAGATTACTGTGGCCCAGAGAATACCTCGTAGCGAGAAAGAAAGGAGGCATTTCGGAATTTCGCAGGTGGTAGAGGTGGTCAGCCGAAAAAAGGCAAAAGGAAACCAAGAATTATAAATACGGCAAAATTTTTAGAAAGAATGGCCAAGGCAGTAGGATTATGGATTAAAACAATTTGGAAAGAAGGCGTAGACAACATATACCGCTCATAGTTGGAGAATGAAAAACATCCACTTTAAGCGAACTTGGAGTTCGGCGCAAAGGACGATCCATCCCGAATCCATCAGATACCCTATATTCATCCAACTATCTACCGTCTATTCATCTCGTATCCATCAATCCACCAATCTATCTACTATGCATTCATTCAACATTCATCTACCCCACATCCGTCCATCCGGTGTTCATCCATCTCCTTTACATCCCACACCCATCTATTGCGTATCCATTCATTCATTTTATGCCCATCAATCTATCCGTTCATCTCGCATCCATCAGTTCACCTATCCATTCACCGTCCATCTAACTGGTATCCAGCATTCCATCCATCCATTTATACCGTATCCATCGATCCATCACTTGTCCATCCATTCTGTATCAATCCATCCATCCATTCCGCATTCGTACGTTTACCAATTTCCTTTAGTTTGATCTATGTCATTCCTCAAATTAATACCCACATTTTAAAAAGACGTAAACTCTGTCGTTTTTTACTGCGGAAAAGTTGTTACAACTACCACACGTAACCGCCATCAGTCACTCTACGATCGCACATTACCACAAACTCCTCCGCTCCCATTTACCCCATCATTTTCCAACGTTTTTACTTTTGTGCCCATTTTCCTCTCTTTTTTGCTCTTTGCTTGAACACATCCAACAACAGGGCCACCAACCCCCTCCAAAATCTCCCACTGGTAAAAATGTGGATTGTGAATGCTACACGTTGTATTTCTCGCCCTTCATAAATGAACCGATTAGGGTCTACCCTCTCTACCCCTCTGTCTTTTGTTCCCTCTCTCTCTTTCTTCGTCTTTCTCTCTCTGGATTTCTAACATTTGCCATTGGAACCGTGAGGTGGACTTCTTAGTAGGAAATGACGCCATAGTTTAACTGACTTAAGGGATAGCATCCACTAGTCTACTTATAAATTCACACCTTACAGGCGAACGGGTGTACATTTTATGGCGATCTCCCTTGTATATTCAAGTAGTCTCATCTGAGCCTTTAAGGTGGTCTAGCGCCCCAAGGCTTCCCTGAAGACGGGAGTGGACAGAATACGCATTGCCAATGCACAGAAGGGCTTGGGGCTGCTGGTATTGCCCGGAGGCCAGGTCGCCCTGCAGGCGGACAATGACGGAGCTCTCAAGTGCCTCCGTTACCAAAAAACGATAGTTAGACAAACACTTAAAGTATTGCTTAGCTCCTCATTTTCTTCTAAGCATCCTCCCCAACGCTCTCCTTCTCCAACATCCTACGTCAGCTGTCATAATGTAATTGGTGTTGCAAGGCAACACTCACGACCCCTCACATCACAACAACACGGTATCCTGGCAATTCTACCGAATCAGGAGCTTTGCCCTACCTAGGTGGACAAGGGGATGTGCTGACCATCTCGTACGTATATCGCTAGTCGTTGGAACGCTGGCCTTAAAGAAGGGTCCAATATTAAAGGACGGTGTTTCGACGTTTATTTCTCCTTACCCCTTTGTTCTTACTTCAATGGCTTCCAGTTTCATCGGGATTCCATTAGGTAGTAGAGCGACGGAGGTAAAGTAGACTGCTAGGTAGCGAATTTTTCCAGATGGTTCACGGCCACGACTAGGTTGATGTCATTTCTAGACCTTTTGCTAGGGGTCATCACCAATTCTTTCATTCACAGAATGTGCCCTTCCTCCAACCCGCTAATTTTATTACCCAGCAGTAGCAATCGGGACAGACGTTCCTTAAGATGGAGATTGCTTTCCACTATCACTAACGCAACGCCCCGAGACTTCCTTGAGGATAAAAAAAGGCATAAAATTCAGACAGCAAATGTATTGTTAACGAATTGATGGGCTGAGGGCTACTGACATGGTTCAGAGGGCAGGCAGTCGGGCGGAGGTACAATGGAGGCGCCCCTAATTGACCCTTTACCGATATCGGGAGTTGAACAAGCAGATAAGTTGTTTCAGTCGGTTTTTTTGCTCATCTCAAAAAGAAGAATATCAAATCATTTTTTAGTAGTATGGAAAGGAGGATAGTAAAAAAAGCAACTAAATAAACAAGCAACCATTGACCTTACCTGTCAGCTGGACAAAAGAGGGTTTTGGAAGGCGCTTGGTGGATATAAGGGGCCAACTTAAATTCGTCAGACACCGGTAATGGGGCAATAAGCAAAGAGGTATTTGTGCATCAAGGAGATTAATCTTCCAAAGTCATTTCGGTTCCAAAAGGCGCATGAAATGCCTGCGAAGAGAAGCACTTATGGGGGAAAAAAGAGGACTAAGGATATCTAAAGAAGTGGCAACTGCATTCATTTTTCTGACCTAAATTTCTGTTAAATTCTTTCACCTACTTCAGTAACTCTCTAGAAAGAATTGTTGGTCGACAAGGCTAAATCGCTTTTGTGGGGCGAAATGTTTCATCACAGCAATGGCTCCCGTTTGGTGGCCTAAAATTGAGACCCGTCTGGAGGACAGATGGACAGCCTCACGACCGGTTGACCAGATGGCGTCTCTGTTCAAAACCATTCCAAATTATCATTGTTGAGCACTTGAGTCTCACTACTTATGAGCCCAGTGGGATCCACTGGCATCACCATCCTCTGTTGCATGCACTTGGCATTTGTACCAGCAATGTTTAGAGCAGTCCACATCGACAAGACATCTGATTATCAGAGGTGGTAATGCATCGGATTTAACGCCTGGCAACGCTTCGGCAGCATCGCCTTTTCAATTGGCAGGAACCGAAAGTCTCTTCATGAAGTGAACGCCAGGGATATCATAAAAGGTGAAAAATGGGTTGTTTTAAAACACCTATGATAAGGGGAAGCATTTGTTGGGTCAATGGGTCGAAAAATCGTCAGTTAAAGAATGAAAAATTCGCCTTGAAAAAGCACTAATGGATACCCAGTTCTACACTTCATTCACCTTAGAAGGCACTAAAGACACAAGGAAATATCATCTGCGATAGAGTGAGTGCAAGTTGGCGGGATTTTAAATCATTTACCGACAACACATAGAGAAATAATGTTCCAGGATAAGTCAATGGCTGCAGGGGCAAAAATGTGCTTCTTTAAGGGAATATCCTCTTCACAGTTATGCGCTTCTCATCAGCCCTCTCAGTCCGAGTCCTTCCTCTACGCCCTTCCAAAGAAGATGCTGAACGAAAGGGTTGGCGAGGTGTTAACAGTTATGATTCCCCATCCTCCGTACTGCCTACAAATTAGCGACAGTGGGGAGGCAGCTGATCTCATTGCGTTGCATTGAATCCAGGGGGTCCTGAAAGACATTCTGCAATGTCTGGCTCCTGCTGTAAGTCATTTGACGGGTAAAAAAGATTTTTTCTTCAAAAAAAGCACCAGAAGAGGCGGTCAAGTTTGGAAAGATCTGCCGTTTACCTCATGAATGATTATGCATTGAGATGGAAGTCAGGAACTTTTAGCTGAGTGGTGAAATCTCCGCGATTGGGAAAGTCAAGAAATCGACTGATCAAGTAGCAGACTTCAATAACAGTCGGTGTAGCGATCACTCCCATCATTTATTTCCTGACTTACTCACCATCCACCGCCCACTTTGGCTACACTACCTCTAGAAAATTCTACCCATTGTGTGCGTGCCTGTGTGTTCGTGGTGCTCATCATGCTTTGTTCCTTTGATGATGGCTAGACAACACTTTTGTTTGTGATCTACATGTCTGTCCAGCTTCTACGATGCACATCAGAGGGGTTTGGGAAATGAACTGTTCAATCTTTGAGAAGAGAGGCCTATTCACCAGACCGTATACTGCATAGTGGAAGATCAAGCTGTGATAAAATGCACGCTTCGGTTAGGGAGATAAGGTGGGAGAGGAAGGAAAGGGAAATATGCCTTCTTCTTAACCTTCTTTATTGAGTTTCCTAAATAACAGCTCTTTAAGCGCTAATTACCGCCTTTTCTTGGTACTAGTTCTATGATTCCACTGGAGAATTGGAGGTGGGATAGAAAAATAGTGGCGTCACATATACGTGACAGTAAACGGGTTAAAATAACTTACTATTGGCCAAAATTTTACGCTGTTTCTGGCATTGAGGTAGTCACTAAACATCCACTCTTACGCAGATTTGGCTGTTTAGCTATCGGCCTCTTCGGCTCATCTAAATAAGTAAGTGACTCTATGCTTAAGGGATGTCTACATGACAAAGCGGGTCTATCTGTGACACATCCCAATGCATCATTAACAGCCGATTTAAAAAAGGAACTCAAGTCTTATCCAAGGTAAAAGAAGATTAATTTACCAACTGAGGAAATTGTTGGAAGGTTTGAAGTACAGTCCGATGAGACGGGCTAGTCCATCATCCGCTATACTATCTGTTCGCAGGTATGAGGTTTAAGTTTCCCATCGGTTCAAACAAAATGATTTAAAGTTTGAGAGTCAAGGGTAGTTGCTTTTAATAAGCATGTGGTAAATTGCCATAGAATAAGTCAGTGGCATTTTGTTTTTATAAGCACTGTCAATTTCTCCTTCCTCCCACATCCTCCTCCCGCCCGATCTTCGCCTCCGTCCCTTAAGAGAGGGAAATAAATCATATGCTTTTTAGTCCGCAATTTTTGTATTAATCTTTTGAGGTGCCCAACACTCTTGTCTGTTTATCCATGGTTAGAAATAAGAATGCGCCTTGCAGGAACATTCATTATCCAGTCCTCCGCGGCACTCGCAAATGCTTTATCGTGGCACTTTCTCTGTGTAAAAAGGCAGTGTTCACCATAAATTTGGATTTCTTATCAGTAATATGACATAAGGCTTCTTTATTGAGGTATCTTGGGAAGATATCTCCCTTTTCCAATTCTTCTTCTTCAGGATGGAATATACTACTGATAACTACGTTTGAGTAGCAAGTTTTAGTGGAAAAGGACAAATATGGAAATTGAGCAAATAAGTTGTAAAAGGCGGCTTTTTATAAAAAAAACAATGCACCTGAATGATAGATCAGTTTAATTAGTGATATAACGGTCCGAAAAAGTGTAAAAAGGGGTTTTAACACTTTCTTAAAAATACTGCAAACCTTCTTTTTGATAGTCCAAGAAGCCTAAATAATGTCAAATTAAACAGAGGAAATAAAATACAAAAAGGACGTCTTACAGCTCTTCTACAGGTACTGTTTCCTCGATTACCCTAAGAAAGTGTTTATGGTGGACTTTGGCAAGGGAATCCCTCTATCTCTTGACTGGGCATTGCCAAAGCACAGTGCAGCAAGCTCTAAGGTGGGCATTTGCTTTTACTCTGGAACTACTTTCACAAACCTAAGCACCTGCCTTTAGGTGTTACAAATCACACATGAGGAGTTCCAAAAGGGCGGGCTTTATCTCCCCACCGAGGATCAGTGACAAAAGAGAAAAATTTGTGTTTCGGGCACATCTACTGCCCGAAGTCGCAAAAGGCATATCAACAAGAAGGGAGAGTTACTGTTAACGTATGGAGAGACCGGAAAATGGAAGAACTGCCAAGTTAAAGAACCACTTACCGCAGCCATCGACTCCAGCGCTTGTCAGAGTGCTGCTTCCCTTCTACCTCGACGTAGTCCACATAAACATTCTTCCACCAATTTGCCAGATAGAAGTAGTCTTGGGAACAAATTAGGTAATGTCGACTCCTGCACCTCTTTATAGTAGATATGCGAGGACAAAAAGGCTGTTTCGTCTTCTCACAAGCAGTTATGATTTAACTTGAGCGATTGTTGTTGGTTTTTTGTCTCTGGAACCTAAAAAATTGCCCTCACCTACCTCTGTTTCTACCTTGTGTTAACTTGCTGGTTGTCCTATCCTGGGAGAGGTTGATAATCATCAATTAGGGAAAGGTGAATCAGGTGGCAATACAGAAAAGAAGAAAGGGGCACTACCACCCTTCCTCTCTCCCTCCCTCTATCCCTCAAATCTCTCTAACCAAAGCGCAGATCTTCTCGTGGACATGAGGACCTGGGTTGCCATGAAGGAAAACGACTTTCTTTTAACAGACTGACAAAAGTATTCTCGGAGGCATTTGCAAAACGATAAATTATTTGTCCGGATGAAACGAGGTTTCTCTACTCGTTGAGTGATTTTTTTGACCCATTCAGCTGCCCCAAAAGGAAGAAGGATGCAAAACAATGGGCCAAGTTCTTCTTTCCACGTCAGCACCAAATCAAATCTACTTCTGGTGTCTTTCCTTTTCTCTAATCCCCTCTGTCCTCCTTACAGCGGGCTCGCCTGTCCATTGACTGACTTCAAGTGGATTTCTCCACTGATACTTTTTAAGCACCAAATCCAGTCCTGTCTAAGAAACTGTGACCGCGGCTTAAAGTTCACACCTGACCTGCCCAGAGACCTCCAAACAAGACTGCTTACCATTCTCCTTTAGACAGACTCCTGCAGTACTTCCAACTTCATCCGAAGGCCAATTGCAGATGAAGAAGTTTGATAAGTTGTGCAAGGAAGCTCTGCGACTTCACAAAACAGATGGGCTCAAATTACACCAGGTTTATTCCCTACTCTGAGAGGTTTTAAATAACCAGAAAATTGTAGAAAGCAAAACAAATGTATTCCACAAGTCCCCAGGGACAATTGTAACGATTTGTACCGCAAGCAACTTGAACATTTTTGTCCGCCAAGTATGTGGTTAAGGCCTTTTTTGTTTAAGTGTTCCTGAATTGGTCCTCCTCCGTAGTTTAAAAAGGGGCCAAGCAAACACACTTGGTTTCCACCACCCATATGCTCTAAGTTCTGGAGCCTTGGCCTCTTTGTCGCCTACCTGTCGCACATCTCTTTGAGGCTATTTCAAGACATGGGACGATGGCAGAAAGGTGACAACTCTGACCATGACGCCATGTCATGCACAATGAAGTGACACCTCGTCCCAGTCCCATTTTGGCAGGTGGTTTAGAGCGTGATGAATTCACACCGGTAGTGTTTAAGTTGATCTGGGATTTTTAGAAGCTTTAATGAAATAAGAGGGGAGAAGAGGTTTGTTTAAAATGGTAGACTTGTCCTTGGACCTGCTGGATGGCTTTGCCGTTGGTGAAATGAATCCGTCTTAGTAGTTTTACTCGAGTTGGCTTATCTAACTCTCCAGTGGTTCTGCAAGTTGGCTTCTTTAACTCTTCAATCCAGCACCTTTTCGTGTGGCAGTTGCGCCCATCCTCTTCGTTACTGCTGTCTGGACGGAGTCATGACATATGGGGGTGAACTTGTAATCAACCACAGTATGTGTTGGATTCCTTGGCTAGTCGAACAAATAAAAGTCCCCGTGAGACTTGAACATTGTCGATACAGCAACACTGATTTACCCTAAACAAATCCAACGCATCCTTCTTTCTTCTACCGCAAATTAAGTGTTTCTTTCGTGTTTTTGTCTCTCTAGGAGAAATGCATCCATTTTTCCTAGTAATGGCATCGAAGTGGCAAAAAAGGTGTTTTATAGTTTTATAAGGTCTCCCCTGGGCGGACTTCTTGATTTGACGTTCCAGCCTGCTTTCATATTTATGATTCTTTCTTCCTCCGCCTTGATTGCATAAGGGACACTTAGGTCTGGTGATGCCTAAAGCACCCGAAATCCCTCGTCCCTAGTTGGATTAATTCAAGTATATTGGTGGATTTGAAAATTTAGCCCAGCCTCGGTATTGAGACGTGTTCCAGGTCCAATCGCAGGTTAAAAGAGGCTTTTCTAGGGCGGCCACCTCCTCAAAGTAAAGTTACGAGTGACAGTGGCAAATGTGACAAGTGCTGTGTGAAAAAATCCTGCACCTCTATTTTAGGAGCTTGACTTGACCACCCTTGTAAAGGAGATGATCGGGCTTGTAGTCAAACGTACTTGCCTAGTGTAGGCTTTTACACACATTTTGGACGAAAGGGATCTAACATAGAAGAAGAAAAATCAACCTCAGAATATATGATTATGCCGGACAAAAAAGTGGCGGAACTCCGACCGATCGACTGCGATCATTAGATGGCAGATTAGTTTTATATCTGGTGAGGAAATTCTCTCCCAAAAAAGATTTTGTTAAGAGTTGAAAAAAAATGCAAAATTTGTTGTATTTTTGACTTTGTGAATTTTAAACAGGTCTAAGAAATCGTAAACTTGATTCTGTTATGCAAATCAAACCTAGGTTCAAGTCAAACCGGGACTTTGAGATTTGGCAGGCCATTCTTGAAACGGTACTGCATGCATCAGTGAATGACAATATTGGACATTCCTTCTTAAAAAGGCTGGCAACAGTGGTAGCGAGTACGTGCATTCAAAAAACTTCTAGTAGACCATAGCGATGATGGCGACATTCAATTGATCAGTAGATTGACACCTGAGTGTTGTAAATGTCTTTAAGGCGCGTGAATGCTTGTCATTAACAATCGGGGTGGTGCCAGTCAGCCTTATTTCCTGACGTCTTGTCAACACCAAAATCTGTGGACCTGAAATTGTGCAAGGAATGTGGTATTCCACCCATCTTGACCGTTAAAGTAGGATTCTTGTTTCGGCACTCTAGAAGTACCCAAAAAACCAACCTTCCTTGAAATTCATGGAAATGCTGCGCAGCTATAGTCCACACTGAGCACTTTCGGTATTGCTGACATGCCTTGGAGATATACTATGTGGGGGGAGTCAATCAAGGTATTGTGGATACACGAGAATGGAACACCCCGATGACTTCCCACAGTCAGTCAGCGGTCACGTACACACAGATTCCTCAGGCCTGTCGACAAATAAATGCCCGCATTGAAGTCTCTGTCTAGCTTCAACCACCCCGTAGGGATGTCGGTAGTGTCTATGCGTGCTGGATGTCAAAGAACAGTTTAGCTATACTGGGATCTTCCAATAAAAAGAGAACTCTGTCTCCTTGAAAGTTGTCCAATCCCTTAATCAGCTCAAATCGCTGAGACATACACATGCAGATCCATTTACAATAACCGGGGCTGGCAAGGAATAACACATAATTTACCGCCACCCAGCTAAAACAAACATAAAGGATTAATGGAATCTTCTCATTCCTAAGGCTCCGCATTGCCTACTTGACTTCTAACTGGCTGATTTACTTTTCTTCACCGCAAAAGAAGGAACTTGTACCTTTATTGCATCTCGCCTTGTTGTTGAAAAAATGGACTTGCACGAGAATTTATTGTGACTCTCCCGAGTATTAATTTACAGTTATTGAGAGGATGCACAAAAGGAGAAAACTTATTGGTTGGACGTTTCTATTTTCCGATTGGATACAGAGTATCGATTGACCTTCCTGATTATGTTTCATCTAATTGTCAACTGGCATCTCTTCGTGGAACCGACTGATTCCATGTTCACACAAAAGAGAACTAGGCAATTGGAAAAGAAAGGGTCTTCGGAAAACGTAGTCGAAAAGAAATAGGTTTTAGTTGTTCACTTCCTAAAAGCAAAACCTTGTTTTTTTTTAAAAAATAAGAAATGAATTCGTAGCTATTTCGCCTGTTGCCGAGAGAAGGATGATAAATTGTGCTGGTGACTACTTAAACTAGGAAATGTCATATTTTTTTAAAGCTTCTTATGTCAGAAACAAACAACTCGAACTTGGTTAGTCACCAACTTCACTGGGATGGAAAGTGTTTGGAGGGAAAAATCATTTTGAATATAGTATTGAAAGTCAGATGGTTGGCTTTTAATCCATTCGTTTCGTTTTGTTACCGACTGCGGTCCACCAAGAGGCGTCAGTGTTTCCACATTCCTGCTCTTAAGAGTCGCCGTAGCTTCAACCACCTACAACCACTGATATTCAGGTGTGATACTCATTCAACTCAGTGTCCCGTGTCATCCCTGGAGGGCCTGCAAAGCATCCCCCTCTAGAGGGGAGTTTATTTCAGTCGTAAAAGAGGGCCGAGAGACTGTTGACGTGACATTGGTGTGGAAACCGAACCTGGAGGTGTAGGTACGGTGACCAAACTGCGACTGCCACCTCAGGGTCAACAGATCTTATACCGATAGATTACTGGCCACCCAAACTTAAGCCAGTCAGGAGGTTGGCTGTCATTATTCACTGATCACGGGAACAGTTGGGTACGTCATGACTTTTGCATTTTTAATTTTTTGTTAACACACTTGTTTGCTGCTTCGATGCACACATTTCTTTGTCAACAAACATTTGCCACTTGTGGAGGAGTCGGCTGAGTTTTTTTCTTTTCCTTTGAGCTTCAAGTTATTCTATTTACCTTCTAGTCAGGATGCTCACTGTACGAAGCAGAGTCCTAACAGCAATGAATTTTGCCTAAGAAATTTTGAATTTTCAATTCCACAAGAATCACAAGTCTTCTCACAAATAAGGACTACATTCTTCCTTTCTTTTTCGTCCCTTTTTTCTCAAAAAAAAATGAGATTTTCGCAAAAGATGCGGTGTTTGTGTGTGGAAAAATAATCAAGCCCTGTGAATACCCGGCACTGTGGCAGGATTGTGGTCAAAAAAGGGGAAACGGAAGTGGAACTTGTTCACATGCAATTACGAGGTCATGTTTATCACTCCTCGAGCTTAATTTTTCCTCCGAATCTCGGGAGAGTGAAGGAGGGGGAAAGGATAGTACCAGAAGGGGAAGGCGTGGAAGAGGAGAAGAGAAATTTCTTGCTTTTGTTTTCTGACAAGTTTTTAATTCTCATCCACTTTCCACTCCCTGTTACGTTTGCAGTGCAATTGTCAAGTAAGTTTCAATTGAATTGAGAAACCTTGGTTCTTCCCCTTAAAATGGACTCCACTTCTTTCAAGCCACAGATTTGACAACCTTTATATCTTCTGATAGACATGAACTCCCCGGTTTAGTTTCCTTCAACCACTCTAAACAATAAAGCGAGACAAAGGCGTTTCTAATTGGAGGCTCCATTCCCGCAATCCACACTTGATGGCTTCAACTAACCAACATAAAGACTAATCACTTTCAAACTCAAAAAACACATATTTTTAGGTTAGGCACCCAAACACTTGGTTAGTGATGCGATCTCATGCAGTCAGAAGTGGATCAGTTGATAGAACGTATTTCATGCCACGTGTCACGCATATGTGACACAGGGTTCAGCTGGAAAAATTATGTTGACATAATCACAATAATGGTAACAATGGCAAGCAGAGCCGATGGCAATTAACAAAATTCTCATTTGACTGGTTTAGCATTGCATCTAAAGGTCACAGATGGGTCAATCTGAGGTGACAAGCGATTGAGGGGCTATTGAAAACCCACCGAATTTCGGCAACCTGCCCTGCCGTCTGGCATGCTGCCGCATCACAAACACTGCGTGCCTAACTGTACCCTCTCCCTCCCACATTCCCACTGGACAAAGGGAATCCGCATAGCTGGACGGCACTGAGAATCAAAAAGAGGTGGCGTCACGTGGCCAATGTCATTGCAGGCTCTGTTGTGTAGACCTCATCTTCCTCATACGCCCCCACAACAAACGGCAACTGATGAATAAAATGACCTCGTTGCAGAGCCTCAAGCACCCCTCCGCGTCAGCAAGCCAGTATCCGCCCCCCATGTAGTCTACAAGGAAGACAAAACCGCCGATGCTTACAAGTCGGCAGCAGCCATCAGCTACCTTGCAATCGCATGTCTCCTCGCTTTCACAACCTTCGCAGCACCTGCCTCATGATGACTTTTTCAGCTGCAACTAGGCTCCCGCCTGTCATTCACTGCACACAATACACTATTCGGAGCAGATTCACATGCTGTGCAGTCTTTATCATGTTTTTCTTTGTCTCGAATGCATAAATGCAACCGCATCGTGCGTGTTGGTGAATATCGCCTCCAAGATGAAGCTCCCTCTCATCCCGCATAAGAAAGCCTCCATTGATAAGACAGGAAAACAGCCAAAATGCACCAACACTAACAGATAGAAAGCTCGTTCTCTTCAGTGCACCCCTTCCCCCACCCACAGGATCCTTCACAGCCCAAACACAGCCGATGCCTCCAACACCAACTCAACGGGGCTCCAATTTCGCAATATCCGTTAGCATAATGCATGCTCGTCGTAGCCCTTGTTTACGCGCTGTTAAGAAAGTCGTCGTTTGTTGTATGAATGTTGGCTTTCAGTTGACAAAGCATCTATGCCAAGCCGCATTTCGGCGTTCACGGAAAAATTGTAAGCATTAATGCTACCGCTTCCTTCAACACCAGCAAGCATTGCCCACTCACTACCTCTTGCTCTCTTAGGTATTTGCACTGGCACTGGTGTTTAGTTGACACATTGCACCATACTTAAGTCATCCTTCGATAGCGACCTTGGAACCGGCTCCCATAACTTAACAGGCAACCATCCGACGGGCTGGACTTAGGAGACGCTCCTTACCTCACTTGCCAGTTTGGCAAGTATGAGGTGGTGCAAGCCTGAACTTCAATGAGGATGCTTACGGATTCTTCTTATGGCCCTTAAATAGATGAGGATCCAATCACAAAAAAAAATTTTAAGAACAAAATGAGTAAACTACGTAAAAGCGATCTGCTGATTGGCTTTTGAATCGGTTTTTTTGGAATTAGTCATGATAGTCAGCGGCTCCCAGCACAATTTTCTTTTCAATGCAATTTAAAACAAATATTTTTAAGTTGTCTGACTGGTTATCACATCAAGACCGACGCAGTTATCTCTCCAGATGAAGTTCAACACCCTAACATCAAAATGGACTCAAAATAGTATTAGTTCACACCATGTCGCATTTTCTAGAACCTCTCTGTTAGCGGTCAGCAGGTAATGACCCCTCGTCACATCAAGCTGTGTATGTGGCCAGCAAATCAACCCCTAATATTACTTTTTTCACTTTACTTGATGCTCATTTGATAAGCTACAACTATTTTTAGTTTTTTTTGTGACAAGGTTATTTTCCCTTTCGCTCCACTCAACTGTTATAGTTGGCAACTTCTCCGATTTTCGGACACGCATATCAAACATTAGGACCGAATGCATTCCCCTAATGGATTTGACTACAAAATAATGAGTAACAAAGGGTATTTTGTGGACAACAAAATTTGTGCGTGCGTATATTTTACTCTACCTTGAGTTCTTATTTCAAGGATCGTATTTTATGCTCATCTTTTGTTCGCCTGCTTTTTTAGCAGCAGCAACTACAACGTTCTGACTTTTTCAGTGTGCAAAAAAACCAAATGTTCGTAAAAAAACCTTTCGGCTGCCACTAACAATTGAATTGATAATTTATTCGCTTTTCCACGAGTATTTCCTTTCACTACTAAAATGATTTTTAAAATGCTTTCACATATTCTTTTTATGGGACAAGGTTTGATACAATCTCAAATTTCAGAGTTCCACAAATTGAATCGAACTTCTTCTGAGAAGCAAAGCATAGATTAAAAAGGGCGAATCTGGAAAAAAGTCAAAATTTCCTCAGGTTTGTTTTAAGCTGTAAGGAAGCTTAACCCATTTCAAAAGCTCTTATATTCATGCGACTATGTGTTAAGAAAGAGATGGGAAAAAAGAGTCAGCGATCACTAGCTGTTCTTCAGCCAATTAAATAACATGGGATCAAGTAAACTCTTATTTTCTGGTATGGCAAAAGTCTGCGAAATCTTCATTGAATCTTTTCCTACAGAATAAAACTATCAAACCTGGTCTTAGTCACCTCCCTTTCTATCCTACTTTTATTTCTCGACCATTGATTCTATTTTGCATGTGATTGTCAAATGCTGAGAAAGTTGAGATAAGTATCATTTAGTGGAAATTATGGTGCGAATACGGTGGGTGATAATGCGGCAGCATCTCCCCCTTCGCATCGACCAAAGTGCAAATCTCTCCATCACAAAAGTTGACGGTATGAGACTTCGGGTCTTGCATTGTCTTGTAGGAAAACAATTTTCTTTTGACTGATTGTCCACTTCCGCCTGTTTCTTTCGTATTAAAAAAGAGGATAATTCTTCAGGTTTGGGAATTATCGCCTAGTTTTTTGCAATCACCTATTTGCCATCAACACGAAAGGCTACCATAGTTACTAGAGCAAGCTAGCTTTTTGAAACTCGGCGTGTATGAGGGGAAATAGATTTAGTGCTCCACTAAAGGCAAATTATGCTTCCTTGAGGGTACCAGACATTCCACACAAATATTGATCATAAAAACCACCATCTTTAAATCATTTTGCACCCCATTGATGTATAGAACTGAAGTCAATTTCTTCTCCATGGATTAAGTTTTGCGAATTTCATGTATGAATACACCACCTCGAGGGATGTACCCTCCACTAATCACTGCCTGCCTCAGTGTCACCAAAGCATGCATCACAAAAAATCATCTAACCCATTAATAAATGATTTAATAACCGGTAGAATTTGATATTTTTTTCTTCAAAAAGTAGCTGTACAGGGTTATTTAATCCGAAAATAATAACTGGGAATGGGTGGGGGCGAGGGGCAAACTCCAGCAGATTTAAAACGCAGAGGTTGAGCAGATTTGGATGAGTGTGTGACCGGACGTCTGGACAGCCAGAGGAGGATTGGCAGCTGTCTGTACATCTGGTCAGGGTTTTGGAGTCATTGTTTGGTGAGGATCAAGGAGTTCGTGCGTTTCCGTGGTTGAAAAGACCTACTGATGTTAAAGGTTAGAGGTGGCGATGAGAGCTGAACCACTGTCAAAACTTTTACTATTTAAAGAGAGGCTGACCCGCTGACTGATGTCCCGACTGACTAACTGACTTTTGAACTTTGTGGCTTGTTAAAGTGAATGGAATTATCACTGTCTCTCCCAATCTACCTACTCATCGTCCATTCCACTTTTCCGGTGAAGGCGCAACTTCATCCCGAGATGGCGGAAAGTAGAAGAGAGTAGCTAAAGCTGCTGATAATTGTTCTAGCCGATATCACCTTTTGGCCTTTGAAAAGGGGACAGTTGTGTTTATACCACATAGAGGCAGTGACTTGAAAGTGGATGCGACCGATAACGAGTTGGTTCACTCACCAAAAGCCCTTACATACTACATTTTTCAGTCTTATGACAGCCGTAGGTTCAGAAAAGTCTGTTTCAGATGAGTGTCGAAGCAAATCATCACTGGCTTGGACCCAATGTAGAAGACAGACACTCAAGGCACTGATGAACCCACCTGAGGGAATCTGTTGGCCCCTGTCAATGGAACAAGCACCGGTGGGTCCATGGATATCTCGCCACAATTGCAGCGCTGTTCAACTACCGTCGGCTGGGGTATGTAGACCACATCACCAAGTGCAGAGGTCCTCTCGATGTAGATGACCTCCTGGAATGCTGCAAGACTCCCCGAAGGAACAGTACTTACGATGGTAAGCTTACCACTATCTGGAGGAGGTGGAAGTGTTGCTTCCATTAATGGCGGTTCTACAGATGTAGTCATAGGCGCAGTTTTTCGCTGTAAGAGGAAGCGACACAAAAAGGCCAAATGCATCTCCACCCAATCAGATTTGAGCGGGCGATTTGACGTCACGGGGTGCGACGCCATTGATAAGCGCTATGAAGTTGCCTCCCCTCGGAGTGGCAAATCTCTCTGCCCCTTGTCCAAATTTACAGCTGGCTATTTACAAGTTAAGTGTTATTAAGCAATCCATCGGAATAACGCACCCCATAAATCTGACGCCTTTCAGGCCTCCATGCAGGACTTAATTAGCGTATGTGCCCTTTAAAAATCCACTTATTTGTAATTTTTCACAAACAATGGGCGGAAAATTGAAAGCGGAAATAAGGTCTTGCGGAGACATCAAATGTACTCTGAAATGCCCAGCGGTACCTAGTGGGGCACCATATCGTGGACACAGGGCACAGGTTATTGTGCTCTTTTCCATTTCCCAGTTGTTCGAATTCCGAATATCATGGAAAGTCGATTAAAATCTCATTGTCGTGGGCCTAGTCTTCAACTTCATTTTGTGGCATTTTGAGGTGGCAGGGCAACAGAAAAGACAGTGCATAAGTGGTTGGTAGCTGGTGAGATTCACTTCCTCCAACAAAATACAACGGAAAGGTGTGTGGGGGTGTGTAGGAAAAGGTAGGCCTGTCATGCCAGTAGGGAAGTTGTCGCTCGGTGAGAGGAAGGATTGATTTTTCTTATTTGGTCAAACCCGCTCACACCGCATCCCACCCTCTGTCACGGGAAGAAGAGAAATACTGCCATACCCCCATCTTCCCTCCCCATATCCCCTTTCACTTGTGTTGGTCCAGCTGTTGGGTATCGCCTCTTTGTGGAAGAAAACCCACTACATGACCACATAAAAGCTGAGTGGGCAGTCAGGATGAAAAAATGGGATGGAGACGGAAATCGAGGGAAAAGTGAGTTAGAAAAGCCGCTTGTGCTAGGCGTAGTTAATCACTGGAAAGAAGGATATATTTCCCCTACCCCTTCTAGATAATGTAAGACAATACGCTGCCTACGGCATATCGAAAACCCTACCTTTGATGGGTTAGTGGGAGAGGGAGGGAGGGGGTGGAGGAGGAGGAAGAAACTGCTTCACCCTCAAGTTCCCACTTCTCTGCTGCATTCCTCTTCACGTACGCACTGTCGTCTTTTCTTGGCCGAAAGCAGCCACGTAATCACAAAGGAGAATAAACTCGGAAAATAAAAGTAAAATTATAAGTGCCTACTACCTCGGCTGTTTGCCTCTACAACGGAGACCACTGGATGCATGGCAGAATGGGGCACAGCTTGGGTATATGTATCACGTTGGTGGAGGGGGAGGACGAGGAGGAAGACAAGGACCCAATTTTAGGATTACACGGCGAAAATCAAATTCCATCAAAATGAATAATGTATCTCTTTTATATCTCTCCTCCCCCCAAGGGAATAAGGATACGGTAAGCTGGCTGAAGGTGCAAGCAAAGCGTATGTTCTTACTGATTTGTGACTTTAAGTGAAAAATTACCATTTCTCAGCCTACTTTTGGTCCGGAAAAAAGAGTTACGAAATACACCCTCAGAAAGAATTTGAAAAACAACAAGAGCAGCGTTCCACGTCTTAGTGGCAGTGACTCGTCACATATGCGTGACACTTGCGGCGAAACTGGTGTTATCTGCATTTAACACGCTTTTATAACAGATAGGTTTTAAATAATTAAAAATAATAAAACGGTAACGAATTTTAAATTAACTTTTATGGTTTATTGTCACATAGACTCTAAAAGCTTGCCAATATAAATGTTTATCGTTATAAGTCCAGGTTGTTATCATGACAGAATGCAAGAAAGTGGGAAAAGAGTCCCATGTTATTTGACCGCCAACCGTGTCTTGAAAAGTAGAAAGAGCAAAAAATAGTGTAGACCAACCAAGTTACCGTTTCTAGCATGGGAGGTCAAGCGGCGAAAGGACACTTGTTTAATTACCTCGACTTTTTACCCTTCCAAGGTTGACACCACCCCTTGGTTATTCCAGACGCTTGAGGTGAATCATTCTTCCCTTTCTAGGCAAGGATGTTATGGTTGCGACCTCAGAGATGATTCAAGGTTTGACGGTGTCATCAGCCACCTACCTTGAGGTGTTGGAACGCTTCAGGGGCGTAAATAGCGCATCAACAAATCGGAGAGATGTGTCGATTCGATTGAAATATATAAAGGTTTTTCAGTTTTATTAAGCAGTAAAAAGTGTTTAATTTGGTGGTGAGAAGGAGGAAAAGATACAGTAAATCTTTCCACTATGGCTCGACCTTTATTTCTACGTGAGCGAATCCTCCGTAGCGCCTTCCTTCATGATCCGACATTTTCGCATTGCGGAAATTTACTAAAGATGGACGATAAATTCCCCAGTGATTATGACAGGGGAAAAGTAATAAAAGATATTAAATGTCATTGAATTGCGCACCTATGGTAAGTTGGTAGATATTTTTGCAACAAAGTGGCTTACAGGAGACCCACCCAAAAAAAGGAGGGAGAGAGATCTGTTGGGTGTCGAGGCTTTTGTTATACTTTCAAAATAACGCTATGCATTCGCCATTAACCGTGGACAGGTGGCAATCCATCAGGACTAACTCTTCGGTTAGGTCTCCTCTGCTATTTCCTGTCCACTTTACATTCATATTTCTTGTTGGGTTTAGGAATGCCTTCAATTTTCGGATATGCAGGATCACGTGCCACTATTGGCCCATAGAGTAAGCGGCTAAAAAATTCTCTTCCTGTAGGCAATAAAATCGCATCATTGGGAGGGATTAGTTTTTGGGTGACTCACTAGCTGACTAAAGCGTGGAGAGACAAGGTTGTTTTAAACTCATTCCCTTTTAAAAGCGAACGTATCCCAACTGAACCATCCACTGTCCACCCCACAGTTCCGGGACACGCACTCTTTCACCCCGAGCAGACCAGGCCTTTGTTGTGTGTGCGTGTGTGTGTCGCCACCTTTAGGAGGCCAAACAACTACAACCATGGGTGAGGTCCACCCACTGGCCTTAGCCTAGGACTAGTCATTCAATGAAAAGGACCCTATTTCTCAGCAGTGGGAAGATTTAACGTTGACAAAGGCAGGACAGAGGTTATGCCCTATCGCCCTCTTCAAAGTCAAGTCGTGCCAGGTAACAGCTACCATCATTTCTACACAGAAGCCAACCACATGGCCAGGTGTTAATCAAAACAGATGGTTGAGGGAATAAAGGTGTGCTGGAAAATGAGGTAACTAGGACCTAGCCACTGTCAAATACTTCTATCAACAATTTTTTTGTGCTGCAAAAGTAGAAGTCATACTTGGTTTGTGCCTCACTGGAAAGGTTGACTGATTTAAAAAAGAACTCCTCATTCTGCTCCAGCCTTGTGCTTTTTGGAATCCAGACAAAAATACGCTCAATATTCTTTTCTAATTTCAAGAGATTTTTATCCTACAGTTATTTTCCATGAGACTAAAAAATGAGGATGTATTTCTAGTTTCGTATAACCGTGACCTTTTCAAGTGAGACAAATATCGCGGTGGCGTGGGTAAACTATCCTGTCTCTAAAACAAATGTGCATCACATAAAATACGCTAAGTCATTTACTGTTCAGAGCACAAGGCAAAGGAAAAAAGCATAGAAATGATTTTATCGCCTGCTGTAGGGTATTAATTTGCTAGAAGCTCGTAATTTCACAGAATATTTGAATATGAATACATTTTGATTTTAAAGAGATATTAAGTTACTCAAGGTTCATATTTTTATGAGAAGATTAAAAGTGTTTTGGTGTTTGACAGTTCTGATTTTAGAGAGTAGCAAATTCGAACAGATATTTTTAATTAACAAGCAATTAATTGACCAGTAAAAAAGGTGAAAAAGGTAATCCTCCTAAAACATGATGAAGTGCTTTGCTGTCCGGTGCACAGAGATTACATCTTTTCCTTCTAAATTAGGCTATTTTAAATAAAGCAATTGTCATAATTACGTGCAAACTATAGTAGCGCATTTGTGAAATTAAAATGGAAATTCCCTTGCTTATTTTACTTCTTGGACACTTTTAATTGCTTTGAGTTGAGACAACTTTTCCATCTGTCTACCTGGTATTACCCTCGTGCGCGAACAAAAAGGAGTTGCGTCCGGTGGGTTAGCCCAAAGAGCTACCATAAAGATATTTCATTTTCAGTGCGGTATTTTTTTACTACACCGAGCTTTGCTTTATGACATACACATCGGCTGTTTCCTTCCAGCGTCCTTCAACTGCTATGCATTGAAGACCGAGGTGGAGTCAACAAGCGTATTACATTGGAAACAAAATTTGTGCCGTTTCTGTCTCCCTTTACTTTGCCTAGATAACAATTAACTAGTAAATTTCTTCTTCTTTGACTTAAAACTGCAATTCCCGGTGTGACCAGCTGACTGTGACGAGGATTTTTGCATTTGGGGGGAAGGAATTGCAAGTAACTACTTGCATGCATTATAAAGCACCAAAAAGTGTTTGCCTAGCAGTATTCTCTGAAATTTCGAGTGCTTTTTTTAATGTCTCATGTCATAGAACAAGTTGGCTTAACCCTAGTGAAGGAGACGCAGTAGTGGAAAAGAAATATCACTCAAAGGTAAAGACAGCATCACCTTGGCAACCACTTCTTCTTGGTCATGTGGAACCGCGTGCCACTACTGACATTGACATGGCTTAACATAACTGCTTTGCACCTACTTCAACAAAAAGGGGAAAGTCGTGGATCAAAGCCTACCAATGTGTTCTTCGCGCCTTGTACATAGGTTATGAAATGCGCCATCTTGAGGTTCCTGAGAGGATTACCACAAGATCGACTAGTGAAAAGAAATGCGCCTTGGTTTGGGAGGCGAGGGAAAAAGAGGATACTGTTTCATCTTCACCATGACTTCCCGACTTTCCCTTGACATTTCCCCTAAGTGATTATCCCATCTTTTTTGGAGTTAGTCAATCATAATGCCAAGTGCGGGATAAGTGGGGCAATTAGGGAATGAGTGTAACACATCGAGCTCAACCCAATTTTGTGGTGAAGTGAGGTACTTGTCAAAAACAGATTCTCATTCTAGCCCTATTTTTAAGAGGATATTTGGACATCTACAGGCCATGTTGGGTCTTGGGTTGGCCCTAAGATATAACACTGGCAAGCCAACTCGATGCAAAATGAACAACGATGCGTTTATTTTCCCCAAACTCGAAGGAATACACTTCCTGTAGATGGATGGTTGCGTGCTGGCTCACAACAAAAAAGGAGCATCCGCAACCACGTCAACTTTCCAACCTCGCCTAGTACTGATCAAAGTGTATTTGGGCTTGGAGAGATGGTGACGAAAAAATCAGCTTTTGTTACCCTCTGGAATAAAAAATAAACGCGAAATTTTGATGCATTTCCAGGGCAAAAAAGGAATTCATGAGAAATCCGCAAGTTTGTTGAATCTTCAGTAAAATTAAAGTGAATGCATGCTATTTGTCAAATCTTTCTGGATCCGTTAGCCCTTAACTGAAAGGAAGTCTTCCATGTCTCGTCGGATCAGCGAATTTATCATCCAAATAAGGAAAAAAAAGAGCAATTTGGCGATTAGTGGGTAAGGACAAAAATGCTTTCACGTAAAATGAAAAAAAAGCGCAAATACACCTAATTTGCACTTTTATTTGTTTTACGTGGCGCATTAACAGCGCGGACTTCTGGAAGTATGCGACTGCAGGTTTTTGATCGGTGTCACACTTTTTCGGTTTTTCCATTCGGTAAATCGCGATGGTTTGCCACGACATCCAGCCGAGCCTAGGGCGGTATAAGTCGTTCGACAGTATTTTTGCTCCCAGATATTCAAACTACTCGCTTGAAAAGGGCAAATTCCACTTAATATTACGAGGTTATTAATTCATTTTGCACTACCTTAGCCACCTTGATGATGATAAATCTGTCCTTATCTCACAACTTTTAGCATAGAAATGCAGTAAAGTGTGCAGCCATTCAAAAATCACCGCACCGCCAGGTGAAACTCTCGGGTGTATTGAGAGGGCGCTTAACGACGCAGTCGGCAGCGCTTCTGTAGGCGTCCACAACCGCCAAATCGATGCGTTGTGCTCAAGTGACCGCAGTTTGAGGGAAGCAAAAAGAGTTCGCCAAGAAGAGAAAACTTTCAAAAAGGGTGCCACACGAAAAAGTAGACAGAGAGAGCGGCAGTAGGTGAGTGAGTGAGTGAGGGCCAGCAAGAGCAAGAAGAAGTGGCAACTCACGTCGCGTTGCTGTAACCGCAAAACCCGTCGCTGCTGTCGCAGAATTTTGCGTCTGAAATTGGAGAATTACGAATGAGCCATTAAAGGTCTGTTAGTGGAAGGACATGATGCGGAACTCAGAGGCGACAGCACACCCATAATTACCCCAAAAAGACTTCTTGCATTTGTCCCTAGATAAAGCGGTGATTTTTATGCAGCCCAATCCAGAAGTTATTGGAAAATAACACAAAAACCGACCCGGGCAGATCAGTAGTTTTTGTTTTTCCGCCCTCTCTGTACATTAAAAGATTAGGAACCCTGTATTTTGTCCCAGGCAGGTATAGTGTGTAAAAAATAAGGGGTGTATTGTCAAAGTAAAAACAGATATTGCCTATTCTGATAATCAAGTCTGGTTTCTTTTGGTTTGTCAAACCTTAGCAACAAAAATATCTTATAATCGCAACTAATAATTGTACACCACGATTAAGCACTTAATTCTTTCCTAAACAGTCGATGATTTTTCGGGGAATTTGAAATGGAGCCTTCGTTTTTAGACATCGCCCGAAGTGGAATGAATATTTGAAGTTTTGCGTAGTTACTTGACAACAATTGCTAAGTATATAAAGTTTGGTAAATATGACAAGGTTTGACATCAGCTGCGGGATCAGAATTTCGTTTACTTATAAAAATTCATAACCCTCAATAAAATTAATAAGAAGGAAAGAAAAGCAAGTTGTGCATTATAGGGTTGGAAATAGAGAATTAAATCACGCTTTTTCTTTGCTACTTAAAGATATATCCTCATTTTTTTTCCTTATGCTGCTGGATTTATTCTGATAAAAGCCATTGGAATCGTAGACACTTATCCCAATAATTCATAATCTGAGTTTCAATATCTCACGATGAGTAGTTCTTAAAGCTTAAATTTATAACGACAGATCGAGGCAACAAAGGATGGTAAGGTAAAATTAACGAATATTCACATCGTAAGTCGAGGTTTTGAGAGGCTTCTTTTAATAAGATACAGGCGACCTTAAGAATGAATCAGTCAAGTGGAAGATTTAAGCGAAATTATTGGGGAGTTAATTATAATAACCGGGAAAAAACCTGAACTTCCATAATATAGAACCTTTTGTTTTTCGATCCAATAAGATTAAAAGTGGCCGGGGTCTCCACCTCTGCGGCCACCTGAGGTTGCAAGTAATAATATTAACCGTAACTGCCAAGAAAATGTGATTTCCATCATCTCTTCAGGAGTGGTTAGCAGGGAAGTACGGAGGCTGAAAAGCCTCTTGCTTGCATCACAATCAGGGGCGGGGTTTGGGAGGCGAAGCCTCCTGTCTGTATCAAAAAAATGACCGTTTCTGAAGCATCGACTCCTCTTGAACCCCCTCGGATTATCTTGCCAAGAGGTAGGTGGATGTCGGCCGCGTTCGCTGTTTGGCCATCAGCTCCATCAGCCATCTTCTGGACATGAAATAGTGTGAGGGTGGGTAGTGAAGGCATCTTTTGAAGACATCCACTGACTTGTTTACTTGCGCAAGGAATTTTGGGATGCAAAATACCTTCTCCATTAAAGGTTAGTTGGTTGGGGAACTAATAGATTGTTCTCTTTCCACATCATGCTGTTTCTAGTGCTCAATGAAGAAGTGAGAGGCACAAGAAGCCTGTTGCATTCATTCGCTTGACACCGGGATCATTTTGTCTACGAAGCCATCTCCAATTCCGGAATCGAGCTGACTTCTGTGCGCAAAAGGTCCAACTCCTAATTAAACTGGGTTTATTTATTCAGCCCTCAGTTCTGCGCATTCAAGCAGCTATTAGAAAGACATGAAGGACACCTGTCGCAGATTTGTGACACCAGACTGAGATAACAAAAGTGGAGTGTCACATATGCGTGACACACCTGCCACAAATCGGGACATTCTAGGCCGATGTAACATTTACAGTCCGCTCATAGGGGTGGCTTTCAGTGGAGGTTTTAGGAACTTCACACCTACCATGTCAGGAACGATAGGTTTACCCTCACGGTGCCCACACACACACACCCACCTAGCAAGTGACAGCGGCCTGCCACCTCCTCCCTGGTGCAGTTTACCATAACCCACAGGAAGTAGTTGTATGCTACTTACATGCTCAGCAAAGCACTACCGCACTCAGTGGTCTATAAGAAAATAAATAGCTATTGCAACATTCTGAAGGTCTTTTGTACTTTAAGACCATGTACTTGTGTGATCTTGTTTTTTTATTAAGCATGTTCAGAGGAAAAGGAGGAGGAGGAGGAGGAGGAGGAGGAGGAGGGGACTACTTCAATCTTTTTGCTATTGAGGAGGCGGGGAACCTCTCCACAGGCCTGGTCCTAGCTAAAGCACTCCACGAAACGTACAACAGTAAAATTGAAGACAGCTTTTTCTAACTTACAAGCCGAAGTAAAGATGCTTTTAAAACCCAAATAACATTTTGTGGTGCCGAAAGTCACAAAAAAGGGGAGAGAGAGTTTGTGTTGACGGACTAGTGCATGACTACCCGGGCGACTGCAGGGCTAAGGTGAAGGACAAGGCGAGTACATATGAGCCGGCAACCACAACTGAAGCGACAGAGCGACAAAGACTTCAACAACCGGCGTTGGTAAGTTCGACACCCAACGTGCGAAACCAGAAGTGTTGACGGAAACGGTGGTACTCCCCTTCTCACGTGTTTATATCCTTTTGAGTGGCTTCAGCGTCGTTATGGAGGGGCGCACATTCAGATTGCCGCCAAGGTAATGACTGACCAATTAGGAGGAGCCTAGGAAAAATGTCGACCGTGAAATACTTCTAGCACCCTTGCAACGAGGGAAACTTGGGTGACCTGAGAAAAGCCTCGAGGCGGAATAGATTTTACGGAGGTACCTGACATTCTGCAGTAATATTTTAACTGCTCCATACTACTTACATGCTTTCAGCGGTTCGGTGCCTTGATCGATGATAAAATTTTGCCTTGATTCGCTTTGAAGGAGTTAATAAATTATTCTGAGGGGTCATAAATCACTTGCATTTGTTTAATTTCGCTGTTTTCTTTGATCTGGGTAAAATCCTTTCCTAAATTCACACAAATAAATTGGGTCCTTTCTGCCGAATTATGCTGGAGTAAGTAATGTCCTCTCCACACAAGTGGGAACTTTTTCGTTGAAGTTATGGGAAATAAGGCAAGACAGTTTCAATTCGGCTAAGAAAGGAAAGGAAACGGGGAGTCTTTAAAATATATCCCTCTCTTCTGGTGGAAAGTGGGATAAATTTGGATTGATCAAGAGCTTAATTCCTTTCCTCTTTTCAAGCTACTATAAATGGCTAATTGATAAAGATTTTCCTTATAACTGATATGTCTTCTAGTAAATGTTGGTTTTGTGTTAAGAAAAACTAATTACGCATTTTAGATTAGAAATTTGGGGCGTCACACATATGTGACGCGGGTCGCAAACTTGCTAAGCGCACAAAGGAGGGATTGTGGTGATAAAAAGGAGTAAAGTGCTAACCGTTTCTCACCTGATAAAAAAGGCGGAAATTATCACAGCAATGAAGAAGAGGCTGCACATCGTCCCGATGCCTATGAGTGCTGTCGAACTGCCCAAACGGTCCACGCAGCCTAGATGGGGTGGGCAAAAAGCCAATGAACTTACATTTACAAAGACATTTAGATGCGTACTACTTTACCTAAGCAACAACAGCTCAATTAACTCGTAAATCCTAACTTGACTATTAGGAGAGGTTAAGGACGGAGTGTTAAAAGCTTTGTTCAAGTCAATCGAGGACTATTTGGGTTTGACTAGTTTACCAAAAAAAGATGCTATTGCAGTAAGTGCCAGGAGTACTTTTGTTGTGAGCACGTTAAAAGGTATAAAGTCATAAAACATTTGGAATTATTTAATTAAAGAAAGGTATTTTTTAGCCCTAAACGTTCTAAAGGTGGCTTCACCTCTATCCACGACGATCTAACCATAAGGAACTCGTCTATAATCCGCAGCAATAGTACTTCATTCATTGCTAAGAGTAAATTGATTAGCACAGTAAATAATATTAGTTAATTTCTTTATTTGGAATGAGGAAAAAGGTGCCTATTTAGTGTAACCAACTTCTAAGAGCTGGTACACACACCGTACTGGATTTTCGAAGGGGCTTTTAATGCCTTATCGGCTTTGTAAGTGCTATCTAGAAAGCAAATTAAGTTATTAAGTAAAAAAAATTGATTTTTTTGGGGGAAGGACTGAGGATTTTACTAGAGAATGCCATACTTATCCTTTTTTAATTGCCACCTCTGGAGTCTCGTTTGGACTTGAACACTGCGTCAAGCACTCCGTATGTGACTTAACCAACCAGCTCTCATTTAGAAAAAAAAACAAAAGAAAGGCGGCTCTTCCTATCTTCTTCCGCAGCATTTGCAATACTTACTAGAGGGACAGTTGTCGCTTTGTGACACTCGCTCAAAAAACCGTGGTCTGTGGACTAAAACACACGGATAAGGCTCACACACATACGCACACATTCTTGCTATCCTTGCCTCTTAAAAAGAAAACTCGGCAACAAGACATTTTTGATTACCTTAACAGTACCTATCCCACATAAGGAAATTTTCATATACCTTTCCGATTTATTGCAAGAGCTTGCCTCCATTCCATTAAAAAAAAGGTGAAAGTGAATGCCAAAATCGCATTTCGTTCGCCTCTTTTTTTCAGCCAATATTACTCCTAATAAATGTGGAGGGTGATTTATCTAAATCAGCGGTGCTTAATTGTTCAAACACCCATCTACCTACCCACCTTGCTACCCATTTACCTACCTTTGATTCGGAAATAAAATAACTTCCTCTCTCTCTCCCCCTCTCCCCACCTGTATGTGCATTTTGTGTAGCTCGAATGATCTATAAATAAACAGTTCATTTTTTCTCCTGCAGAGTGGCTCTGCTAAAGCAATTACTAAAAGTGGCTGGAAAATTCGTTGAGTTGTTGTGTAAAATGTTGCTGTGGAGGTGGCGGTGCCATGAAGAGGCGGCACCTCATTTTAACCAATCAGAGGGAGGGAGATGTACCTTCAAGGGAGTTGTCACAGGTGTCAGAGAGGTGGACTGCGTTGAGGTAATCATCGGAGGACTGGAAATCATTGTCTATGTGGAATGCATGGGGCTCGGTAGCCTCGATAATCGGAAGACCTTTTCCAACCATTTCCAGGAAATGGTGATCCTCGCGGACAGGTGATGGATTGGCGGTAATGTCTGCCTTCTTGGGTTTACAACTGAAAAAGAATTTATTGTTCGTGTTATATGGCATCAAGATTCTGACAACTAGCGTAAACGAGGGTATTTTACTTGACATGGGACTAGTAAATGGGGATGCTGACACGGAGATTCTAATGATTCCCATGACTTTCGTCACTTCCAGATAATGACTTATAGCGATATGTTTCCTTGTCGACTAAGGAGTGAAAGATCTCAAAAGAGGCAAACTGAGTAAGCACTCATTTTTCCATCGGTGAGGCAAATGAAAGGTGTAGACCATCAGCAGAGATCCTAGCTGTGGCTATTAAATTCTAGCCACAATAATAAGTGGACACTGGAAGAAGTTCTGATTCAAACAAGCCCTGATTCATTGTGCGAGAACTGTTGACACGGGTACAGAGTGACCTTACGATGAATACTAAGACAAACACCTCTTCTCCTCCGAAGAGCAGAGGAGAGTTGATTGCTGATTGATGAGAGCAAGTGATCCTTCATTGTCAAGGTCGACTTCCAAATATTATTCAAACGTTGGTGAGGAAGGGTATGAATACAGAGAGGCGAGGGGAGAGGGAGGAGGACTAGGTGAAAATTAAGCATGGTTTTCATTTTAAGTTCTTCTGGTTTAAACTACGATGAGGGTTGAATGCCCTTTATATGGCACTAAATTACAAGACTTTCCTAAATTTGATCAATTACCGATACTATGGAAACCAAATTAGTGAAAATGATGGGTTGATGCGTCTAGCATTGAAGAATCAACTTTTACCTATTAAAATGGTTTCTCGTAGTTTTATTTAAAGCCATAAATAATAAAAAAAATTCATCGATTTTTAGTAACCAAGTAAATATGGATTTACTTTGACGGATCCGCGCAATGTTGCTTGCAATTCACGCCTTGACATCTGGAATGCGCTAATGACAGAGATACGGAAAAAAAATAAACAAATACCACTAATTTTCTGTTTTTACTACTTATAAGTTGTAAAAAATGAAATCAAAAAGCAAATATGCAACCTTTTTTAAGCGACGGGTCACATGTATGCATAGCAGCCTGTCAGTCGAGTCAAAAACACTTCTTTTGTTTGCTGTCTATGAAATATTTCTTGAAACCACATCTTACAGTCAGACATTATTATCATTTTTACCTGACTAGAGCAGATGAAATGGAACTGACTTCTTCATTCACATTACGGGTTAAAAACTTAATTTATGCCTGCCCAATTTTGACCTTGGGAGGCTTTTGAATTTACAAAGTGCATGAACCTGTAACAAACATGTAGTCTAACGAAGTGGAAAGGGCATCTTAAGTTGTATTGTAACGTAAAATCCTGCATGAGTCTCATAATAAATATAAAATTATGTGTTTCTCCTAAAAGAGATCAGGAACCCGTAACTTACGTTCGTCAGCAACAATTCTTGACCCGTTCAAGTCCCCATTTTGGTCTTTAACTAAAATCAAAAGCTTATTTAGAGAAAAGTGATATAGGGTTGGACTTTTACGCCTTTTTGTGGCTTAATTGCAATTATGTGTCTAACAAGAGACGCTATATGGCGATAGGTAGCAGGTGTAATAACCAAATCACAAAGACTTTGCTAATGCTTACAGTAAGGGTGGATTTTTTTCCTTATTTAGTAACTGAAGCGATACTTATATTAACTATTCATACACACAACTCTAAGCGCCCTCTCTTCTTAGGTTCGGCCATTACGACGGAGGTCCAGAGGTCTGCTTGTGACACTCCTTACGCTGACAGTCTTCTGATTCTCCTTTATGTTTACCCTAAAGCCAACCCCCTCTTCATACTCACAAGCTCTTGAGCTAAATATCTTTGGATTAACAGCCTGTAAGAGCTTGCCATGTCTTTAAAATTAACTGTTATTCGTAGATTCTCTACCTTAAGAATGCCTTTCTCCAGGTTGACATCAAGGTGACCTTGAATAAAGTTAATCTAGTCTAGAACGTGAAGACGTTTAAATGCTTTTGACAAAAAAGCGGTTTTCTCACTCGGACAGTGTACCCACCGTGGATGTAGATCCATTGGGATAGAAATCCAGACTTTCGAATGCTCTGACAACTGTAATTTCCTGCGTCAGATTGTGTCAAGTTTGTCAGCATCAACATTGAGAGTAGGCTTTAAATAAATCGAAAAGAAGTTGGAGTTAGTGACTTATTTTTTGGCTCATAAGAAACGGGTATTTATTGCTCTCACCGGAGAAACCTGTATCATTTACCCACGTAAATCTGCTGCTAAAAGCAAAGTGAAATTTACCGAAAAAATAAACAAAGTGGCATTTTTAAATGCAATGGAATTCACAACGTTAATTGGTGCATAAGTAACCAGTCTATTTTTAAAGATCAAACTCGGAAGTTATTTATTTAGTCCACTTGCATACCCAAAACAGAGGCCCTCAAATGTACTTAAAAAGGTTTCAGCACTGGAGAGGAGCTGTTTCAAAGAAGAGTCCTCGATGCGGTCTTACTTTTATCTCTTATCATCAACTTGTGATGTTAAAGCCTTACACTTTACTACTTACTTCACTGTCTCCCAATCATAGATTAGGTTGTCCAGTTTATGGCCTGAATAGGCATGTGGTGATCACTCGATGCGTCGACATCATTCGCATACAGAGTTGCTTTGCTATCTCACCAGCACAGACCATGCAAGGGTTCTGTGGGTGCTTCATTTTTAAGAGTACCCAGTATTCTTCCTCCTTTTTTAATTTTCAAACGTTATGCTTATTCAACTCATTGCAATGCAGTCCTAATTAAAAACAAATCAAAATTGTACTTTGTTAAAGAGGTTTTAATACTTGGAATCTTGCGTTAAATGCATTGAGAACAAGTTTATGCTTTGTATCGTCAATTTACTTCTAGGGTATTTAATTTTTCTAATGATTTGCATCTTAGCAGACCACCAAAACTATACTTTGTTTTGAAGAAGAATGACTGCGTAAAAATTAAAATTGCATAAAAATTTAAGCAAAAATCACGACGTATTTTGCAAAACTTGGAGGATTTAAGTTTTCCCCTTATTTAAAAATCTCCAATCAAGGTGAGTCCTGAGACGAAGCTTAGGGCCATAAAAGACACATTGATTCTTCCATTTATGCGAAATGCAATCGCTTCTCATGCAGAGCTCCATTTCACCGCCCTCATTCCCCGGGGACTGCCTCCAAACTGCACCACATTTGACCGATTATGCTTCGCCTTCTTATACACTTTTGCCAACTTACACAAACGGTATTTTTCGCTGCAAAGGCAGATGTAGATGGTTCTGATATCGCAGGTCCCCTAATGGCAGGCTTAATTCAGAGAGACAAAATCTTTTGGCATTTATTTACGATCCCCGTTAAAGAGGTGTTCCGGTCACCCTGCCACGGGGCAGTGCCTCACAACTTAACTGTGTGAGTTGCCCATGACCCTCTGTCCACTAAATTTGACCAAAGTTAATGAAGGGACAAAATAAAAAGAAATTCTCCTTTCCAGTACGCAATTTGTGTCAAGCCGAAAAAGTCCTTCTTTCACTCGAAACACCTCCCATCGTGGGAAATTTTTCAACATAGCCTAGATCATAAAAATGTTCGATGACCATGGACACCCACCACCACAATTAGGAGGGAGAGGAGGAGGGCAGGTGGGAAAGGTGAGGGGGGTGAAGAAGTGGACATGCTAACCGCCTTTAATTAATGCACCACCTCTGAATGTAGAGGACAGGGTAAATCATCAACATTCTCTACATTACAGTGCCGTGCATGGATCCCCATCCCTCTGGGAAGAATTTGGAAAAAAAGTTGTCTTATTGTGGATTTATACATCATTAGCAGTGTTTATTTTTTAAAGTGAGATGAAATTATGAATACCCAGTCGTATTTATTTGAAACAGTAATTGAATATCAGAAATGATATTCCCGTTCCTTGATCGTTACCTATTTCAAAGCGGAGAGGATTTAAGGTCATATAAATGGAAACGAGCTTTAAAAAAACAATAATAGTGTCAGAAAATGGCAAATGAAAAATTCTTTGCGAATATCGACTGTTTAATCTGCTAGAAATTTCTTGCAGAAATAATTTTAGCCAAATCACCGCTCTATTTACGAAAAAAATCGTAGTGCATTTATGCAAATTTTACGGTTTTAGAATGAATGTGGAACGGAAAAAGTAAGAGGCCACTTACTTGGTTTCGACAATTTTAACCGACTGACTTTCATCCACGGGGCTGAGATCCACTCCATTCTTTTGCCAGGTGATGGGACTTTTTAGTCCTTTCCGAAAACGGCAGGTGAGATTTAGACTCAATCCCTCGGGTAGAGTATATTCCCTGTCTTTAGCCATTGTCGACTATGCATATATACTGCCTTAAATCACGTCAGTAGTAGTCGTAATGCAGCCATATTATCTCTTTCAGCGCACCTCGTCTACATGCGTAATCGTCACAAATGCTGTGGGCCATTTACCATGCCCATAGACATGACCCGCTCTACGACAGGCCTGATTGGTTGAGCTCTGGCCAATGGGGCGGCTGGTGGAAATATCAAGACGGTTGCCCAGACCTGGAAGGCCGTGTATCGTAAGGATTACCGAAAATCGGTAAAATTAGAGGCTGAGGCACCCGATAAGATTAATGAAGAAGTTAAGCTTTATTAACGATCAAGTGCTAAGCGAAATTTGAGGCGAGAAATTTAAGCAAATGCACTCAAATATCACGATAGCGTTTGTCACGTTGTAAGCACTCGGAGGAAGCCTACAAATGGTAATTTATACATTTAGTAGAGCAGGTACCTGACAACCCCAGAGTTGAGGAGTTATGTGTATTTTTTTATAAACTGTAAAATGATTCAACATTCAACCACTAAAAGTCTTGACAGGGCCGCAATAGGGGTCATAAAATTCGAAGCGTCAGCTATTATAATCTGGACTGCAAATTTGTATAAAAATAACGCCTATGGAAAAATTTTTAATTAAGGTCGGTAATGGCATAGGCGAGCCGGAGGTTCTGATTTAGAGGTTAATTTTACTTGAGGTGGCTTGGAGAAGGTGCCGCAGCAGAAAGTGCAGAGCGGAATCAGGTAGAGGAGGAACTTGTATCACCTAATGCTGCCATGGTTAGAAGGGCATTCCTTTCGCCACAAAAGGCTGTTCATTGTAGTATGTGTGAGTGATGAAACAACTCGTTGACACTTACCTCATCTACAAGAGTGATGAAAGGCAAGAGGATGAACAAATGGACATTGCGTGTCATGCATTACCAGATCTCAGCTTGCTGCAATCAAAGACTGACTGAATGATTGACAAACAAAAGTACAAATGCTCGTATTCACGAGCATACTTCTGAAGCAGGTGTGAAGAGGACCCTGCTGTCTCTGTGTCCACGCAGTTGTCCCCATTGAACTGCCCATTTACTGATAGTGTATTTGTAAGTATATGAATGCTGTGAAATATAAGTCACAAAGTAAATTATAGCATTTTTCGCAATTTTAACGTCAATCCGACGACAAAACGGCCCCGGAGACGACATTCTTACAGTTACAATGCAAAATTAGGAGCACTTTTTCAAAACTCGTGAGCTAACTGCAAAGTTTGCTTTTACGCAACTAAAATTCCTCAATTCCAAATCCGTGGCACTCATTCAAATCATTTTCTTCTATAATTGTCAAGAGTAAGTATCATTCAGGCATGCAGTGCCTCTTGCTTCCACTGGATTAAAAAAAAATATTCCTCATCCAAGATCAGCCAGTAGGTCAGTCGGTGTCAAGATTGTCGAATTAGTAGTTTGCGCTAACAGTAGCTTGTGATCTGTAAATATATGCCACACGTTGCCTATTTGATCAGCCCCTTGTCTCCACCACTTCGGCAGTTAACATGACTATCATCAAATCGCTTCGATACTCAATTGAGCTATTGTGAAAACTGCTTCTGCAAGTTACTTTGCAATCGCTTATTCCATGCTTTCGTAATATGGACGACACCATTGAATGCCTTCTTGGGCGAACCATATCACTCCTTCTCTAGAATCTTATTGGAAAAATCTGCTGCCGCGTCTTCTCTAAGTGTTTCACCACACTTTGGGAGGGGATTTATCTCGTTTCAAAATACGGAAAAAATCACCTCGCATCAGGCCCGTTCACCTGCCAGCTAGTGCAAGGGGCAAAGGTATCAACATTCCCGAGAAGAATCATCCAGCAAAATAAAGAGCGGGGGAGGGGGTGCACTGTGTCACACTTGAATTCCTTTAATGCCACTTCTCCTTCCGCAACCGCTTCGCATCTTTGCATGCCTTTCAATTTGCCACGGTGTGGTCACAAAGAAGGGTGAGTGGTGTGGCCACGGCGTGCACAGTCTCACCTCTTTCGATTCACCCACCACGAAGCTGTAGCTCTCCAGCCACGAGCGAAGGTCGTACATCAAAGTTTGCTCAAGCCGACAGGACATTTGACCTCAACATGGGCAAATGCATCTGGTAGGCTTCGACAGATCTGATGGTGGCGTCCTCCTTGTGAGCTGCGATGTGGAATATTTGCATGCCTGGCTCTGCTCAAGGCTGACCGAGGAGCAACGGAAAGTGGATTTCCATGTCAGTGGTTCACTTCAGCCATCCACGACAGATGATGTCTCGCTTCGGCGCGGTCGCAGTGTGATGTACAACTGGACCAGGTTCCCCTTAGTCAACCATGAAATTGGAGTTCGAGGCCTCGTAAGTCGGTGTAGGGCGTAGAAGTTGTCCGAACACCGGGTGCTTATGCGAGGGAGGGAGGTTGGACACCCGTCAAATTCCCAATCCCAACAATCAGGTGAGGCACGACGCCAGTTCGAAGGCCCTCATCGCCTACCCTTGTGGGTTGGCTGGGAGTACGTGCGGTGCGTGTACCCACGCATTCCTCGCCACAGGACGTTCCCCCATTCTCGTGTGTTTTATTTCACCTTCGCCTTGTCCTGTTGGCTGGGACCTCTCTAGTCTCCCAGTTGGTGGTGATGGCCAGTCAGGAGGCGGGGAGTAGGAAGAGGTTGATGGAGCAAGGCGTACTAGAAACTGCACGAACTGTCACGATCACATGAGACACACCTCCGTCCAACGTTAATCACGAAGACTAATCGAAAGTTATTCCGAATGCGAGGACTCTTCCTGCGTTTGGGATGAACTGAGAGCTCTACAGACGTGCCACTCACAACCCACGCACTCACATACTACTTATTTACTACTCATCTACTTTGTGTCTTGGCCCACTTCCTTGTGTTCCCACTCAAGTGGTGTCATTACGCCTTTTTTTCACATTCAACTACCCACTCCTTGCCCCCACCCCTTCAATCTCTCAAATAGCTTTCCTCTAATGGAGAAAAAAAACCATTTGATTGCTCACAGGGTGGAGGGTGGTGTTTAGCCTCCTCGGTGGAAATTAAGTGAGACAGTGGTGATTTGCCACAAGTTGTGATTGATGAAGCATGTTAGCACTGCCAGCAATCGGGCATCCCTGTCCCCTACCCACATACCTGCACTAAAACACCCCCCAGTCAGTTGGAAGGCACAACATCGGTGATGATGATGATGATGATGATGATGATGATGGATTGCAGTCTGCAGACGGGCGATTAGTCGCTGCGAGTCAAGAGGACGGTGCATCCAACACGGTGTGATGCGAGCGTGAGGGAAGTTAAAGCCGAACCCTATGTTTTATTCCCACCACACGCCAGCAGAGGGGAACGCAGTGGTCGTGGTGGCCCTACTCACTGCAGTTCAGGCACTCTAGTCAGTCGGGATGACAAGGGCAGTGGTAGTAGCACGCCACCGGAGTGCAGAACACTAACAACTCAACTTTCCTGTCTACAAAGACACACAACCAGCCACGCGTGTCTACAAGCGACGTCAAGCACTCCACGAAGATGAGACGCGCGGCTGGCTGGGCTCTTCACCAGTATCAACGGCACCTTCTCAACCGGGGTATTTCTCACAGGAGGAATTGACCACCACCACCACCACCACCACCACGGCTCTAACGTTTGCACAGCCTCGAAGTGACACCGACTGTCATAAGTAATTATGGTTCGCCGTTCCCTCCGGGCTCGGTTGCCTTTAATTCCCTGTGGCACGTAAGTGCGTGATCGGGTGAGAAGTGTGGCCTGTCGCATATGTGTGACGCTTGCTGTTAACACTTGCAGTAAATGTGGTACGATGTAACTTCTAAAAAACTTAAGAAGCGACTCCAAAAGTGCAACTTACTACTGATTACCAACACATTAAGCAGTACCCTAACCAATAAATGGCACATCAATGTGCCCTGCTATTTAGGTAAATTTCTACAATAATTCCGCACGGTTGTCAAACTGCTTCTCTTCTACCAAGTTTGCCGAGTGGTGTGAGCGTCGTCAATCCAGCTGGAGGGAGGCCGGTTGGGGGCTGGCGAATTGGGCAGTCGAGGTTGGCAGGCGGGCGGGCAGGCAGGCAGGCGCGTAAATGGTAGTCCACTAATCAAAGCGAGACATCACACTCCTCCCTCCTTTTTTCATGCTCCTGGCACGCCTAATTTGCTGATAAACTTCGCCTTTTTACACAGTCCCATCATTATTTCTCTCACTCCTTTTTCCTGTCGGCGAAAATCTCCCCAAATTTCCCAAATGAATGTTTTTAATGAGACAGAAAATACTGGCCATTAGGTGTCAGCACCTGCCAAGATGTCGTTGTTTAGGATGGCGGGGGAAAATAACTTCGTCCCACTCGTATACAGAGGTGCATACTTGTGGAGAAAATCGTCTGGCAACAAGGAGAAAACCCACTTCATCGGAGGGTCAGCCATCAGAATAAGTCACTCGTTGTTTCAATTTCAGTGTGGGCCTTGAATTAGCCGATCATTCCAAAACGATGTGACAATGGATGTTCATGGCAAAAGGGTTGGCTCTCGTGATGGTACTGTGGTGCTGCGAGACTTCCCTTACAACAGGAAATGCATTGCCGACGCACAGGAGGACCCACCTGGCAGGAGCACAATGGCAGCGTCCTGACTGACCCGATGCCAAAACCGAGGGTGAAGCAGACAAGCGAAGTGTACCCTGTCTCCTGTCTGGAAGTTACCTTTCCGGTCATTTAAGAACACCGACTCCCTTTCCCTCTCGTTAAGGCTTCCTTGTTGACCACCGACGTGGTGACAAACGCTACCCACACTAATTGCCTCTGTAAACTCAACGTCGTTGGAAATGATATGGCTTCGCAAAAACGCGAAATTACCTTTCATGTGGACTTCTAAAATTCGTGTTTCGAGTTTCTCCAAAATCACAGCTTCATAGTCCTCGGACCATGCCTGTAGACCCTCGGACGGCCTATCCTAAAAACACGAGGGTTTGTTGTGACTCTGGAGTGAGTCCAAGCGACCCCCATCCACAAGAACAGCTGTCCTGGTGTCTCCGACTGTTGACAAACCCGCTTTAGAAAGGCCACGAGAGTCAAGTTCAGTTGTTCCTGCTTTGCAGGAAGGTGACCAGGAAATGAACAGGCGGTAGCCTCCAATGCCCTTAAAACGGTTATGCGGAACCATTTACGGTATTCCGAGGACGAGATATGCATTGTCCGGATGGATGGTAGCGCATCAATGTTGCCATTTGCTTCGAATCAGACGAAGGGTTTGAGTGGCATTGAAATGGGAATGAAGTGGCAAAGAAGAAAAGGCACTCAAGTGCTAAGGTCGCCAGGCTGCTTCAAATTTTGCCCCCATTTCGTGTCAGAATTACCTGCTAAGTGGCAAGTCTGCCTTGACTAGCGGTGGCTATTCTCCTCCATTCTTCCAACGCAGTACCTGCTGGGGAGGAAATGTGGATCCGTCACAATTGATGGGATGCTTCACAGTCGACTCTCGGGTGGTTTGCCAATCACCGACTGCGATGTGATAGCCGAGGTGGGAGAGGGATCAGGAAGAGCGCTGCGGTTACTGCTCAAGATAAAAGGGACCGCCTGGTGACTTGATCATTGTCTAACTTTGTAGCTGACTACGCTGGCTTTTCATTCTTCCCAAGTTGTCCCATGGCCACGGGCTTTCAGCTTCTGATTTCAGAGGAAGCCCGTTTCGTGCAGACGTGGCTACTTCTTCGCATCACCTCCTCCGGAGGTCTTCATGGTCACCCTTCTACACTCACACACACACACACACACACACACTTTCTTCCTCCCTTTGTGAGTCATGCCCGTCTCCATTGCGGACCCATTCACGAACATCTCCACAACTTTGCAGCCCAGATAAACAGATCTTGTAGGTTGCTTGGGCTTAGTAAAAGCTGTGCTTTTGAGTACACGAATTGGAGAAAGTGAAATATGAAACGGCAGATCAGGGGACTGCCTGATCCAAGGGCCTCACGGTGCCTTTGCTTAACAAGTCATGTGGACAATGGGAATTGTTCAAATGCATGGCCGTGTGTATTTATTTCCCTATTTGCTCATCCACCCATCTCGCATCTATTCATTCATCCCTCCATCAATGCAATTCTGACATGCTCTATAACGCCTGTCAATTTGGCATGGAAAGTTACCACTGAAACTAATTATGCTGCCTTTCAACGTTAATTTTTTTGGCGATGTTAACACAATAAAAGGAGAGAAAATGAGGTCTGTGTAATTTTAAATGGGGAAACTGGGGGAAGAACACCTTCTCTTTCGCATGAATGACTCTATTTAGGGAAGAAAAATTTGGCTAAAAAGTTATTTTTCTTTTTTTATCCTGACTTAATTAATACTCTCTACAAGAATGTGAATTGTATACTAGTGGATGGCTGTCAAAACAAGTTTTGTAGCAAAAGGCTCGCTTGCTGGGGACTTGATGGGGTGACATTCAATAAGTGTACATGAAATGAAGTTAGTTAAAAATGTTGGAGAGAATTAAAGTGTTTTTTTAACTAAAATGTAGGGAAACATCAAGGAAAGCTGTAAATATATTCGCGTATTTAGTTCTTCTCCTATCACTTTAGCTGTCAGCGTCTGTCAAGGTGTATGCAACCATCCGTCCATCCCGTAGCCACCCTTCCCTCCATCTATGCAACCTTCCAACAGTCCATTCCGAATTCATCCATCGTAGTGTCTCCGCACTCATTTTCTCATTCATGGATATTTGCTTGAAGGCTTTTTTAGTGATGCGAATTCCCTAACATCCGAAAAGTTGACCACTCGCGCAATTGCATGGCTTTCCTTCCAACCCTCAACCCTCTCAGCCTTTCCATACAGTTGAGAGATATCTTTTTTCATCTTAACATGCCTTCTCATATCATATCCAAGGGAACCAAATTCCTCGAACCAATTTTAAAGAAAGAGAAATATATGCGTCGCGAAATTAGGCGCATGCAGTGAATGGCTTAGTAGGTGGATGGTCATGCCAAAGGATCGGTCAAAACCAGTTCGCGATTTGCAACCTCGTGTGGTCTGTCCCATGAAGAACAGGTAAGATGACGCCTCGCCTGATCACCTTCAGCACATCCACCATGAAAGCTGTCTACGAATTGGACGTGAGTGTTTGTCTCATTTGGGAATATGTGATACCTGAATGAAGGCTAGACAGACGACTGACTGGCATTATTAGGCTACTTTCATTTACGTCCTCTACTCTATTTTATTTTAGAAAATGGACAAGTTGCAACGCAGTATCCAGCCTTGAGGAGAAGGACGCCATAGTATCCCTTCAAGCCTGTTTAAAAAGTGGGCACAACTGTGCATACAACAGATTCGACGAGGTGCATCACTGACCTCACTGTCCAATCTCCCCTCACCCCTATCCCCATGCAGTGGCAACCATAGCTCAATTACGTTGAAATGGCTGACATGGGGAAATATTTACAAAAAGCAAGAAGGATAAGTTGGAAACGAAATGGGAAATGACGCTTGTTTGAATGCACTCAAGAAGTGTGGGGTTTTACGAGCAGAAATCATTCTAAAACACATCAATGGCCTTCGATGGTTGCCAAGGGTAACCAAAATTACTGATTACTTTAGTGGCATCCCCTCATTTAGATGCTCTTCATTCTTACCCGAGGTAAGCCGTATGATCACCACCAACTGAGTTAACGGGCATATGAACACTTGTGACATGTCATAGGGTCAGGGTTTGAGAGCACTGCGCCCGAGATACACTACAGCGTCCCGAGACTTGCATGAAGATGAAAGAAGACACAATACTCGGGCAGAATACACATATTCAGCACAGAGAAGGTGTCTGGGCCATTGGCATGGCCCAAAAGACCAGCCCACCCAGCGAGGTACAAGGGGGCTAATTCAAAGTTTAAAAGTGGCGCCTCGCCAATACCGAGGGATAAACAACCATTGTATTACATAGCCCCCTTCCTCTTTTGAGCATCGTCCGTGGCGCTCTCGCAGGTCCACCTACCGCGTCAGTCATTACAACGTAGTCGGTGCTGCAAGGAAACACCCGCAATGCGGCCGTGTCAGTCACCAAATTAGTGTGCAACTGAGAAGATAATTGGCCTCAACGCCACTAATCCCTCTCGGCAGCTTAACTGGATCTGGAGTTTCGTCCGGTTTAGGAGCCTGATTCAGGACGGGGGAATTGCGCTGGCCATCATTCATGTCCATGGATGGATGTAGGAACACTTGCCTAAAGGTAGATTTGTGTAGGGCAGGACCGGATTAAAACAGGTACATGGGGGACGGTAGGGAAATTCTGTAACGAAACTTCCAAATGGTTCACGGCCAGTGTCGCTTCAGTTGTTAATAGCTTTCCTGCAGAACAAGGGGCTAAGAGAGATGCCAGAGGTAGACGTCAACTTCCACTTTTCTATTAGGGGTCATCACCATTTTCCATTTATAGCGTATGTCCTTCTGCTCCGGTGAGGTTCATCACACAGAAGTGAAATATAGGATGCGTGTCCTTTAGGATCGGGTTCGCTTTCCTCTGCCACCAATGTGGCGTCCCAAGACTCCATGAAGACCAAAGAAGGTACAGTGCACAAGCAGAATATATATTCAGCACAGAGAAGGAGTCTGGTCTACTGGTTTGGCCAGTAGGCCAGCCCACCCAGCGTGGTAACAGAAGGCCAAAATTCAAAAGTCCAGAAGTGGCGCCTCACCAATACCGAGGCACAAACCACCATCGTATTACAACACATTTGAGCTCAGATTTTGACCATCATGAGCATGGAGATGGATAAGACATACTTTAAGTTAAGATTGTAATGTAATTTTTGAAGTGAACTCGTGACCGTCCCTTGGTGGGGGTGGGGGGGGGGGGGTGCAACACTGAATACGTAAAAGGTGGAATAGGATTTTTGTGCCAAACCGATTAGCATCTTGTTCATGACAGTAGCCCAATGCGTGTAGGTTACGCACCGATGCACCATGGCAGTTGGTGAGCATCCACTCATTCGTTCGACTCGCACCAGATGCAGTCCGTTGGGACCAGAATGTGATCTGCAGCATGAAAAGTGGACATAAGCCGTTGCCTTCTATCGGTGTACATTTTATGACTTGGTACTGTATTGTGCTGTGTGCTGTACTGCTGCACCTTACCTGGATGCATTGCGAAGGGTTTTTTGTCTCTTGTTTATCAGAGGGTGCAAGAGTGGGTGTATGGAAGCTGATAAGATGATTAATTTCCCATTGGGAAATGATTTGCATGTAGGCGATCCAATCGTGCAGTGGTGAAAAGCTGTCCCTGGCTGAGGTGCTTTGTACTCTTGCTTCCTTATCAAAAGGGTAAGGTAAAGTGTTGAGATATCCACCACAGCAGAAAGCTTTTTTACTGTGAGTAGCTAGTAGTTGACCTCCTTTTCTCTCCCATATCCCAAACATGGTTAAAACGTAGACAGTGGCATTTTGCTCGACTGCCTTGATTGACCACGATGTGCCAGATAGACTTTGCACCTTTTAGCAGTCACTGAAGGTCAGCGCGCATTAAAATATCCCAGACATTGAAGGACGAACCGTGCCATGCAGCCAGCGCCCTTCAATAACCTGACGAGCTGCCACATCGTGACTGCATCCTATTAATACTCATCGACAACAAAGGCATTCGTTTGGAGGCCATTGTCCCTCCTGGTTAGCAAATTGGCGGAGGGACTGCGCAAAGTGGCCGCCGGGTAGTCCATGTGACAGGACACTTGACTTTGACGGCTGCAATACGGTGACAGCATTTGTCAGCAATACTTGCACCACCGAAGCAAATCGGTACATCCGCCGTCGCTGAAGAGGAACTGCATGCGTGAGGTTGTCCAAATCCATTTGACTACGCTACAGGCTGGAAGTAGACCGGTGGCAGGATTTGCTACACTCACCTATCGTGGACTTGCGGAGAGCGCATACCATATATTCCTTTCTGTCTCCAAACGCCATAAACAAGGAAATCATTGGAAGGTAAAACTTAGGGAAAAAAAGTTGTGCAGCGTGCATGCACAACCAGGACTGGATTTTAGAATAGACGATTTTCCTTTTAAAGGAAGATCCTTAAAACCGGAGGTTTTGCTAGATACGTTGGCTGGAAGTATGAAGCTGTCTTTGCAAATCTTCTCCTATCATTTTGAATTGGACCAAGAGTTTTTCTAACCATGCAGACAAGTTTCGCCACGCTCCCTTTTATCGCCATAGAGTGGCTCCACGCGCACGTGGCCTATTGCGATGTAGGAGGTGGCGTTGACGACTGCATGGATGGTGGAGGTTAGCGAACCGCATGCAAATGAAGAAAGGTGCCAATTGCTGTACAAAAAAATGCACAGCATGAAGGAAAAACGCATCCTCCTGGTCACAGCTTACTCGTGTAAGAAGGGTCTTTGCAAATAACCACCCAAATTACCTCTCCTCGCCTTGACAGTCACGCACCTCTCGTGTTCTGCAAGAAGGCAACTGTCAAACGGAGGGGGATATACCACTTGTTCCTAACTTGACGACACCTGTCATGCTGGTGCTGTGATATTTGTGCCTTAAAGCGGGGACACACATGTTGCGGGACGAATAGGCACATTCTTTACGTACCCAATGGTAGCTGGTTGGTGTCCAATGAAGACAATAGGGGATGGGAAGTAGAGAGAGTAGCAAGACAAAGGGGTAGGTGACCTCATTTCGGCAGGGATGCACTAGCTGCTGTGCTGTATGAAGTGGTCCGCCTATAAAAATAAGCGTTCTTACCAATGGTGATTGGCATGTGACATGTCCTGCGTAGTTATAGGGCAGTACGCCTGCTTGATTGGTGTGGAGAGGATTAATGGTCCTCCGTCAAAGAAATTCACCAAGTTGACGAGATCTTGGATACACCACAACTTCACCATGGATCCACCACCCTAAATATGTTACATCCACTTGTGGGTGGCGTTGTGATGGTCGAGGTGGAAGGACCCCCGGCCATAATTCACAGCTAGAGGAGGGTCGCAGTTGACTCCGAGAAAAGTGTTCGACAGTATAGTGGAAGATGTTTGTTTCGCGTTTACATGTGTCTGCCTAGCCTCATTAGTCGATGGATTGGCCATTTCCACCCGGTGGCAGGACTTAACTCTCACCCAGTCTGCAAGTAACTTTTAACAGAGGAGATATTTACTGATCAGTTATCTTTACTCTCGACCTGTCCTGGAATTTAGCGCATCGTCCAAATCACTTTTAAACTTTTTGCCTTAAAATATCCTTCCACTGTGCCAGTGGGGAAAAAGATCATTTACTGCCCTACTCATGGTGAATGGTAGATAGTGTGGAGCTGTAGAAGATGGCCGGGATCTCCTGCTATCAGCAGTATTTGAATCCTCTGTGAAATGTCTGCCCCACAGCATCCACGCATCCTCTCCACCCTGTACTCACCGGCAGTGCCTACCGAATCCTCTCTTCTTCCAGACAAAAAAATTAGTCTTAATACTTTCTCAAGTCCGATTCGTATACTGCCACTAAGCGAATAGGACCTTGAGACTCGTCTGAAGTCGTATTGCCCCAGAGGAGATAAAATTTTAACGTGGCCAAGGGTTGTGCCGCTGTAGGCACAGGCAGAACTGCAAAAGTACATAAGAATGCATTTTAAAATTCCTGTTTAGGTACACTACTTGGTGAGGCGTTGATTGTACCCTTCCCGAAACAGATGTAAAGTGAAGTGCCTCGAAGGCAGATTCGTCTTCTAGAATAATCAGATTGAACGGACGTCTTCTATCCTGTCAGGGTGTAGTCTGTGACATGTTTGACAACATTGACAACGGCGAGAATAAGATCACGTATGTGAAAGTCGCTTTAAAGAGTGGACAGTGTCGTCCTCTCGATCTCTCCACTACTTCCCATTCAACAGTCAAGTTCTTTCATTTCCCGTGAAGCATCCTAAATGCGGCACCACGAAGATGACGGAGGAGCAGAAGGAGGAGGAGGTGAAAGAAAATTAGAATTAAGCAGTTTGTCCATCTCCCTATCTTTTTCTCCTTTTCACTACTTGCAATCCTAACTCAGCTATAAATATTTTCACAGTCAAGTTGTGCGATTTAGGTCAACCCATTTTATTGCCCTCCTCTGTCAAAAAAAACAACATAACTTATCTTTTAAAGTGAGACTGTCATTTAACCCTCCATTATAGTTAGCTTAGACACGACGATCACAAATTTTAGTCGTGTTTAGAAGACAAATTTCCCAAAACAACGGCCTGACTGTCAAAGCTGTCAGTCAGTAGACATTTATTAGGGAGAAAAAAAGAGACGAATGTCAACCTCATTTTTAGGGCCTAGAAGGCACCTCAAACAACTGCTTTTATTAACAGATATTTTGACCTTATTTCGGCAAAAATTCAGACCCCTTTGACTTTTCCAACATTTGATGACAGGGAAATTGGTAAAGGCTACAATTATATCACTTACATTATGCCAGAAAAAGTCTTAAAAGAAAAATAAGGGTGTTTGTTTGTTGGAAGAATTGCCGGCACAATTATTCGCTCCTTTTTAATGAGGAGGTACAAACTTACTACTTCCACTTTTATTCGCTATTTTACCTTTGGGAGCAAATGACAAGTTCAAGGTCACTTCCAATATCCTGCCTCTCATGTCAACTCGCCATTTTCTGTAAAAATGTGTGCTGGGAAAACTGTGAGATAGGTTTTTTGCCTTCTGAAAGTATGAAGTGATGGAGTGTGGAGATGGTGGAGGATGTGGACAAGGCAGGAACGTCCTGACTTTCTTCTAACTAAAGTACGAATCCCCTTATGGCTGTTTTATTGGTGCCGTGAGTGAGGTCTTGAGGTGCCACGCAGGAGTGACGCTTGCCTCCGAGCCATTCCCTAATTACGACCCTTCCCGTACCCCCTCGCCTTACCTCGTACTGTACAGACTGATTCCAGCAGTGAGGGCCGAGCTGACGAAAGAACTGAAGTTTGTGTTGCTGCTAGTGTAGAGTTGGTGACAGTTTTCTTCTCACATTTGAGGATTTTGAGGGAGAATAAACTTATTTTGCCGTGGTCCTCTTCTTTTTACGGCGCTAGCGCGTGGCGCCTAGAAAACTTTTATCCACTAAGGGGTGCATGAATAATGAATGTCATGTATGTCACCTAAGGTGAGGACACAGTTGCTTTTGATTGTTTGCTAGTGAAGTAAATTAAATATTTATGTGTACATGAAAGGCAAAACTGGACTAAAATCCACTCACCTACACACATTTTGACACTTGATTGACTAAAACAACTTGTTCTAAAAACCGGCATAAAGAATTGTCAAGGTGAAACTTTTGCTTTAGCTTACTGGCAAAGGATGCCACCATGATGGGACTGTAAGTCGGATCGCCGGTCCAGATCCTGTGAATTTGAAGCACGGCGTGGTGGAAGGTATCGGGAAATCTGAGGGAGGGGAAGGCTTCAAGCACTCACACTCACCTCAATTTTCCCAAAGGAAGACATTTGATGAAAACGACAAACCTTTCAAAATAAGCAATAGGTCTGCCAATCATCATCCCAATCGTGGTGGTCCCAATTCCCTGTAAACCAGTATCGAGCCTGGTGTGAAGTTGGCTGAAAGACGAAACTTTTCACGGAGTTGGAGGACACACTCACTCCTAAAAGTCCCTAGTTTTAAAAAATTAGCGCACGTAGAGGATCACATAATGTCTTCATATCAAAAACTCCTTAATATTGCAACTTTTACATTCTTTTTAGCTTTTTCCTTTGATTAGCTCAAAAGTCCCGGTCACAATTGAACAGGGCTACAACTTTTGCACCTTTGAATAAAAATGGGTAAATTCCTAATCCAGGAATTGGCATAGACACAGAATCACGGAAAAAAAATTGATTTCCAGTTCTGCTTGACGGAGGAAGACACTCAGGGGTTTTGAATCACCCAGCTCTGGAGTTCCACTCTGTTTACTGCCTTTCTGCAGCAAAGCATCAGTTCACAAACTACTGAATTTTTAATCAGTCACCCTATGGGACGGTCTCCTTTGAGGCAGTGAGAAACGAATTCGTTCAGGTTTGACTCCACATCAAAGAGCACTACTGTTTTTGTGCCATCGTACACATTGCCATGTATTTTTTTTTTATATAATGGGCTGAATGCTTCTATGTGATTGGCTGTAAGATTAAAAAAAAGGTGAGGGAAATTGAAGATGATCAAAACGCTTTGTCCAATTACACTTGCTGTTTATATATTAAGAGGTCTGTGAAAAGTGGAAGAACATTTTCTTGTATTTTCTAACCTATTTCAAGTGCTTAAGGTAATTTTATCATATTGTTGCCTGTTAAACTTGTTTTCAACTGGTTTAACATGTCATCTAGTTTACGAGTCCTCTGTGATTGGAAATCAGATGACACTGATAGCTGAATGATTTAATGAGGGGCTTTAGACAGTGGACTCACCATTGATTGGTTAGTGTTTTGTGCCCTTTTTGATTGGCTACCCAAGCCCTAATCCCTTTATGGTCATCTTGTACAATGGAATTATCAAGTGTGTGGCCTGGATTTTATCGATCTCTAATCAGATAATCGATAAACAAAGGCCTCAGAACAGATGTTTTTATTGATCGCCATACGATGAGCGCGTGCGCGCATGGCGGCTAAATAGCGAAAACGGAGTCTGACTCACTCGATCGTCCTAGTCACACGTAGTTATAGTAAGCGATTGACCTTGGATTTCGAGTGGTTATTAGCGCACTTAAAATGACCTCAGCCAATCAGGAGTGAGCAAGAGCGCAGCTCCATAGGCGTGCGACGATAAGCCATCAGTTGACTGAGATTTTTTATGGGGTTTTAGGCATCCCCAAAAATAAACGCTTCTACTTTCAAATCTTATCTGATACTTATCGAGGATGTCATGATGGTAAAACAGTCATTAATACTTTAAAGCACTTTTTTCGCTAATCTATTTATTTTTCAGCCATTTAGATTGGCAGGCACGAAAAATGGAATTCCTTCTTGTCAAATCAAGATGTCTTACAATTTATACTTTGCCCTGACTCCCAGATCTCCTGCGCATTAATAATAATAATAAATCCAGCTCTAAATGGGAATGAGCATTGAATCAGGAAAGATTTGAGACGTCTGACATACTGTTCTGTAAGTGATAATCAGTCTTCCCATTGAAACGGAGCTCTTTCCTGGAGTTCCAGTGTTAGTGGTAGTGCTTACCGTCCCTTCAAAAGCTGATCGCAGGATGTAGGAGTTTAGATAGGCCTTTATATTTAGAAAAATATGGCTAAAAAGCGTCACCAAGGAATCGAGGAACCGCAGTCAAGCATTCTCTTTAAACAAATGCTTTTTTGTTTACAGAGGATGTTAATCGTCCACAGCGCTCTCCTTGGCCTCTCTCTCTCTCTTGTACTCGGATCATCACGACCAAGGCAAGACGGTAGGTCGCATGCTGGGTCTCCAACAAGGGAAGTTGATATTTCCTTTTAACACCAATGGTGGACTTTGCCTGCTTCGGCGGATCCACCAATTCGACATTTGTGCAAGCGGTATTGTAGCTGTTCGCCGATTTTTTGCTGCTCAAGGCAGCTCGGTGTCCTACGGTGCGCTCATCTCGTATAACAATCGCCGTTAGTGGGAAAATCTCTCCCCAACACCAGGACTACTTAATGAAAGCCATGCTTCAAAGTTTCTCCCAAAAAGGCTATTGAAAGGGCAAAAAGGGGGGAGAGGTTCACTACTAGTGTATAGAACGGGGTAAATGATTAATGGCCATCTTGTGGTACAATGGCCGAAGTAGCAAAGACTTAGGTCTCTGTGTTATCAAGCTGGCAATTTAAACAAATTTTTAATCCATCCACCATCCTGGTTAACTATGCCTGATGTGCGTATATATGTGTGTGTGTCAACTATCACACTTACCACCACATTGGCATCCTTTTCATTTGATAATAACCAAGTCCCTGTTTGATATGGACGCCATTTTATACGCACCGTCAGCGTTGACCTTAGCCAGCATTGATGGCCCGAGCTCTTGGACCAAGTGTATCTACAAATGCTTTAGCTTGCTGACTTGTTTTAAGAATTTTTTCCCTTTTTCAAATACTACCTCTGAGAGTGTTGAAGAGCGGGGACTAAGGTGTAGTAATTAACCGTTTCTGTCTGGCAAGCCGGCAACTCTTGGAGTTTGGGAATAAGAATTATTACCCGGAAGTTAAAAATGCCCGCGTAAAGTGTTATGCCCCGTAGGCTGTGGACGGAGGGTGTGAATGTTGCGAGCGCAGCACCATCTCTGCTGGCATAGGCAAAAGAAGGAGGAAAGAAGACCTAAGTATTTTCTCCTCTATTGCAAGACGTTATAAAGTGTCTACTTCCACTAATTATTTCCTTAGGGGTCTCAATCCCTACTTGAGAATACCTATTTGATAGAAGAGCGCTCGATGCAGGTGATGGGTTACTTAGGCACAGATCCATCAGTTTCAGAATTACCCTCGTTTCCTACAGGCAATGGACAATTCGGAGACATTGCTCATCAGGCAATTTGGCAAATCCAACATGTCGGCAACGTGAAGTGGATGGTGCAACAGTTGGCTGGCCTCTGCATCAACCGGAAAGGTGATATTGAGAGTTGCTAACCTAGTAGGCTTCACACAGCCGGGGTCACCTGATTTTCGAACAAAACAGGACATCTTGAATCTAATGTTCCCCCATCAGGTCTCCTGATTGGACAATAAGTGCTGGTAAGATCAAGGCCGGGTGAAATACTACAAATCCGCTAGAGTGGGACTGCCATGTATCACGCGTCCTACCCTCAACTGGCATTCATATCGAAGTCCTTGCGATCCCCCTAATTAAGCAGGGCAGGTACTCAGCAATGTCCATGGTCGTTCAAATAGGAGTAAAATTCGATGCCTATCATTTTATCGCCTCTCACCTATTTCCCCTCATAAAAACGCGTCGTTGTGAGGGAAAGAGTCTACGGATTGACCACCTGACTGACTTGTGCTGAGAAAAGACATTTGTGCTTTTTATGCCGAAGTTGGCTGAGTCCGCACCTTTTAAATGCCCTTTCCTGGAAGTAGCTAAAATAATGCTTGATTAGGCTTCAATAAAATTTAGATACGATTCGTAATTATTAATCTGCTTTATTATAATAATGCTAATTTATCAATAATTTCGTTAGATATCGCCCTTTTTTTCCACCCACCCATCAGACCCTTGGTGATTGAAGAACCCGCGTAGATGGGTAGACGATTAAAACACTCCACGCAGTTGCATACCCACATCACTCCAAATTCTATCATTCATTAAGCATTGGCCGGGTGGGATATTGGAAAAGCAGTCGGTGCTTTAACAACCACGCATAAATCAGACACAAGGGTTGCAGAGTACCCTCTCATCAAGGTGAGAAAACATTTGATCCTAGGATTGAGGAGACGACTCTTTGATTTTCGGTGATTCACAGACTTTATACTCTCTTAAGGTGGTGTCAATGCTCTGCAAGTGGGGCACTGCAAAGGAAATGCGTTATTCTCTGCATGTCCATCCATCTCTTCCCCATTGGTCACTTTTTCCCCAATTCAGTATTGCCGAGTTCCATTTTAGCTACCAGGACAAGGAATTAGTCTTTTTGATGAACGCTTAAGGTGGTTTGAGTCAATTACTTTCCTGAGGACTGCGAGATTGGGGAGGGTGAGGGGGTAAAATGATTGCCAAAGTGAATGGACTTGACTTTGACAACCTCTCCGCCACCTACACAGCTAACGCTCTCTTCCGGTTTATTTTTTTAAAGCCTACATGAATATCCCGACCTTTGTCCACTTAGGCCGCCCCCTTTTTCCCCTGCTCTGAAGAGGAAAAGGCACCGCCTCGGACACATTTGACAATCGTTGTTGTCGGCAGCTTTAACACATTAATGTGGTCATTTAAGTATGCCAGAGGGGCGCGCGACTAGAAATTGAAAATGAAAAGGCTTTACTAAGGAAGCCAAATAGAGCAATTTAGTCTACTACTCTAAATTTCTCCTGCCTTAACTCATTCTTCACGACAAGGGAAAAGGTCTTGGACTTCTGGGTTTTTGAGACAGTGATTCGGGAGCCGCAGTGATGAACACACGTAAGATTTCTTCACCACTTTTTACTCCATTCGGAAAATTGCTACCTGGTCTTCTGGTAGGAGGCTAATACGAATGGATGGATGTGTTTACTATTTCATCTTCCTTGATTGAGGAATTTCCCATAGGCAACTAATTCCGCAGTCTTTACACATTCCCAAAGCATGTAGTCTCCTGCGGTGTTGAGGGTTCCGCTGCTGGGTCTTTTGAAGATAATCAAGCACAAAATCTTCAACTTATCACTAGTCTATCTGTCCGCCCGTGTATCAGTTAGTAGACCATCCTTTACCGATGGCTCGTTGTATGCTGCACTTGACAAGTCCCCACATGTTAAAAGAAGTCATTGTTGCGAGCAATATTGAAAACCAACCGAGTTTTTGCGGTCACATGGTGAGTGGGTGGGTGGATGGTCTATGCTTTCCTCCTTCTGCCACTTCACTTCTGTCTTATTAATCATTTGGCTGTCTTTTAGCGGATTTTACTTAACAAGAACCCAAATGTAGGCTCTTCTAAAAAGTTAACACCTTTCCTGATTCCGATGGTAAAATTATTCAAAGACATTTGCACCGGTTATGGGAAAACATCTCCCCTCTGGTGAAAGTGAAGCGCCTACATGTCACTGTTATCATGCGTCAAGAGCTCACATTTTTGAGAAGGTGACGTTGGAGACCTCTGAAGCAGATGTGTTTAGATACACTGCAAAATGTACAGAATTATGCTGCCTCTGGCCTCTTTCCCTGCCTTTTCCATTGTTCTTTAAGCAAAAGACCGTACAATTGGTTGGCCTCAAGCCACCTGCCACGCCACTACCCATCTCACATTTCCAGGATGGGCATCGTTTTACACTTAGGAGACCATAGTTACTTTGTTGGTGTGTGGATATGTTTCTGGGGTCATCCTACGGACGATCAAGTTGCACTTACCCCTAAAAACCACCTCCTTGACACCTGGCACACCCTTGCAGGATACATCTCCCTTTCTTATTCCATCTCCAAACAAAAAAATTAACTGTACACATCACTTATGATAGTACCTTCTGGTATGCTGTTTTAGGCAAAACAAGTGCACCTTAGCTAACGCTTTGGAAGTTGATGGTGGATCTGGCGGCTCTTCTACCATCCGTCTCCCTGTAAGAGGATCAAGTGGTCCCCTCATCGTCCACAAGTGGTAAAAAACCCTCCCATTGCAAATAAATTTTTTTTGTTCTTTTTCAGGCTTCATGTAATCCAACCTCACTTCAACGCACTTATTGAAGTGCTTCAGCACGAAGTGAAAACGCTTCAATTTTCATCGTACCACATACCCCCAACTCCCACTGATCAGGCAATCAGTGCTTAAAGCCTGTCACTTTGCCTTAGATTCGCAACCTCCTTGAGTTTCTTTGATCCTAGACTTAGCTGTAAGTAACCAAACGCTTTTCCCATCCACCACCACGAAGTGGAATTAAAGTCGAGTGGGAATTATTAGGTGCTTGTTTAAATGTGCACATCTAAATTACCCAGGCTCTTCAAGTACCATAGGAGGTGTCACCATGTTGAGTGCTGGAGCAGGTGTGACTCCGGATGACGACAATGACGACGGTGGTGCGCGAACCCGATCCAAATTAAAAAGAATCTTCATCCTCAAAGTGAACATCTAGATCCAGGTCAGTGTTCGGAAAATTAAAACTTTAAGTAATCTTATCTCTCCCAAAAAAACGTTGCTTTTAGATACTTGAAATTGTGAAGAGCGAGGCTTGATGCTGAATGTCCTCCAGCCAATCTCCACCCAAGCATAGTTCGACTCACAGAGCACACACTATCCGGTGGCATAAAGAGAGTTGCCAATTTTATGACTTGGAGGTTCGATGACCGAGGTCCTGAATCTTTTCAAGGCCTCCAGCCAGGTAAATGGTGGATAAGAACTTCGGAGCAATTGTCTTTACTATCGATAAAAAGAGTAGGCAAGGGAGTCGAGGTTAGTGGGTATATGGTTGGCAGAGAATGGGTCCGACGCAGAGCTGCGTCTCAGGGATTGACCATTGGAGTCAGGGTTCGCCTCAGCTAGATATGAGCCACTCAGTCAGGACTGAGCAAGAACCCACTCTCTAAAATGTTTGGAGGTTAGCAATCACTCGGAAATTCTAGAGACGTGACCAGGAACCCATTTCTGGAGTTACAGGGGTCCTCAGAATCTGACATTTCATTTTTGATGAAGAAAATTTTTAAAAAGTTACAGTGACTAGAACAACTACTACTTCATCTTATCATCTTCCTCAAAGGAGACAGCAGGAAACCCTGTGTCCTTGGAGAGGAACAGTCCAACCTGGGTCCACTCAACTCGATTCTGTTAGCAAGCAACCTACCTCTCCAACAGCAAGAAAGTAAGATAATAACCCGGAGGTAGAGGAGAGAAATAAGGGCAAATTATTGTTTTTCCTTACTAGTCTCCTGGTTTGCGGTGTTCCCACAAAACTGAAAGTTTTCCAGCACACATTTCAAGTGTACCAAGTGAGGTTGAGTAGATAAATTTTGGCAGCCAGGCATGCTTGACCTTCAGCAAGGGGACGAATACGTCAGTATTCCACCCCAAACACACATACGCACACAGAGAAAACAAACCGTTGCCTGGAAAAGAAATTTGCACGCGTCTTAGGAATGCGAGGTTGTGAAAGTAGCGACTTGTTCGGGACTAACCAAAGTCATGATAACATCAACAACTAAACTGCTCAAGCCACTTCCCATCACAAGTCTATTTGTCCATCCTTCCGTCCGTGCATCGCACAGTGGGTTTGTCAGCCACCAAATCAAAGGCGTGTGTTTTGTACCTTACATCGAAAGGAGTGCGGAAGCGGAAATGCACGCTACCCCCAACTAATTACCATCTCACAGTCAATCCGCAACCTCCAGCACCAAACCTCTGGTTATCATATGGGATTGGGGCATTTTTTGAAGTCGATACCTTCGTCCTCGATTACTCCCTTCTCTCATTTATATGCAACGAATTTTGTGGGTTCGAGGCTATAATTTTTTGTCAACAAAGGCGTCAAAGGGTCGTAGGAAGACGTCAAATGCTGAAATGCAATCGGACCTAGGCAGACGTTTAGATGGTGTAAGTGTACCGAATGCGTGGCCAAAATTTCGTGCCGTAGGGGTTTGTCACAATCACGAAAATCCCGTGCCTAATCCCTTGACCAAAACAATCAGCTAGTGGAACAGCCGTCGAAGTCATAACTTGCAGCAAATTTACAGAGACGAGGAATCCTCTCACCGCAACAGCTCTCACCGCTTTGGCCAGTTTAACGGATGTGGTCGGAGATGACGTTTACTGGTCCACGAATTCAGTACTAATGTCGACTGTATTCACAGGCCTGTCATGATTTCTGCCATCTCTTTCCACGCCAAACGACGATTTGCGGTGTGTACATATCCGTACGCAAAAAAGAAATCCGAAAGTTTACCGGACCGAGTCAAAATGACCTGTAAATTTGACTCACCTGCAGAGATATTTTGCTTGGCCCTAATTTACCAAGCAAATTGAAACAATTAAAAATTTTTTTATTTATCAGCCCTTAAAGCGTAGAATTAGTTGTTTAAAATCACGCTCTCCCCTCGCCTCGTTCCCGCCTCCCTCCTCAACCTCTTTGACTCGCTACAGACGCATGAGAAATAGCGCAGTGACCTCTTTTCTCACGCAGAATGCGCACCTTTTAACTTCATATTTAGTTGCTTACAAACGTTACTCTTTTGAATTAGAATAGAATAGTTAAGTATTTCGAATTTTTGGCAAATTTTTCTGCACAAAATTTAAAAACCGCGTTTAAAATGGAGTGGCAGCTAAACAGTGGATCGGATTGGTCAATGTCGAACCAATGACGTGGGGCCACATATAAAGCACTAGAAAGCAAAAAAAGCTTAACTAGTTAACAGTACTACAAAGAGAGGTGTCAATAAATTTTTGGAAGGTTGATGCGAAGGCTTATGTGCTAGATTTTACTATCCATTTTGATAATACAGTTGACATTGCTTAATTTATTGAGCAAGGGCTAATACTAAGATTGAATTGGCCCCACAAATCTGTAAGAGGAGATTTTTTTGCGATTGATGTTGAATATGGACAGGGCTGTAATTACAGTCTCGAAAAGTGTTTGAGCAACCATTATTCTCCAATGTCATGATACTTTTATCTAACGCAGTAGCTGCTTTAAACAATCGGGGCAATGTGGATACTTGCAGACCAAGTGCGTCAGCCTGTATCCATTTTATTGTTTTCGGTTTAACAAATCAGTTTGGAAGATGCGCTTTATTGTGCTCGTGATTAGCATGAACTTACAGAGAAAAGTTGTCACATATACGTGACAGCATTAACGGTGGTTTTAATTAACACCCTTTGCAAAATCAAAAGAATTCGTGGCAGGCAAGCCTATAAAAATGAGGAAAAAATGGTTCAAGGATTTCCAGCTATAGTGTCTGGCGATTTAAGAAGCCTTTTGAATTTATTCTTTTAGTTTTCTGTAAATTGTTCTCTTATTGGCTAACTAGGCACCAATCACGTTTTGAGTTATTGACTAGTTTCTGCTCAGCCGATTGAAATGGAACCCACCGACCCCTCGCTGAAGACAATTTACTATGGACGCATAAAAGGGGTTGGTGGTGAAGCACATGCCCGAAAACACGTGTTGCCAAGCGGAAGTACACACCGGGGAGACTGATGGGCCCATGTGACTCAATACACCACACCGCTTCCTTCTTTTGAACGTCATTCCAAGGATAGGCTTCTGGATAATCAATGCTTTAATTATGCTAAGGAGGCAGAAAAGGTAGCCACCGGATTGCCAGGAAGGGAGGAAGGCATTTATTGTTAGCTTTAATTTTTGTCGTGTCAATTGCGATGAGCTGGGAGAGGCGAATTTCTCCTAATCATAAAGAATGAGGTGCCAACTCTTCATGTTTTCCGCCTGTCTTTACAAAACCATCACAATTTCTTTCCATATGAACGCTCACGGATAGTTCAATGCGAATCTAGATTCCGTTGTTAATTACCCACTCGTAGATCGTGAAGCTTTCAAAGCCGCCTCAGGTGGATGTGAACCCCGCAACCCTTTTAAAGGAACTCTCCACAAATTCAGTCCAGCCGTAACCAGCAAATGCCCTCCTTCTGCGAAGTTAGGGCTGGCACTCGGCCAAGCCCTAAGTCAGGATGAAGGTTTTTTTGGTATGGGGTTCGGTTGTCACTGCGGTTTTAATGAGCTAATGCCACTATGATGAAAGTTGACACCGCACTGACTTCATGCCTCGGTGTAAGACCTTTTGCCACAAATCCATTTGACTTCGTATTAACAAAAAAAGAAAGGAAAATGGTGGCATTTTCGGCTATTCACCCAATGCCTAACTAAGAACCAATCAGATTTAAAGTGGTTCTATTTTCTTATTGGTCAGTCGGTCGATCATTCCTCTGAAATCGCCTAAAATAGGTAGCAGAACAAAATTTATCCCTTAAGAAATGGTGAATCCTGAAATTTTTCTTGACGTGAATTTGCGGTTTCATTGTTGATAGCCCAGAGAGACTCTACTTTTCTTTGTCTGAGAATCCCCTTCTTAATTGGTAATTTTAACTGGATCAGTGTCAAATCTGGCGGTTTTCCTGTCAAGAAGAGGAAAGAAAATTGCAGTTTTTTTCTTTTGTGCCTACTTTCTACTTTTCATTGAGAAGTTGTTAAGATTTGATATCCTTCTCTGAGTTCTCACAAGCACAGAGTACCCCGTTCTTTACGTTGCTCAAGTCCATCCTGTTTCCAAAAAGAAAACCATGTCAGTAATTTTATGCTTCACTATCTTTTTTCCTGCAAAGGATTTATTTCCACCCAGTCATTTCCGTTTAAGCATTTCCGCATTTTTTGCGTCAACCAAAGACTATTTATGTGTCAGCTATATTTTGGCATTGAAGGCGGCGAATCAAACACCGCCACCAAGATTAAGTGAAACGTTATCTGGTGATATTTTTCCCGTTAACCATGCATTTCTGCAGCGTCTGCCTTTCTTTTGGGTAAAAAAATTGATATTCATTCTAAAATATTTACACTAGGGCAGGATATCGGCTATAACAGAGTAGCCTGAAGAGTTACAATGTAAAAGCATCGTTGGAAGACAGAAATTTGGAGTTTCTTTTACACAGCTGCTTTCCGTTTGTACAACCAACCTCCCGTGTATTAGAAAACTTTTCTTTTGAATACGCACTCTTTGCCTGTCTAAGCCCCACGCTTGTCAGTGCGGATAGAGAAACAAAAGCACAATGGCTGTCAACTACTGAATAAAAGAGTTTCAAAAAACTATTTTGGGGATGGAAATGCATAGGATGATGTTATGAACCGGTGTTTGTTTCTGTGCCTACGGACAGAAAAGTCAATGGATAGAACATTGGGTAAACGACGTTCTTCCCCCAGTTTCCCCATTTAAAATTACACAGACCTCATTTTCTCTCCTTTTATTGTGTTAACATCGCCAAAAAAATTAACGTTGAAAGGCAGCATAATTAGTTTCAGTGGTAACTTTCCATGCCAAATTGACAGGCGTTATAGAGCATGTCAGAATTGCATTGATGGAGGGATGAATGAATAGATGCGAGATGGGTGGATGAGCAAATAGGGAAATAAATACACACGGCCATGCATTTGAACAATTCCCATTGTCCACATGACTTGTTAAGCAAAGGCACCGTGAGGCCCTTGGATCAGGCAGTCCCCTGATCTGCCGTTTCATATTTCACTTTCTCCAATTCGTGTACTCAAAAGCACAGCTTTTACTAAGCCCAAGCAACCTACAAGATCTGTTTATCTGGGCTGCAAAGTTGTGGAGATGTTCGTGAATGGGTCCGCAATGGAGACGGGCATGACTCACAAAGGGAGGAAGAAAGTGTGTGTGTGTGTGTGTGTGTGTGAGTGTAGAAGGGTGACCATGAAGACCTCCGGAGGAGGTGATGCGAAGAAGTAGCCACGTCTGCACGAAACGGGCTTCCTCTGAAATCAGAAGCTGAAAGCCCGTGGCCATGGGACAACTTGGGAAGAATGAAAAGCCAGCGTAGTCAGCTACAAAGTTAGACAATGATCAAGTCACCAGGCGGTCCCTTTTATCTTGAGCAGTAACCGCAGCGCTCTTCCTGATCCCTCTCCCACCTCGGCTATCACATCGCAGTCGGTGATTGGCAAACCACCCGAGAGTCGACTGTGAAGCATCCCATCAATTGTGACGGATCCACATTTCCTCCCCAGCAGGTACTGCGTTGGAAGAATGGAGGAGAATAGCCACCGCTAGTCAAGGCAGACTTGCCACTTAGCAGGTAATTCTGACACGAAATGGGGGCAAAATTTGAAGCAGCCTGGCGACCTTAGCACTTGAGTGCCTTTTCTTCTTTGCCACTTCATTCCCATTTCAATGCCACTCAAACCCTTCGTCTGATTCGAAGCAATGCACATTGATGCGCTACCATCCATCCGGACAATGCATATCTCGTCCTCGGAATACCGTAAATGGTTCGCATACGTTTTAAGGGCATGGAGGCTACCGCTGTTTCATTTCTGTCACTTTCTGCAAAAGCAGGAACAACTGAACTTGACTCTCGTGGCCTTTCTAAAGCGGGTTTGTCAACAGTCGGAGACACCAGGACAGCTGTTCTTGTGGATGGGGGTCGCTTGGACTCACTCCAGAGTCACAACAAACCCTCGTGTTTTTAGGATAGGCCGTCCGAGGGTCTACAGGCATGGTCCGAGGACTATGAAGCTGTGATTTTGGAGAAACTCGAAACACGAATTTTAGAAGTCCACATGAAAGGTAATTTCGCGTTTTTGCGAAGCCATATCATTTCCAACGACGTTGAGTTTACAGAGGCAATTAGTGTGGGTAGCGTTTGTCACCACGTCGGTGGTCAACAAGGAAGCCTTAACGAGAGGGAAAGGGAGTCGGTGTTCTTAAATGACCGGAAAGGTAACTTCCAGACAGGAGACAGGGTACACTTCGCTTGTCTGCTTCACCCTCGGTTTTGGCATCGGGTCAGTCAGGACGCTGCCATTGTGCTCCTGCCAGGTGGGTCCTCCTGTGCGTCGGCAATGCATTTCCTGTTGTAAGGGAAGTCTCGCAGCACCACAGTACCATCACGAGAGCCAACCCTTTTGCCATGAACATCCATTGTCACATCGTTTTGGAATGATCGGCTAATTCAAGGCCCACACTGAAATTGAAACAACGAGTGACTTATTCTGATGGCTGACCCTCCGATGAAGTGGGTTTTCTCCTTGTTGCCAGACGATTTTCTCCACAAGTATGCACCTCTGTATACGAGTGGGACGAAGTTATTTTCCCCCGCCATCCTAAACAACGACATCTTGGCAGGTGCTGACACCTAATGGCCAGTATTTTCTGTCTCATTAAAAACATTCATTTGGGAAATTTGGGGAGATTTTCGCCGACAGGAAAAAGGAGTGAGAGAAATAATGATGGGACTGTGTAAAAAGGCGAAGTTTATCAGCAAATTAGGCGTGCCAGGAGCATGAAAAAAGGAGGGAGGAGTGTGATGTCTCGCTTTGATTAGTGGACTACCATTTACGCGCCTGCCTGCCTGCCCGCCCGCCTGCCAACCTCGACTGCCCAATTCGCCAGCCCCCAACCGGCCTCCCTCCAGCTGGATTGACGACGCTCACACCACTCGGCAAACTTGGTAGAAGAGAAGCAGTTTGACAACCGTGCGGAATTATTGTAGAAATTTACCTAAATAGCAGGGCACATTGATGTGCCATTTATTGGTTAGGGTACTGCTTAATGTGTTGGTAATCAGTAGTAAGTTGCACTTTTGGAGTCGCTTCTTAAGTTTTTTAGAAGTTACATCGTACCACATTTACTGCAAGTGTTAACAGCAAGCGTCACACATATGCGACAGGCCACACTTCTCACCCGATCACGCACTTACGTGCCACAGGGAATTAAAGGCAACCGAGCCCGGAGGGAACGGCGAACCATAATTACTTATGACAGTCGGTGTCACTTCGAGGCTGTGCAAACGTTAGAGCCGTGGTGGTGGTGGTGGTGGTGGTGGTCAATTCCTCCTGTGAGAAATACCCCGGTTGAGAAGGTGCCGTTGATACTGGTGAAGAGCCCAGCCAGCCGCGCGTCTCATCTTCGTGGAGTGCTTGACGTCGCTTGTAGACACGCGTGGCTGGTTGTGTGTCTTTGTAGACAGGAAAGTTGAGTTGTTAGTGTTCTGCACTCCGGTGGCGTGCTACTACCACTGCCCTTGTCATCCCGACTGACTAGAGTGCCTGAACTGCAGTGAGTAGGGCCACCACGACCACTGCGTTCCCCTCTGCTGGCGTGTGGTGGGAATAAAACATAGGGTTCGGCTTTAACTTCCCTCACGCTCGCATCACACCGTGTTGGATGCACCGTCCTCTTGACTCGCAGCGACTAATCGCCCGTCTGCAGACTGCAATCCATCATCATCATCATCATCATCATCATCATCACCGATGTTGTGCCTTCCAACTGACTGGGGGGTGTTTTAGTGCAGGTATGTGGGTAGGGGACAGGGATGCCCGATTGCTGGCAGTGCTAACATGCTTCATCAATCACAACTTGTGGCAAATCACCACTGTCTCACTTAATTTCCACCGAGGAGGCTAAACACCACCCTCCACCCTGTGAGCAATCAAATGGTTTTTTTTCTCCATTAGAGGAAAGCTATTTGAGAGATTGAAGGGGTGGGGGCAAGGAGTGGGTAGTTGAATGTGAAAAAAAGGCGTAATGACACCACTTGAGTGGGAACACAAGGAAGTGGGCCAAGACACAAAGTAGATGAGTAGTAAATAAGTAGTATGTGAGTGCGTGGGTTGTGAGTGGCACGTCTGTAGAGCTCTCAGTTCATCCCAAACGCAGGAAGAGTCCTCGCATTCGGAATAACTTTCGATTAGTCTTCGTGATTAACGTTGGACGGAGGTGTGTCTCATGTGATCGTGACAGTTCGTGCAGTTTCTAGTACGCCTTGCTCCATCAACCTCTTCCTACTCCCCGCCTCCTGACTGGCCATCACCACCAACTGGGAGACTAGAGAGGTCCCAGCCAACAGGACAAGGCGAAGGTGAAATAAAACACACGAGAATGGGGGAACGTCCTGTGGCGAGGAATGCGTGGGTACACGCACCGCACGTACTCCCAGCCAACCCACAAGGGAAGGCGATGAGGGCCTTCGAACTGGAGTCGTGCCTCACCTGATTGTTGGGATTGGGAATTTGACGGGTGTCCAACCTCCCTCCCTCGCATAAGCGCCCGGTGTTCCGACAACTTCTACGCCCTACACCGACTTACGAGGCCTCTAACTCCAATTTCATGGTTGACTAACGGGAACCTGGTCCAGTTGTACATCACACTGCGACCGCGCCGAAGCGAGACATCATCTGTCGTGGATGGCTGAAGTGAACCACTGACATGGAAATCCACTTTCCGTTGCTCCTCGGTCAGCCTTGAGCAGAGCCAGGCATGCAAATATTCCACATCGCAGCTCACAAGGAGGACGCCACCATCAGATCTGTCGAAGCCTACCAGATGCATTTGCCCATGTTGAGGTCACATGTCCTGTCGGCTTGAGGAAACTTTGATGTACGACCTTCGCTCGTGGCTGGAGAGCTACAGCTTCGTGGTGGGTGAATCGAAAGAGGTGAGACTGTGCACGCCGTGGCCACACCACTCACCCTTCTTTGTGACCACACCGTGGCAAATTGAAAGGCATGCAAAGATGCGAAGCGGTTGCGGAAGGAGAAGTGGCATTAAAGGAATTCAAGTGTGACACAGTGCACCCCCTCCCCCGCTCTTTATTTTGCTGGATGATTCTTCTCGGGAATGTTGATACCTTTGCCCCTTGCACTAGCTGGCAGGTGAACGGGCCTGATGCGAGGTGGGCGAACTAAATGAGTCTCTGATCCAACACCTTTACCATGTCAGTTCAGTCAACCAGTTCTTACTTCCGCTCTGGTGCAGCGCGGACTACTTCACCTTCCCGCCGCCCCGACCTGCAACACCTCAGGTCTTCCACAGGCCAGATTTAAACCGTTCTACAGCGCCATGACTCATTACGGCTAAAGGGTGCACTTGGGCTACTGGTTGACCTCGAAACTCCAAGCACTGGAAAACCAAAACTACTACCAGATCAAAGTCATCATCTTAAGTCCGCTTAATTGTTTCGAGGTCAACCAGTTCGTCTGCAAGTAATAGATATGTAAGATTACCCCATGCTGACAACCAACTCCGCGTCGGTACTTACTACTCATACAAATGAGTAGCATATTAAGGGTAGATGTTTTGCAGGAACGCTACTTCGAACACATGAGGAAAATTACTAATGTTTTGATTTCTCTCCATCTTGGATGATTGGACAGGATACTCTTCACCTTAAACCTTACACCGGCAGAGACCCAGTCACATGCTACGATATTATTCACACTCTTCAACTCACGGCGTACCGAAACGTTCGGGCCTGAGAGGCCTTCTTGCTGCGTAGAAGCAGGTCTTGACGAATCACTTGTAGGCTCGCGAAAAAACCTCCCAGATTTACTCACTTTTAATTAATGCAATTTGCAATGACGCGTCAGAGGCGCTGCTTCCCAAACGCCGACTTTCGAAGCAGTACGCCTAGCCGACGACAAGTTGACCCGCACCAGAACAGTAAAGCTCAAAAAAGCATGAAAACACCTTTTCAAGGACACTTCGTAAATCTCAAGGATTCAATGTACTTTTCAACTTCATTTGCAGCTAAAAAACCTAAATTGTTCCAGCGGTGACAAAGTTTTCTACACGGGTTGTTCCAGAATCGCCTTGTAAAAGCGCAGTTTTCGCAGAATCGACATGTCGACATACTTGTCTCCAATGCTAACCACCATACCACCAATGAGCTCTGGATCCACCTGTAAAGACGAAAGCACAAATTAGCACCAGTCTACCGGTGTGGGATGGAAATAGACTACGAGTACCCACCTTAAGCGAGAGGTGTAGTTTCTGACCAGCTTCAAGGAATTTTTCTAAAGCACTGGTCAACTCACGTTCCGTGGCACGATCCAAGGGTTTAGCGGTGGTCACAACACAGGATACCTCACCACGATGGGAAACCATAATATGTTCGAAAGTGGTCAGGACCTTTGAAAGTATGTTAAGGCGGCCGTTTTGTGCCAAAAGTTCTGCAAAAAAATCAGGTGAGGAGGGACTAACTCACGAAGCATGTTGAAGGCTTGACTGGACAGACCAAGTTTATTCAAAACGCTGGAGAAAGCTTGGACCTTGACGTGTCGTTTGATGGTTGGATCGTGACAAAATTGACTCAACTTGGCATCGGTAGCGAGAGTGTTTTTGAGTTTGAGAAGGTCTTTCTCAACGATTTCAAGATTCTTCGACTTGATAGCTGCAGAGTAGAGGGCTGTGGCATAGCGGCCGTCAACACCGAAATACTGAGTTGGGGGCTATTAAGGGACAAAGTAAGAGTACCACGAAGAGACGCTCAGCAGGACTTTCATAAACTTACACGAATAATGGCGCGAAAGGCGACGGAAGTAGAAAGGCCACGAATCTAAAAAAGTAACAAGACCAGAGACTTTAGGACCGAAATATTCAGGAACTATTTGAGGAAAGAGTCACTAAGTCAATTCACCTCTACCAAGGAGTTTGAAATGTCGCATAAATTATCAAAAGTTGCTTGTAAGTATTACATATATCATCAAAAGTTGTTTATGGCATCAACATTGATAAATCTATGTGAATTATATACTTTCCGTGGTGATATTTCGGTAAACGTAGAACATTTGAAGCGATTAGACTATTAATAACACATTGTCCATTTGCCGTGTGGACTGTGAAAACAATAGCTATTTCATTAACAATGAGATGCCTGATCAGAATACACAAATCAAAACGGTAGGAATGGAGAGTTTACTATAATTTACCAATTTAAAGGATACCATCAGGAACGGCTAGATGGGCGGACATGCAACGAAAGTCGATTTTCATTGGGAGAGGGAACTCTGTCAAATCATCACGTCTCCTTGATCAAGTAGGATTGCTCATTGCTTTCTACCGACATTTTTTAAAGCATTGAATAAGGCTAATGTAACTTTCACGTTTATTTTTAATATATCTTTTCGGGAGAAGGCAAGGTTACAATTTGAATTTGGTGACAGAGTCGTCGTCCCTAAAGCCTGAGTGCGATTGAGGTTCCTACCCTCCCAAAACTTTGTACTTGTTCTCCCAATTCATTTCTCCCTAATAAACATGTTGAAATTAAATCAACCGGGGTTGTTTTAAGAGAACCAGGAACAGGGAAGAGGAGAATGTGAGTCTCGCTCTGCACTGGCAATGGATGTTTAACGCAAAAAACTCACGAAACGCTCCTGGCATTTTTGTGTCATTAAGCCACAGTTATCGGGTTCTGACTCATACATTCAGCAACCCCGTATCGGATTTACGGTTGGCTACATCCTTGAAAGGCTAATCAGAATGCCAAGCAGCCCCAGGAACTGTGATGCAGAAAGACGGATTCACTTCGGGCGACCTCGAACCCCCCAGAAGTCTGCCTAGGCCAACCTTACCACCGCAGCTCAAAACCGCCCATCAACCCCACTTTTAATCCCAAAAAACGACCTTGATACCCGTAAAGCCAAAACACGGAGTACCCCCTCCCCCGGGTTTTCCCAAAACCTGCCCTCGCCTGCGAAACGCCTTTACTGGAAACTTCTACGGTAAAACAGAAAAAAACAGCCTGCAAAAAAATCAGTCCTCCGATAGGGGGTAAAGCAGATTGGCACAAACGAGTCTTTTTAGCACCGTGCCCACACTGTATCGCTTTCCAAACAATTTCTCCGTGTCAAATAGGGAATGCCGTTTCACAGTATCTCTCAGACTTCCTCTAACCAACTGAAAGGTATAAAGAAACAAGCATAGCACTTCTTGCACGCATAGATAAGCAGCATACAGACACATACACCTTACCTCCATAGCAAGAAATGGAACACGAACAGAATCCAGAATTGGTGTTGTGATAACGAGGTTAGCTAATTGGGGAGAAAGAAAGAAGTAGGCACAAAAGGAAAAACAGGCATTTACAAACACTAAGGAAGGCTAGCCATACCATTCGATAGCCGAGGACTGCCGAATGGCAAGTTAGCTTCCACTCAAGAGGAAATAATGAAATTACATACTTCGAGTAGACGCGTTATCCAGACTCCAAGAAACGACGGCCCCAAGCGGAAATGCCAGAATTACACAGACAATACGAGTAAGAATGGCTTTCACACAGACGAGGACAATGTAGATCTAGAGAAGGAACCTGAGCAATTAATCCGTACGCATTCAACGCGTTCACTGCTAGGTAGAATGTCTTGGAGGGAAATTGAACACCACGGCACGGATATTTTACTTTTCTACTGCAAAATTGACAATTACACTGCCTAATTAACTTATCAAATTAGAAACGGATGTAAATAGTCGAATCTAGAACTCGGTCAAGCTGTTTGCGACACTCCATTTGGTGCAACTACAGTTATGATCAACTGACTCACGTACAAAAATCTGGGCGTCACACATACGTGACGCTGATGACGAATGCGGTATGTTTCCAAAATGTTGGCAGCTTGAAAACTCACCACAGAAAATGTGACATAGAAAGCCACCGTTGTTGGTAGCAAACACAGTCCTGTTGCAACTCCAAGAAATGTCGCCACAAACACCCGATCCAGATGTCGCGACTGGCTGAAAGGCATAGGAGTATTTTCAACGCTCTCCTCTTCGCCCTCCATTTCCTCAGACACTAGAACCGCACTAGCCACCACTGGTGGGATGTCGTCATTCTGGGGAATTGAGTCAACCCGACCCCGCAGGGGATTCCACTTTGAACCCGATCGACATAGCCTCCAGCTTGCGGCAACAGCAAGAAGTTGAACCCTAAAAATTCTACGAGGCCGAAATGCTTCCTCGAATTCAAACTACCTACCGAACGGTATAAACGTAGAAACAGGAGAGATGTAGAGTTGCCAGAACCAGAAGGTCCAAGCAGAAGCAGATTATCAACGCAGCAGCTAGTCGGACAGAGGAAGAGAAGAGATCTACAAGATTGTTTCTCCAGTTATCACGGTTTAAATAAACCTCCAGAAAGGCTTCAGAGAGAAGGAAGACAATGAGATGGAAGTATTTAACGTGAAGAGTAACGACAAAGATATAATAGATCCAGTACATGGCACTAGAGAAGATATTAATAAGGAAGTGGACGTAGACGCGCCATGCAGCAACGTGGGAGATGAAGAATCGACTCATGAGAAGAGAGAGATTTCGGTTTATCTTCCAGCCAGCAGGCTCGGAGGAGCCCAACCATATGAGGAGACGATTCAATTCGGAAGCAAAGTAATCACTTGAAGATGCAATAAATTCGGAGACGCAGCCATGTTGAAGAGAGTCTAATGCTAGCGCTACGAAAGAATTCAGCACGTCTGTAGGCTTTTGCTGGCTGGGTCCCTCCGCAGCGTAACAAATTCGTGGATTATTGTTGAGGTGATGCAGAACTAGACAACTTCCGTTGGAGTGGGAAATGTTCTTGGAGCGGAGAGACCGTGAAAGGAGGGTAAGCTGATTCATAGATTGGCTATAGGTGTGACAAAGCCATTGAGAAGAGGGCGAAAAGGCGAGAAGATGAAATACCAAGGCAAGTAAAAGACATAGAATCAATTGAAGAGCAAAAGATAGAATCAGAAGTGTTGGGAGGGTCGTTTTACGACTAGTAAAATGTCGACCAAGAAGATGAAGAGCGTAGCTTTGGTTGGACGCTTTGACAACCCATGATCTGAAGGAAAGGACGCAGAGTAAATTATCAGGGACCGCGCAGAGGGTAAGGGTCGAAAAACGTACTTGATGGAACTCCACGATCCTGGCGAGGAAAGGGTGTGTGGAGGAGGTGGATCGGGAGGATTTGCGGAATGACGAGTAGGAGGAGGAGGTTCCGGTGAGAGATTTTGAACTAAGAGGAAGGGGAGATTACCAATTCGATCCCGCAAAGTCGTGATTCCGTTACAACTGATTGAGTGAAGACCCGGAAGGAGACTCCTGGCATCGAATGTAATCCAGAGCGTCGCGAAAGCGGCAGATTTGGTAGACGGATAGAATGGTGAATTGGAAGATTCATCCGTGGAGCAGAATGGCCAATTTCTATAGGCAAAAAGATACAACAATTTTAACGATTGGCTTTGGTGAGAGCTTTCCTGAAACTGAAGGAGCGAATTTCCAGTTCTACGCCAGCGTGCATTCAGTGGAGGGGGGACAAATTGGTAAGGAAAAGTGAAATAGAAACGTGATGGCTGGGACAGGATTGTTTAATTCTAGAGACAAGATGTTGCACAGAAGTGAAACGACATCATGAAACCCTACCTTCGGAGTGTTGTCGAGGGGATGGTCACCACAAATGCAGGAAGTATTAAGAACTGGCTTATGTCGTCTGCTGCTAGTAGGGGTGACGTAACCAATCTGGTCGTAAGCGTCTAGAACCTTAGAATGTAATCGTAACGCCTATAGCACCGTCCAAAATCAAAAAGGTAAAGTGTTCTCCCCACTTCATCCATCCATTCATCCACTTACATTGACTTGGCCTCCAGAAGCGAGACAGTAGCATATCTGCAACCGGGCATAAGACACGAGATGTCACCCTGAACCTCCTTTTCGATTCCCGGTAGTAGAAAAGGAACTCCAGCACAATCTGAAATTGAAAAATAGAGGATCTACATTCATATCCCCACTTTTTGTGGTCCTGCGAGTCATACACAATTTGGCCTCTAAGACAGTTTGGAGCCCTGTCAACGTTGACTACGCTGCTGGACACTCATGACTTCAAAGTCACAATATAGCTCCTACACTCACTTGCAGCTCAGAAAATAGCGAAGTTATTCAACATTCGAATTCACTTCTAGCTTCCAGACCCTGCTATTCAGGATTAAGATGAGGAGATAGATGATAGACGTCTACGATGTCAAGGTCACAATTTGATCTTTCCTCCACATAGACCTTGTCATTTAGTGCCTAACTCGTCCACACTCCCAGATTTCATATTGCCATAAGTAGCTATGACGCCAAGGCAACCGTTTGATCTCCCTATTTTCATTACCGACCATCTCATCACTCCTTCAAGGCTTGCGATATTTAGCCTTTTGAACTCACTTGTTTGATCCGGCATTGCCACAGGTGAATAAGCAAGAACGAGAAGAGTAGATTGATGAGAAGGGTCTGTATCATCGTCATCAACAACAGGACGACGACCCCAGACATGTTGTCGAAAGACACCCGGTTGGTCTACTCTCGGCCACGGGCGAAGGCAACAAAATCCCAGGTCATGTGGACGCTTTGAGGCCACCAGCACCGTCCAGGGAGACTTGCGTTTAGCCTAAATGGGTTGTCATTTCCTCTGTTACTTTTGCTTTGCATGGAGGTAGAGTAATAAAGTGATTTCCAGATTGTAAAAACAAAATGCATTAGGGGACATTAGACACCAGTCCATTAGTGTACGAATGGGCAGAGCTAACGACCAAGGTGGTACTCTTGAACAGAAAAAACAGTTTTGCTGGAGTAACAAAACGAATTTTTAAATTTAAGCAAAAAATAAGCTAGCAAAAAAGAACCGCCTGTGGAGAGACAGTTTGAGCAGTGGAAGGGCAAAAGGAAACAAAGGAGGGAGATATTCTAATGGCCATTCCTTGTAAATGAAAGGAAAACAAGGCGTGAGAGAACTTCAGACCCCTAATGGAACCAGGCGTCCAAAAAATGCTTGCATGACTTTGTATTTCAATAGAAAAAGCAACATGGAAGTGGAAATTACGAGCGGCATCCATTTTGGGAATGCGATTGGTGTTTCTTCGAGGAGAAAAAAAAAACATTCAACACGTGATTCAACCGCAATCAAGGAGGAGGAGGAGGATTAATGGAATGACCAAAGAAGTTGACGCAGTTATCGATGTAACCTCGTTGCAAAAACTTCCTGCAGTCGACAGGAACATGCATCATAGAATGTTGACGCAGAAGCTGTTTATTGTTCTTTCGCTAGAACATATCTGACATCATTCCAGATTGTCGGTTATACGAGCCGCCTTTAACTCGATTACAACGTCACAGAAGTGAACTTCCCGGCACGCTTTATGTCTGGCAGCTGGTAAGGGTGATTTTATGATGAACCACTCCAACACGAATGTACCATGTTCGGCAGGACATTCTAACCTTCACTAGTACAGACAACCAGGTGTCTCTGATGGGGCAAATCAGTGGAGCCCAACGTTTCTGGTGGTATCCGTTTCCAGCTGTGTGGATCAGGGAGATGGCGGAAGCTAAGCTATTGTGCCGAGTGTTCACAAGTGAACACTCTTCTTCTCCTTCTTCACTTTCTTCACGTACACTGTAGAAACGCAGACTGTTTTGCTCGTTTGATAGATTGACTGACTAGCCAGACAACTGTCCAGTGATGAAAAATTGGCATTGTATTCTGGCATAGCACCAATTGCCCGCAAACCTTCCACGCACTACACAAATCCACACTTCTAAGCCACACATCTACTCGTTGCCATCAGAATATGTATGCGGTGTGTCGTAGACACAACTGCTCACTTGCTGGAAGTCAAGCAGAAGACACCATTGAGGTATAGCTACTCGATACGACTTCAAAGCGGTTAGGATGGGAGGAACAGAGGCAATGAGGGAGATGCTAACTCGTCCTCCTCCTCGTCCTCATCTCTACCTTCATGCTCTTCACGAATTGATGACTGTAACGCCTTCTTAGCTATAGTAGACAATCACATGTGGGATGGCAATCCAGGAGGTGGAAGTGCGGTCGAAATGGAAATTAGTGGGACTAGAGCCAGAGCAATGGGTTCAAAGCCAAACTTCCTTTCCAAAATTCGCATCTTCTTGTCAAAAGCAAACATTCAACATTAAAAGCAGAACGTCAGGCGCTTTTCCCTCCTGTCTACTTCCATCCGTTCGTCGATTGCAGACACCACGTAGTACGCAGGAAAGGCGATGTTAGCAGTGAAAATAAAGGGAAACAATTGAAACAAACAAACAGGAGATGAAAAGAATAAATTTCCACGTGGAAAAAATTGAGGATACGTTTATTTCAACAGCCAAAAATGCAACGAGATAACAACGAAAGCAACAACAGAATTATCAACAAAGTAGAATTGAAAAAGTGGATTGTCGATAAAGATAACAAAAAATCACGCGCTGACGCTATTCTTTAAAAACATAAAGCAGATTTGGGATGCAAAACAACATTGCCAAATAGAGGAGGAGGAAGAGGAATGAGGAGATGACTAGAAGCATGCATTTGTATCCTTGACGCGCCAGAATTGGACAAACTTGGCATAGTCGTTCTCATCACAGGCGGTGGCAGTCACATAAGGCTGGCACAGCATCATCTCACGGTACTGACGCAACTTTGGAAAGGTGGTGGAAATGCCCTCCTCCGTTGTGTCCGCTTTGCGATCGGTGAGGCGTTGCATCGTGAAATGCCAGTAGTTGAGAAAGGGTACCAGAGCCAAGTCGGCTAGGCTGACCTTGTCACCTAGAAAGAAAGTATTAGCCTCTCATAGTCTTGTCAAATGAAATCTGGCACCACACCAGTGAACTCCATTTTCTGAGCTTAAATAAGACATCATTTGTAATGTAGAGATAGACAAGGATAGGGGAGTAGATACTAGAGTAATTGAACATATCAAAGATGGATAAGTGAACACAGGAGTGAATAATGTGAAAGGACACGGAGATGAATAGTCGGGACGGAAGGATGCCAGGATGGACAAAAAAGTGTAAATGGGTGGGTAGATAGGGAGATGAGTACGTGCTGGATGGATGATTAAGGAATAAATCGACGCATCTGGGATAAACCAATGGACACATAGGTGGATTTAGGATGCATACATATACGGAGTAATGGTTGAATGAATCCCAACTAGACGTACACATTTCAAATGGATGCATAGGTACATCAAAGGACATGTAGATAGTGGCGCAGAGACAAGTTGAACAGACGGATAGATGGATACAGGATGGATGGATACAGGGTGGATGGGTGGATGGATGGATCCCACGAAAGATGAATCCCTACGTGGGAGTGGTAAGCAGAATGCAATCATTCATGTCCATTCGCAATGTGAAGAGGTTGCTGCATGCTGTCCTGGGTTGACTTGGACGTACCGACAATTCTTTTGAAACCAAAGCATGCCTTCTAGGAGTAGGACAAGTACGTCAACGAAATGGGGGAATCATGTCTCCGTTCTAGTAGGCAATTATAATCTTGAAAATGACCCACTTAATACGTAGGAGACAGATCTAATATTAAAATGAGGGGATAAATGAAAAATGACTACTTAAGTACACTTAAACAAGTCGCTGCCTTTGATGATGGAGGTATTACCGAGGTGAATTTTATCGCGTCAATTTAGGGCCACATAAAATTCTCACCATGTCATTTGCATGGAAAGTCGTGCTTGGCACAGTCACACAAAATAAAACAGAAATTACTGGCAAAAATTAAATGTCTTACAAAACTGAAAAGCTACCAGATCACCTTATTGGTTCAGGACCAGATAGCCATTGTCCAGTAGCACTTTTGTTTCATCGAAAAACGAAAGATTAGTATGTTCTCACTGAAACCCACCTACTACCTCTTAGCAAAAGATTCTCCCCTCTCATGGGAGACATTTTCAAGAAGTGACTATTGAAAAAGGCGAAGAGAGTAAGAAGAGTTAACTGGTTATATGACTAGATCCATCAAATAAACCAGACATCTCTGAACACTAGGCTATGAAATTCCCACAGCAAGGAAGAAGCGGCAGTACTTCGCCACACCCGGGGCGTTGTGAACAAGAGCAGGTGGATATTAAGAGAACAAATTCAACCTACCCAGTACAAGGATAAAATTCTCTATCTATTCACTATGCTGAGCGCTCGAGACGTCCAGCTCACAACAACCACGACAACAAAGAACGAAGAAAGGGTCTTGCAACGACTTCGCAAAAGAAAAACGAGAAATAACGGTTGAAAGTATTGTAAGAAAGTTGTTTCGTTTGTCGTATTCAACAGAGGGAAGAATAAACAAGAGGTCTCCGACGTTTGTTTCATCCACTTTACTAGTCAACGGGAAGAACATACCAAAAGGAATGAGGTGCGTGCCTTAGAAGCGCGGATCGGGTAGTGAGTGAAGGGTTTGAGGACAACCCTATGTGTCGGAATAAAAAGTCATTTTGCACCACAGGACAAGCAGCTAACTAGCCAGTCAGCCGGTCAACGACCACCTAAAAAGTGCGCACTTCTGCAGCGTACATAGAGAAAAAAGAACAAGCAATTGATAGTTTTTGATTGCTTGTCATCTTTAAAGCGCTTGTAAAGGACTAGCTCAGTAGCTTAGCTTCCACCACCCTGATTGGTGCAAACGCAAACGAATACCTCCAAAAGCTTTGGTCTGCATTAGTTCACCCTACTAGAGACATCGTCTTTTCTGGTGAAAACATTCTTCCACGCCTACTTTGCCTTAAACTCAACAAACCTGTTTAGAACACACAATTCGGTGCAACTGGAGCTACCATAAACCGTTAAGGAACACTATCGTGTACATGTGACGCCAAGTCTGTAGGAAAAAACTGGGTACTAGACGTACGCGGCATTAGTTGTTAAGTCCTTCATATAGGAAACTTCTACGCAATAAAACGTTATCCATTTCGCAGAGTTCCTAGAGAACCTCGAGTTAAAAGAATGGAAATGAATATGGAGCTACCCCCTTTCCGAAAGGAAATTCTTCAAACAAAGATGACAAAGAGGAGTAAGGCAGCCTAGAACTTCCACCAAAATAAGTGTTGGAAATCCAAAGAAATTGGACAAGTTCCTTTTCCCATCTAAGTAAATAAATGGGTTATGCAACATACTCAAATGTGTGCAAACGAATACGTTGCCCCCCCAGTTTTCTAATTTTTATTTCTGCACGGTGACTTGCCTTCCGTCCATGCCTACAGCAATTCACACAAGGACGTACTATGACTGAAGTTGAGGAGTGGCCACGAGAAGCACCGATGTCAACCCTCAAAAGGGGACAAGGACAGAGCTTAGATCTATATGTAACTATGAGAACTCCTTTATCGCCATTGGCACCGCATCTGGCATGCCTCATTAAAGATTCAGAAGAGACTTGAAACGCTTCAAATGGATAAACATTTGATTTCAGAAAAATGGCAAATTGGGAGAATCTGTGACTATTTGCTATCAAAGTTGTAAAACCAATCACTAGAATATTCCTCAAGGTAAAAAAGCACTCAGATTCTTAAATGCCTCAGACGGTTATAAACTCACTGCTCAAAATCTTGTAGTAAAGATGAAACACGTCAATTATTTTCTTGAAAAACTTTAAAAAATGAGTAAAAAAAGGAAGGAAAGCATACCACAAAGGTAGGGCCGTTTTATAGCTGCCTCAATTTTGTCACAAGCTGCAACGAACTCGTCCACGTCAGCAGCTGAAGCGTCGAGGCAGTAAGCGACTCGAAATCTTGGTCGTGCCAACTAGAAAAGGAGGTCGGAGAGGAATATATGAGTTAATTCCTGTCTTCTTCGCACACAATGCCTCTCTTAGACTGATAGATTTTTGACAAAACTGGGCACAGGATGAAAATTCTGATGCTGTGCCGGTGACATACGCAATAGTTAAAGAGAAATATGCCGACATTTATCTTAGACACAGGTAATCAAGGTGTGAAGTGTGCAAGCAACAGCATGTGAGGATAAGCTCTTCAAATAAGCTTTTAAAGATAAAATAGAGATGCATCAGAATGATTCCACTGGGAGACGGAAGTGCAACGTACCTCAGCAGAAAGAGCCAAAGAGTTTTGGAAGGCTTCCTCACCACAGATGCTCAACAAACTGGTTTCCGGTTTACCATTAAACTGGTCAACGAAACGCATTACTAAATCGGACTCGACAAGTCGTTCTCCACGAAATCGTAGCAGCGGAACCTTTCCCTCAGGATGCAATCGAAGGTACCAATCAGGTTTGCTGATAAGGTTTATCAGAATACGATCATACCTACCCAGAGGAAAACAGTGCTTGATTATCGGCATAAGGGATGTGAATTCACCGTAAGTGAAACTCACGGAATATGGTGATAATCAAGGGTGTAACGAACCCGCTGGCAGAAAGGACAAAACTTGAAGTCGTACAATGTGAGTTTATCTGGATTAACCACCGGTTCAGGATCACCTGAAGGAATATAAAATTATTTCTTAACCTGAAACAGGCTAATAAATTCACTAACAACATCGGAACCCGACAAAAAGCCAAGCTAAGATCAACACGTGCTTTTCAGGTCCAGTTTTCAAAATACGCTAAACCAGAACTATGCAATATTTGGGCGCGATCGTGCGATACCTACAGTGTATCTTGTTTAATAAGACATAAATCCGCTAACACTCGCCTTGCTTTAGATGAAGCATAGTGAGACCGCACGTAGGCTAAAATGTGGAAGGCCAGAGGTTAAATAAAATCTAGCCATTCATAGCATGGGGGAAAGTGACAGCATTGCTCATCAAGTTATCAATAATTTTTGCCAGTAGTTTGCTAAAAAGCTATCAGTTATCACTTTGACAGAAGTCATACGCCACTATTGTTCTACAAATTAGGGTAGTTCAAGCTGGTGTGTAGACAACGATAATGCCGACTGTATCGACTACAGGTCCTAAAAAATGATTGCACCATTACTGATTATGAAAAAACATTTTTTCACACATTGTGGCTTAAATTCTTAGACACCTGACAAGCAATTTCGGTGCCATTTACAGAAATAAAAAATATTTGAGCTTTGGCACATCTTTTTTGATAACGATTTTATTTTGTGCACTTTATCGGGTCACCGCTTTAGCTGCCGATCCCAGATTTTGTAGATATTTTTGGCTTATGTCATAAGTCTGTTTTAAGTTTACCACGCTAGCCTCAGTCTTCACAATTTTCTTTGCCCACCTATTTTTTCGTTAATCAGTTTCACGCAAGTGTTTAGGTATTACAATGAATAAGTCTGAACTCCTGACTTTGAGGCAACACTTTGGGTTCAACAACCGCGTGAAGGAGTTCCCAGGCTATGGGGGGAAAATTCACGCTCTCGGCTGGAATGCATCTGGGAGCAAACTTGCCTCAGCCTCTTCGGACAAGTGCGTGAATATATACTTCCTGGATTCAACTCGTCTGGTACTTTCTCAACATATGAACCGTCTATAGCTGTAAGAGCAAGCTCCAAACCTTCAGAGGCCACACTGACAGCGTTGACCAACTGGCTTGGCATCCTTCTGCGAATGACATGCTTGCAACAGTTGGAGCGGATGGAACCGTTCGCCTGTGGGATTGTCGTTCCAAACGCACTACTACCGCACAACTTAAAGGTGAAAATATCAACGTTGCGTGGTCCCCGGATGGACATACAATTGCAGTGGGAAACAAAAATGACCTTGTATGATGTTTGGGTGCTTATTTTGATCCGTTTTCATTAGATTACCTGGCTGGATGTTCGCTCCGATTTGAAGACCATTCAGTCCGAACAATTTAGCTTTGAAATTAATGAGTTCTCTTGGAAGCCCTTTAGTGATCTTATGCTTCTTGCCTCCGGGAACGGTGGAATTTTAGTCTATAGGTGTGCAGATCACTTCTTTCTCCTTTTGTTACTACTGTTCTTGAGCTTGCTGGTTTTTCTATTAAAGCGGGAAACCTGGTGAAATGCGGCGCGAAACTATCCTCCAAGCACACCCGTCTAACGCAATGTGTCTTCAATTTTCCCCCTCTGGAGGGTATTTTGCTGTTGGCAGTGCAGATGCTCTCGTTTCATTGTGGGACTCTGATGAGTTTGTTTGTCTTCGAACGCTCTCTAGGTGTGTTTTCCTCACTAGACTATCTTTTATCACCTAACTTTTGCAATTTCGTGCTTACTTTCTCTGTTTGTAGATTAGAATGGCCTGTTAGAGCTCTGGGCTTTTCACATGACAGTCAACTGATTGCTTCTGCCAGTGAAGATCACTTCATTGATATTGGTTGTGTTGAGACAGGTGAGCATTGGCCCGCGTAAATGTTTAGCCTTTAGTTTGCATTTGTTTGTGTCATCGTTCGTAATGCATGTTTACCCCACAGAAAACTAGTCAATCCCAAGAGTTGACGCATGGTGAATGCTCTTCATGTATTGAAGGGAGTTCATCATAATTCGCGTCTTTGTTGTGTTTATTTCCTCCTATGTCGTCCATGTTGTTTATGAAAGGAAATGGCACTTAGGGATAGAAATTCTCTTGTCGAATCCTTCTTGTGATTCCAGAGTTAATTTGAGAAGGTTACTATCTTTAGGGCAAAAAACTCCAACAAACCGTTGGAAGTGCCAAGGCAAAATCATACACCAGAGGAGGTGGATAAAGTTATGCAACGGACTTTGAAAGGTCATATTGGCCATTGTCGGTGAAACTGCCTTTTTTGCAACTTTTACTTTTCTTCTGCTATAGGTGAACAGGTGTACCGTCTGGGCACTCAGGCCGCAGCCACCTTCGTTCTCGCTTGGCATCCGAAGCACTACTTGCTTACCTACTCCAGCGAAGCAAAGTATGATCGAGACCAAGGGGTAATCCGAATTTTCGGTTTTTCTTCTTCTTCCTCCCTTGATTCAGAGAATCGCAAATCTTCCAATCTACCCGTGACCGTGGATCACTCATGAACGAGTGCTTCGGACAAAATTGTCTGTAAAATAAGCACTACTTGGTTTTGTAAAGTATCTTTGCCATTAAATAGTGGTAATGCATGTTTAGAAAAATTTTTTGACTAAACTGGATAGGTAGATTGTCAGAGACGAATAAACTCCCCCTGACCTTCGATATAGCTCGCTATAATCGCTTGTTGCAACTCCTAGGGACATGTGACTGTCTGCTTGTGTGCACTGCAAAGCAGAAGTGGGCATCATTCTATCGGTATGGTAGTCTATATTTTGTTCTGGCACCTTCCGCCTGTTGTGAGTCGGTGTGATTTGGGCTTGACTCTGCCTCAAGAATGTGGCGACCTCTCGTCTACTGTCACCATCTGATTCTGCTGGTAAAGGAGGGTGGATCACCTTCAGGAGGGTTCTTCATCCTTGATTGTGGTGGCATTTCTCCTACGTCCGACACTGCGACTGATGAGACGGAGAGCTCGAATTTGCATCTTTTAGGGGAGAAAGGCTGTTCAAGACAGGTTAGCCGGTAGCGCGTTTCCAATGCATTACAAGATGATCGACAAGCTTCAGAGGTGGCTGGTTCGTCGGTCGACATCCGTTAAGTTAAAGTATTCGCCACGGGTATTCACATCCCCACTTTCCCAGGAAACTATTTATTCCCACAGGCCTGTGCTTTGCGTGTGGACTGTGGAAGTGATTGTGCACTGAATTTCTTCGCTGAAGGCCAGCTAAATAAGGTTGATCGTTTCAATGCAACTCAAAGGCTTGAAAGAAGGGCCTTTTCCACTGGACAAAAGGGTCAAACTATCGAACCTGTTAGAAGATAGCTCTGTTCTCAAGAGATCCACATTTCGCTTAGCATGAAATGGAGTGGGAGGAGGATTGGCTCAACATTTTTCCTGGTGGACCGTCAATGGAAAGAGCATTAACTCCGACGTCACAGCAGCAAGGTAGGCCGACTGGAACCTCTCCAGGAATGCGTCCTGTTGCCCTTCATTTGACAAGCCGCGATTATTATCCAAGGCATTCTTTTTTCCACTGGATAAATACAAAACAGAGTTGATTTTGTCCACCCTTCAATGTCGGCCCCTGCATTAAATTGGCCTGCTTTTCTGTAAAGTTAAATGAAACACCCATTCCAATGGAAAAGTAACCATTCCTGTGGCACTCCATTTGATCAAAGCCAACTTTTCCCATTGGTTTTAAACGGGAATGACCGCCTGTTTTCACTGCTTTTATGTTGCAGCCATTTGTGGGGACGTTTCTTATTATCTCGTCTTTTATCTTTATAAATCATTTAGCTAGTTGAAATGATATGTGGGAAAGTAATCCACTTATCACCTCTCCCCCTCCCCCCTCTTAACATTGGAGGTGCTCACTCCAGACCAAACGAAAACAAAATTAGGCCCCATTGTCGTGGTTTTTGCCCGGTGATTTTGAGATTGCGTCCCGCCTACTTAAGTGTCGATGCTAGGTCTTTTGCATTGAAACATCCCACAAAAAGAACTTCTCCTACTCTCTAGGTGGAAAGTAAGAGGGCGACAAAAATACTCGGCAATCTGATTCGTTCCGTCGTAAATGTCGAATCTATCCAGCAGAGCTGTGACACCGTCGAAGAAAATGGCGTAAAGTTAATGAGAGCCACATCCAAATCCGGAGAGGAGAATTCATGAGCTTTGTTTCAAGCAAGCAATACAGACAACTAAGTGGCCACGGCAAGGTCAAGACCGGGAGGTTTGGGAAGAGATTGACCAGAGGCCTCGTACTCGTAGATCGGGGGATTTGGTGCAGCCGGGTCGCTAGTTTCACTTTCCTTGAGGCAATGAGTCTGCTTTACTAGCAAGGAATCGAGGGGAATGGCTTTTGTTGAAATAAAAAGCTAACCTATTCAAATGAGGTGTTCTTCTATCAAGCAAAGTCGGGGCTCCAGTTCACTATCCGTGCTTGCTTTAATAGATGAGACTATTCCTTGTTCACACATAAATTGGCATTTCCTCCATTCTCCCCCTTAGCCATCACCAACTTCATCACTATTTTTGCCTATAGAGCAGTGAGTCAGTGGTAATGTGTAAAAGTTCCCAAACCTAACAGCTGACTTCCTTGTAACTCGTTCTGGACTTGGCACGAAGGTGTCAAACAAGGATCGCGGAAGCACGTAGCTGATTGGTCCATTAGGGCCCGTTGTCGTGATCGATAGACTGACAGACCAGAAGGAAAGTAAATAAAGCACCCTGGTTTTGTCCGCCTTTTGGTCCACATTCTTCTGCTGAGTAAGATACCCTCATACACATCAAAATGCAGTTAATTTCACCTTTCATTCATTTTACGAAAGATTAAATAATAGTACTATCGGCCAATCAGCTCCTCGCGCTTAGTACAAATCTCGCAGCCGATAATTGCTAACGCATTCCAGGCATGTATTTTAAAAAGTTGTCTCTATTTCAATAGCTTAGTTAAAGTGGCGATGCATCGGAAGTTTTGATTTAGGGTTCCGAATGTGCCTCCTACCTACTAATTACAACTGACTTCGAAGCAAAAAATGGCCTATTTTTAAGCGAATTAGTTGATCTCCCTCTAAGCGGTATTTGCTTCTTTTTCGCAATAGGTAGCGACATGTGTTCATGCAATCCTAACTTCTTACCAAAGAGAAATATTTGGGAGAATGTAATCAAATGAGTTAGTTCATTTGTCATAATTAAAAATGTCAAATAATTTTGGGAAGCCCCTTTGAATTTATTCTTTGCGGTTGTTTACCATTTTAGTTCAAAATCTTTTATCAAAAGGATACAAACTAACTGCGAACACCGCTTTTGTAAAGGGACCTTTCTCGAGGAGCAAACAGCCAAACCCAGCTCTCCCCATTTGCAACTCTATCTCACTTTAATTCTCCACCCGTCTGCTTCGCTTTGAGCATAGGATTGTCGACTCCCATGCCAAGGTGGTAGCCATCCCTTCCCCTCCCCTCCGTCTCAAATCCACTGGAGCCCTCCAAACCTCATTTGGCTTATTTGACCTTGAACGAGCCAATCATCGCGGTGCTTCGGCCATGGGCGGTGCCGAGGGGCTAATTTGACTGATGAAGTTGGCAGTTCTAGCTAAAATTCCTCTCTGATTTGCGTCAGATGAGTAACTTTTGATTCTGACTTAGGTAACAGTGAATTAAACGTTAAAGGCGTCGAGATATCGAGGCTGTATATCCTTTAAAGTAGCCTTTCATCTGCATTACACTGACAAGTAATGTTGGATTAACTTATCACGAACTTTCAGTCATTGTCTACTGTTGCACACGAAGAGGTGTTTGGCTTGTAGCTACATCAATTAAGAGGGAAATTTTTAAAAGATAAAAATGCAGATAGCTTAGCAAAAACTGATTCGGCTCCAAGGGTCAGCAATCATTTTGGCTTCGAATGTAAAGCATTTGCTGATTAACTTGTGATTTGAAATGGATTCCATGTCCCACCTTGTAAAAAAACCAAATCACTTTTTGTTATTCCCCATTCACCTACTTCCGCGGTACACACCATTTTCACCTCACAGCACTGTGTCTGTACGTGTGGTTACTTGTAAGAAAATTTTTTCTTTGGAAGCACTTTGTGGAGGTACCACCTCATCCCCATTCTCATTCTCAGTTCTCCACATTCCCCTGACTCGCATAGTTCCCCAAACTGCCTTGCGCTTTATTAGAGAAGGATGAAACGGTAATAATCCTGCGAGAAGGTTTTGTATTTTTTCGCATCCACCTCTTAGCCATCCGAGAATTCCAGATTAGCTTGTTGGCTAATCAATATAGCTTTCTCTTCATGTTCCACCGAATGCCTCCCACTCCCTTCCTTTCTCATTTCAAGAGGACAACATAGGCATCTTCTACCATTTTGCTAAGCTCTGCAAAGCTGGAGACTTACCGGCGTTACTTGAATAACTTTTAAGTCCGTTTATCCTTGGGTCCACCCATCTACGAATCCGGACATCATCCATCCATTCATTCTTAATCTGGTCATTTATCCATAAATACATTCATCAATCCATCCGTCCATGATCGATCCAGTGTGTCCCTTAGCGATGTCAGCCTACCCCCTGTCTGGCAAAGGAACGAAGTTCAGGAGGCAGGAGAGAAAAATCGCAATTCCGGTTTATTTAGCAGTGGTGGTGATAACAGAGAAAAGGGGCAGAAGAGAAAGAAGAGGAGGAGCTGTTTAATAGGCTCCATTAAAACAGACCTGTGCTTGAGTCTGCATTAGAGAAGAAAGGGAGAGAATTTGGGATTTTGTTTCAAGAGAGCAAAATGGACAACACCCAAGTAGTCACGACAAGATCAAGGGGTTCGAGAAGGGAGTCAGGACTGAGCAGAGGCACTTGGAAAAGTTCCATCTACTAGGCTTCGTACTCATAAACCAAGAGATTCGGTGCCGTCGGATGCACTCTCACACGAGACCGCGAACTGGCGGGAGAGCCGAGACGTTTCGACATCGAGGTAACACGCAAGAGCGAACGTTTGACAGAGCTGATGCGGGAGGGCGCTCGTAGAGAGATCGGGGAATTTGTGGAGGTGTAGGAGCTTTGACGGGCGCTCCCATCTGACTCTTCGGCTGTCAAGAAGAAAGAAAGAGAACTGCAGTGGGAAACTTTTGCAGACAATCTACCGCTTCAACTCATGTCCATTGCATCATTCATTCTAATTTCCAACTGCTAACCCTGAGTCCATTGGCTAGTCAAAGGGCTATTAACTCACCATTCATTTATCCATCCCTACCTTCACCTATCTGTCCATATGTTTACTCACAGATCTATCTATCAATGTCCATTCAATTTATTTTTTGACTTGGAAGCAGGTTGATCAGTGATTAATCTTTAAGCTTTCCCAACCCTTTGTCACAAGACTAGGATCGCTTCTTTGTCTACAAGATTCCGTTCGAATGAAGGCGAAAGCTATTTGACGAAATTCGGGGAGGAGAAAGGGGATCCTTCAACGGACTGATGGAGACGGGTGCGTCAACAGGGCTGATGGATCGTTAAGGTCTGCGGCGGGATCAGCTTGGATACGACGGCTTGACACCCGTCGACCCTACCGACGCTTGCGACGCAACAGTGTTGAGTCGACCATGGTGAGTGAGAAGCACGGTGGTAGGGAAGGTGAGAAGGAATTTGGATTTCTCCACCCTTGAGAGGTAAGCATCGTAAAAGGCGCGGCGAAGTCTTTGGAGATCCATGCAATGTCTTCTACCTACTTATGAGATCAACGTCTCACAGCTTACTGAAGGAAATTTTCCTACCTCCAGTACGATGATATAGAGGGAATATCTTGCCTTTATCCTCATCCCACCTTCCATTACCACTATTCCCTTGAGTCATATTTTGCAACACTCAATGACCACCTTCGTTTGGCGTTGGCAGTAGACAATCACATGACCGCATGGGAGCTGGAACAGATGGTTTGGAATCCAAAGGGAGATAGATGTGGCGATAACTCGAACGAGAATTAGTCGTTTGCTTTTGGAGACAAATGCCTCTGTAAAAGTGCAATTCTGAGCTAGCCTTTGTCCTGTTTGAAAGTGATCATCTTCTCCACCCATTTACCGAAAATTCCTTATAAATTGCACGAAATGATTTGTTTACATCTGGCAATGCCTAAGTCTATTATCCCAAATGCTGTATTTATCCAGCAATCACACAAAAGATAACAAGGCTTGTAATTTACTCCTTTGAAATCAATCAGTGGATAGCAATACCAACCAATATGATCTCCAGACTCACTGACAGCAGAGTGCGTAGCCTCACTTCCACTGACCCCGTCTTTGGAGGATTCAACGCTTATTGCGTCACTAAGTCCATGCACCGAGTAGGCATCCGATGCAATCAGCTTGGACAGGGAAATTGATGTTTCCCCGGAATTTCCACCTTCTCCACTGTTGTCATTCCGTACCCCTACCTCCTCCTCCTCCTCCTCCCCATCCTCTGAAGAAGGTGTTATCTCTATCTCTCTCTCCTTAAATAGAGCCGGTTTTTCTGCCCCCACTCTCTCTGGTCTTCGCCACTCCGTCTGAAGATCAGACCTTAACGCCTGTAGCCGATAGTAATCACGACAATCCTTGTGACCACAACTGACTGCAAAACGATAACCACCACTACCAACACCGCCTCCGGGAACAATTGCAGGAGGTCCAACAGCCCTGGTCACGTCTGGCATGCTGCAAAAGGTCTTCAAGCGGATGCTATAAGGCACGAGGTTCTCATAACCTCGGTATTCTCGTGGAACACGTTTTTGTGGACAAAATGAAGTTGTGGTGGTTGATTTGGAGGAACAGGAGGTGGATGGAGAGCCCGTGGAACTGGTGGATCTTGAAGTGGAGGCAGAGGATGAAGAAAGTGAGGAAGAAGATCTGGAAGCGCTTCCACTACTACTGAAACCGTCCCCATAGAGCGTCAGTTCGCGGCTGTCATAGAGGCGGAAGCGAGAGGTAGCGAGGGAAAGTGTCCGCTGTTGCTCGGTGAGCATTCGACAGTTCAACACGTGGCTCTCTTGGCAGGAAGAATCTGGAACATCTGTGCTGTAGGTCTTTTGCTGTAGGAGAAGAACTGATTGTGGAGGTTGATGGCGTTCCTTATCTGAGGGTTGCTGTTGCTGTTGGCGATGGCGGTGATGATGGTGTTGTCGGTGACGATGGTGGTGGTGATGATGATGGCGCCCATTTTGACTTCGACGATGTTGCTCCTCTCTTTGCTGTTGTTGACGGTGATTCCACGGTTGGCGATTCTTGGCTGCTACTGGTGGGGGATTAGTCACTCGGGGTGGCAGTTGAGGTTGTATGTAGCGAAAATTCGCCACTTCATCGGCCGTTTGTGCTGAATTGCCTCGATCTAAAAACGTGGAAGTACACTTATATTAATTTGTTGAGTTGATAACTCTCCATCGAACATGGATAATTCCGAAAAGGATTGAGAATGACTACTGCTAGTCACTAGTAGAGGAGGAACCAATGAAAGTGTGGGAATTCACTGCCCGGCTATGTTATTTGCAGTCGCCCAATCAAGTAACAAAGGTCGATTTAGATAGAACTCCATTGGTTAATCGTTAAATTGTACAAAGAATAAGAATCGACTTAAGTCTATTATTTGCAGCCGCTTATAACCGGTGCTAAGAAGCAATCCAATCAGGTAACAGGAATGGCGTGAAAACCGGATTTAACTCATTGCCAGACAGCGTTTTGTTAACTTTTCGGGAAAAACAAACCAGTAGCAGCCCACAGCCTTAAGTAAAAAGAACTTTGGCAAAAGAGTAAAAAGTCAGGACTGTTTTTGCCTCAGAAGTGTTCCATGTCTGTCAAATGCTATTTAATTGCAGGGTAGCGGAATTACCATACTAATCTGTTCATGCGAAAGGTGGGGAAGATATTGTTTGCAAGCAAATACTTCAACACTTGGTGAAATGGCAGAGGGAGGGGAAAATGCACACACGAGCGCTTAGCGTTGACAGTTGCTCAATTGATGGGGAGGGTTGGTTTTTGGCCCCTTCAATTCATTCAGAAAATCCAAAATCTTAAATGGCGCAGCTGGGTTAGTTTTTCCAACCTCCAGTGTAGTTTGTTCGGGGTTAGGCTAGTTTTGGGAAAAATGCTTAAAAATTGGCAAGATTTGCGTTTCAGTCCAAAAAACTTGCTTTGAATTGAGTTAGAGGTGCAACGGATCTGCAATTCCGATCTCTTGATGTCAAAGCAGTTGACATACTGGGCGAAGGTGACCTCACGAAGCGTTCTGATAAGATCGATTATTTTGCACGAGAGGAGGAGGCATGCGTTGTAGGCCCTGCTACTGCTTATAGCCTCTCAGCTCTTCTGAAGGCGAAAGATGAGACCTTTCATAGACTTTAGCAAAGGCTCGAAGTGCTGTGTCGATAACAGCGGTAGAAGAGACCGATCCGAACAGACAAATCGTCAGCGTTCTACAAATGTGGGTGGCTTAATCGGTGGGTCCTTTGCAAAACCAATGATGGAGGAGGATCGAATTTCAGCCAATGGCAACTAACCTTGGCTGGAGGCTTTCTATTTGTTCGTAGACAGCATTGTTTATAACGCATCTTAGGAAAGTGGTGTAATACAGAGAAGAGGTATTGCCACGTAAAGCCTATTCACTGTGGAGCATCGTCCAACTTCCAACCCTATCTGTCAAAAAACCTTCTCAATGGAACAATTTGATCTGCAGACAACTCGTGGCCCAAGTATTCAAACCGCTGTTTTGATAGATACCAGCCTCTTAGTAACGTGAATTTCTTGTACCACTTTCTTTCTCCTGTTGCAGTAGTCAAGGAGCAAGAAAATAATAGCAGCGCTAAATACGAGGCTCAGAAGAGGAACACATCAGTAAAGCAATATATCCAAAATGCCGTTGCATCAATACTGCTGTCAGAACTGACATGGAGTAGTCGGTCAATGCGTGAGCCAAAAAGGATGGATGACTTTAGCAATGCCCTCTACTAAATGGGTTTAAGAAGTGTTAACCGATCAACATGAGTTCTTCAAACCTGATCAAATCAAAAGGGATATGCTTCGTTTTAAAAGAAAGGTCGAAGATCTGCTTATTGACATTTTGTCCAAAACCTCAAAGTGAAAGTGGGTAAGCAGGAGGCAATAGGGCGACCATGAAAACGAGCCACAAGTGTGTGGATGATGGTAATGATGATAATGATGTGAGCGATTCCAGGACCAAGAGGTAGCACACATTTTCGTGGCTGTTACAAGTAGTTCATCATTTACTGGGGATGGGTCGTGCCAGATTCCAACCAATATAATGGCGTCGTTGGCATACGCAAAGGTATGTGAAGGCAATTTGTGGAGTTGTGAAGATCTAGGGCACGGAATCAGTAAATTTATTTACCTGTATGCGTTTATCGGGCACTTTTTGCATGTAAAATTTTAAGGACGTGAAGCGCTGAGGCAAGGATGAATGAGCCATTTCAGCTAAGCGAACAAATAATTGGGGGAGCGGAAGTGTTTTAGTAATAAATGGCCTTTGCTGCAAATCAAACCAGCAATCGTTTTTAAGCATTGTGTATTTGTTCTGGTTTGTATCCAAATTGGCGGACCCTTTTAAGTTGCATTTCCGCTCCAGCAAGGCCTGATAGCTTCCCCCACTTAAGGGGGCCCTGAAAGCACTACGCTTTTATAAGTGGACCGTAAAAAAATCAGATTTCTATTTAAAATTGTAATAAAACGACGGATTGTCAACTAGTAATATCTGGAGAGGAGTCAATTCGAGAGGAGAGACGCCAAGACACCAAAGACGTTTGGCCCATGTGAGACTGCATTTAGCGTAGCTTCCATTCCCCCTTCGCATTATAAATGTCCGAAATTCGTAGAAGTCAAAGCTTTGAGAATTTAAGATAAGAAAAATGATGCCCACACGATTACTCAGAAAGTTGATTAATCCTGCTTCTCTAGATACCAGACTCATGAATACAGCCTTAGCAACCACCACTTCTGTCCCATTATTATCCTCTGGTGAAACGGGTTATTTCACATGTGCCGTCTTGATCGCCGTCAGGGGAATACGGAGGGATAGGCTGATATGAAGGTGGTACCTCTCTCTCGATAATCCCCTCCCTCACTGGAGCCCAAGTGCCCATTCACATCACTTGATTCTGGGAGGTATGTTCTGCTACTCCATGCTGCACCTCCTCAGAAGTTCGAGGGGGAAATATTGGACAAGAAGATGGCTTTTGTGGTTTCAGGCCCGAGATGAATTTATTTGGTAAAACCAGACAACCTCAAACTACATCCACAAGGCTCAGTCAAAGTTGTAGAAGGTTTAAAGTAAGTGGAAAATTTGGTTAAGGTGCACATACAAGTTTCAGCATCGGTAGGCCAACTAACTCATAAAATGTATGACATAAAACCAACCGCAAGCGCTTTGCAAGTCCCTAGACAATGCTACGGGTCACGTTTTTTTCCGTCACTTGCTTTTAACGGACTCGCGACCAGTGTCAGGTAAATGCTACCTCTCAACTGACGCGTCTGGTCCCAAGAGTCACAGTCGCTCACCCACGAATGTGCCACAGATAATTTAATAGAGGTAATGATTTCCTTTGGCGAAGAGCACTAAAACACTTGAGCTGGAGGGCTTGACGACCTCAGAGGAGAATCCAGGTAGATGGGGCGCCTTAAAGAAAGTAGCTAGTCAACTTTACATTTAGTTGTTAAGGTGGTAAGCTTACACTGTCCATCTAGCGTAAGCAAGTCTATCAAAGCAGAGTTGGTTCCTTAGCTCATCAAATTTGTACTGAAAAAACATCCGGAAAGGAAAAGAGGGAATGACAGAGGAATGACGAAACGAGGAAACTTTTGTCAAAGTCATCTTTCTTTTGTCATTTAAGAGGAATAATTACCTCATTTATAGGCGGGCAAGAGGAAACCTAAAAGGGCCACAAAATATGATTCGTGTTTGGACCGCGTTCTTGTCTACTTCGTGACAGATGCAAAGCGCAGTGATGCTGACGATTATGCCCCCTACCCCACTTGTCCGCCTCCCTGTTTTCCCCCAAGGGAGCAAAATGTCAACGGGAAACATGGGAGGTGGGTGGTTAGAAATGACCCGCCTTACAACACCAACCACTGTGGATTTTAAAAGAGAGGACTGAAGGTGAACCATCAAGTCCCCCGTTGCTTATAAAAATGTCAAATGTCAAAATGGGATGAAAAATATAAGTAAAAGGCTGACGTTAACCTGCTTAGCGTTTTACTTTCCAAAGTTGATGGGGTACTGAACTAGAGCTCGGTTAAATGTAAATTCAACCAAGCAAGCCATTCACTCTCCGTCAGCTGTACTTCCTTCTGGGTTAAAAGAACTTCCTAGGCCACAGTGGTTACTAAGCGACACCCTGGTGGTAGAGTTGAGCAGACCCGATTAAACCCCAGAACAACCAAATCAAGAAGTATCCGCTATGAAGACCCTCTTGAGAACGGTCTTGAAGCAATGTCGACCCCTCGGTAAGTGTTGCGGGTTCTACCCAGTGACCGCGAATGGGAAAAGTTGGGCTCTGACGGATGACAGCCGACTCGACAGAAATCCTTACTACGTATTTCTAAGCAACCCTACTCCTCCTCTTCCTCGTGTTGATACGGTATGTACTATCGCTGGTAAGTAGCAGCCTCCCTGTGGTGTAAATTTACCACATTATCTTTTCGCCTATCCTCCATTTGGTAACAATTTGCGAGATGACTCGTTGTGGACGGGCAACCAAGGTCAGTGCTAGGAACAGCGCATAAAAACTAAAAGGCATGTAAAACTAAATTTGGAGCTTTTTAATAAGTGCGGGTTAGGCCACGATCCATGGCCAACGGCCTCGAATGTGAGGATGCCGAAGTGTGCCCGCTAGGATGACACAATCAAGGCAAAACAAATGCATTTCGCAAATGATCGGAAGGAGGAATTGTAAAGCATTATTTTCGTCCTCTGTGGAAGAGCGAAGTCCCCCAAACGCAAATAGGGAAATTATTCAGTGGGCTAATCCCCAAACAAACTCCCTCGGCAAAGTTGGAATGAAAATAAAACACAAATCAGATTGTCCGCGAAATTGCTGGTCATAAAATTCCACTTGTTTGGAAGATTTATGAACACAGCAATGCAAACCAGTTTCTAAATTTGTCATCGATCAAAATCCATTTGGCTGTTGTTTTGCTCAACAAATTGAGCCTGCGAATACGGTGCGAAATCGAAAAAGCTACACTAGGGATACAGCCAGTGGAGTTCAATAGATTACATAACAGAACGACGTCTCTTTTTGACAGTGCGTGTAACTATGCCAGCTCCTCAGTCGCTAAAAGGCATGGCCTTCAGGCCCTTCCATACCGGAGTGATAAGTCTTCGTTCGCACTTTATATGGCCTCTTACGTCTTACGACTGGGAGGGCTACACTGCCGGCAGAGGTAAGCAAGCTCGATCCACAAGGGCAACCACCCTAATTTCTCCGACTGGTCGCCTTCGTCACAGAAAGAAGGCCTTTATCGGAAATGTACTAATCTGTGGATCTTCACTGCAGAAGGGTTTGACAAGGCTACAACGACTGCCCTAATCCAGTGTCCCGCAAAACGATACCAGATTCAATCTAAAATGACGAGATGCTCGAGATTGTGGCACCTCATCCACGACATTAGTAACCGAAACAACTGATCCTGCAGAATTTTCCTCACCCAAATATTCCAACCACTGCTTTGATAGATACCAATGTCTCAGTGACATAAATTCCGTGTATCACATTGCTTTTCCCCATCGTAGCTGGCTAAAAGCAATTCGAAGGGCTCCTGTCCAGCGGGAGATTGACACCAACGCCGAAATCGAGGCTCAGAAGAAAAACGGGAGGAGGTGGAGGGAGAGGAAGCTATCTAGTAAAGCAATATCTCTAGAGCGCCAGCATTCCAATGATCCCTTCAGGAATGGCACCACTAAAAAGCAAACACGTTAACTCAGTTTTTAGGCAAGTGTCCTCAGGAGTAGTGATTGTTGCGACGTGAAAGGATGAGGAGGAACGCCGACTATGCATTCTTAACGCAAATGAGCTGTTACCATTTTTAGCAAACTTTGAATTTGATTTTACACAATCTGCTGGATTGGTTGTAAATAAATCTTACAACTGGCCATAGCAAACTCACTCAGTTTTCCTCGACTGTTTTGAATTTGGGAGCGCTGGATCAAATTGACGTCCGATTGCCACGCACCCCGTTGGGACTTCTGCTGTTGTTGAAGTTGCTGGTGCCGAAAGAGAGCATTCCTAGGTTTCCCGGGCTTCGCAGATGGTGACTTCGAATTTGCACTCAGTCCAAAGGCTTTAGACATGGCTGGGGACGTTTTTCTATCCCGATTGTGGTTTGCAAAAATACCCGTGGGTCCAAGGATCCCCTTTTGAGCCGAACTCGGTTCCCGACCCAAGAGGGCATCTCCAGAGCTAGAGAAAACCGGTTCATTTTCAACATCCTCCAAGTCAATAATCACATTCTCGGAAGGCAGTTTGGAGGGATGGAGAGAGGTTGAGGCGATATTTTTAGTGCCGTTATTAGCATTGGCGCCACTTAAGTGAGGCCTGTCCAAGTTGTAGGGTAGTTTTACTTCAATCACATGGTGGGTTGCTTCTTTCCGTTTTCGACGAATCGCAAAAACTGCAAAAGTTCAAGGAAAATGTTACAGCTGGTTTGTTTTAATGCACTCGAATCAAACACAAGTTTAATTTGAATGTCACCAATCACAACTAGAGAATTACGGTGCGGCACCGGATTTAATTAATTTAGCAATTAAAGCTGTGGATTTCTTTACAGGAGGTCAGAATATCACTGATCTCTTCGATTAGAGCTCAATACTAACTCCAAAATATATCTTTTAACATTAACCTTGTCTTAAAGTAGACGCAGCAAAACATTGCCCGGGCGCAAGACTTTCGCCTTCGAGAGAAGCAAAAACTTACACATGCAGATGATTGTGGTAACTATGAGTGTGAGTGCAATTGATCCAATGATGGCACCGTGCTTCTCCAGATCCGCCTTCTCCTCCATTGCCCGTTCCAACGCTGCTTTGTCCTTTTCGGATAAGCCGGTCGTATCGGTCTCCTCCACGTTCTCCACAACACCTGCCTTTTCTAAAATGATTGTACAGAAAGAAAGCAAATAAATATCTTACAGTCATTTAAATGCCTTACTGACGAGCAGCTGAGCATTTTTACCATCGCTTTGGCGCACCGTACTGTACCTAAAGTCTTCTACAAACAAGAGGAAATGTCTACGACCTCCCAATTTTGCGCATTCATGAACAGCAGCCCGCTGCTGCTGCTGGTCGGTTGTCAACTCGTCGCATCACTAACCAGGTGAACGAAGAAACAAAAAACAGTAAAGTGGTGGTCGTGACCCCTCCCTTAATTAAAGTGTCTCTGAAGTACTGACGTGGTGGAGAACTTGGGTGATGCAACACCGGAGCAATGTAATGTAGGAGGGTCGCAACTCACACAAATTTACACCCCTCCCTATGACCTTCAGACAAAGGGTTGTGTTTGCACACACGAAGCACATCCCCACGCATTCGTGACCAGTGGGAGGTAACACCACAGGAGTGTGAAATACACCATGTTCAAGGGTACGGTGGAAGGGGCGTTGAATGACACTTCAGGAATGGCAAAATTTCGAGGTCGTAAGTGTACTCAGTCGAACTTTATTGCTGTCGACTAGACCACATTCATCAACCACTGCGCTTCATTCGCCATTTGACGTTCGTAAGAGTAATTGTCTGAAAGCAGAGTGATTAGGCAGGGCACAAGTGACTTCATCGCCCATTCGACACCTCTGCATACCTGTCCAGTCGTCCATCTGGATTGTGTTGGACTACAAGAGGCGGGAAACAGGTGTCTTCTGCTTAGCTCAATCAGATCGCTCAAGCTGTCACTTGCCGTCCTTCTTGTCTTCATGCCGAACATGAGGTTGTAGTGACTATTGAACTTGGAGGCAGCTCTTTGAAGCCTTCCATTAAAAGTCCACAAAGATTCGCTTGATATCCGGCCTATCAACTTACCTCGATGTTCAACTGCGGAAATGGATATATTAGTTTGAACTGCCAACGAGTCATGTTGTCTGATAGGTAGCACCATAATATCCATGGAATTGAAACGACTGAAGGATTGTGCGAGATCGTAGGATGGGTGGGCAATTACCTAACGATGGCTGCAAGCGCTAAATCGACACGAAGTCCACCTGCTGACCCTCGATTTTATGCTCCAATACTTCCGGTTAACCTGTTAAGACTCTCAGATTGATCATCTTTGAATGCTATTCTTCAAATTCCGCACCTTATTTTAAACAGGTGAGATGCTGTAAGCGGGTAGATGCGTAATCTCAGAAGCGTGGCTCTCATAGAAGAACTTCATTTGTGAAAGTGACAGCATTCACGTACTCACTCACAGTTGCACAAACAAGTGCAGCTGCCAGTAAGATATAATAGAGCACTGTCAACGAATCCCGACCCGATTCACTCAACCACCGTCATAGTGGTTTACAGAATGCTCGTTTAGGATTGTAACTTTGTACCACCTTGAGCGGGCTACTAGTCTTAGACCAGTAGCCTAGGCGGTTTGATAATTGAGGGAAGGGGAGGGGGGAGTTTAGAATTGCAAGGAAACACAATGCTTGCATTTGGTTGATAATAAAGTGGTAGCAAGACATTACTTTTGGGTAATTATCTGTGAAGCAAATTCTTATTACTTTCTGGGTGAAAACGCTCCGACAGTCACTCATATTTAAACCTACGATGCGACACCATTTTGCTCTCGCCTGTGCCAACAAATAGATCCATGAGGTCTCCATCTATCAAAGTGACTGGAAAGACAGAAATGTCATATGAGAGGAATAGGATGTAGAAAAGACCAAATCTGCATACTTCTGCGACTCGATGGTTGTTGAGTAGGGTTTGGTAATAAGCTGGATGTTGGAAGGTAGGTACGTACGTATATGAATGTGTGTGTATACCTAATGCTGGTGGGGAGGCGGGCATTATCAGACAAGCAGGCTCGACTACAAAGCCTAAAATTAATTGTGCAGGGAGTGTCAAAGTTGAAACGAACCTTCAAAAATGATAAAGCAGAACAGTGTAACTTGCTGCGCTTGCACCATCCTGCCAACCTTCCGAGTGAAATGAGTTGTTGATATGGTTGTGGTTGAACCACCACAACCTGCCTCACTTCGTCATTTATAGTTAAATGCTCTCCTCTCCTTTCAGGCCAGGTGCATGGAGTATGACAACTCTTTAATACTGCCAGTTTTTTTCTAAGTGCAAGTGTTCACCATTCCTGGCAAACACTTGCAATTCATTTGCAATTTTAAGCCAAAGGGGACGTCAACTCGATTATGCGTTGATAAGGCGTGTAGGGTTATGCACATTTCACACTTACTGAATGTTCGCTTAGGAAAATAATTGTGGCTCTGTAGGGTGAAAGTTATTTCACCATCCTTGGATGTTTCAGCGCCCTACTGTACGGTACTGAATTTAAAGTCTTTTACGGATACGAGGCGACATTCACGAGTTCGAGTTTTACGTTTTTGTTGGAAAAACCTTATGCACCACCAGACGCTGTTGGTTGGACTCCTGTCTCTCATTGTGACTAGTGGTGTCTGGACTGCAGCGCCCACGACACGAGTTCCGGACGTTGTTAACAGAACGCACTTTACGCTTACCACCACCAGGGTAGCATGTTATGCAATGGTTGTAAAACTGTAAGTTCTTACTTTATTTCGCAACCACTCGTGCACATTAAGCCTCAAGAGATTACTTTCTTTTACCCCTACAGAAATTACGCAATAAGGCAACAGTGGTCAATGAAATTGAGGCAAAAAGGCAAGGTACTTGAAGAGAGAATTGGTTTTGATTTCTCGCTCTAAAATAGATCCCCAGCGGCGGTCAATTACACCGCCTAAGGAGATTAACTTCACTTGGACGAGGGAATTGCTTTTTTGCTCCACGAATTAAGTCGTCTTTGGACACCTTATTCTACCTAAAATCGCCTACATGGCTAAATAGCATTGCAGTCTTAGCGGAATGTACAAGAGTACGGCCGTTGAAAGAGCGGTCAGTCACTAAACTTTTAAGCCTATGTGGCTGGTAATTAAATTTATACATTTCAAAAGGAACTAGATGGCAGACATGATCGTCATGGACTTTGAAATTACATGGTTTGTGACGATAAAGGGCTTCTAAAATCAAACATTAATTTGAGTGTTAATAAAGGTTTTCGCCCTTATAGTTTATCCAAAACCAGCTGTTAAAACGATGCCATTGGTCCTGAGGGAGTGTAAGGGAGTAGTTAATGTCGACGACGTTGAATGTGTTTGGATAGAATAATAGCACACATTGAGGTTTCTGTTTTTAAGTTTCGTCTACTACTGATCTAAAAGGAAACATTTTAAGACAGAGAAAATTTAACTAGCCAGATTTTTTGATAATTACTTGTATAAAACTTCCATTCTGGTTACAATATAGGGGCAAAATAAACTTTCCTTTTAAATAATAATACTGCCTGATTTCATGTCAAATAAATGGTGATTTGACATATGCCTCTGTTCCCCTAGGCGATGGCCTCAAGAAGAATCAAATCACCGAATATACATACCATTTTCTCTCCTGGTCCAACCATATGTTAACATATGGTTTCATCTCTTTTTTTTCTTAAGAAAAAAGGCATTTGAGCTAGTTTGTGTAATACAAAAATAAGATTGGTCAACGAGCATTCTGATTAGATGGAGGCCACGCAACCAATCAGTCCCTTTACAAAGGGGTTTGAGAAATTCATGCAAAATAGGAACAAGACTCTGACCTGGATTGCATGCGGCGTCGCCCTCATCTTGTCCCAGTGGACAGTTGATTACTCCATCGCACCAATGGCTGGTCTGAATGCAGTAGGCCTCGTCACATGCGCGTTGATTGGGTGCACAGACTAAATGCAGCGCAAATTGTCAACGCCGAGAGTTAGAGGGACAGGCATGCACACACATATAATCCATACAGCTTCACCAGTTCTGCACGCACAGATATTGTTCTTTAAATGAAAAAACTGTCTTTTTGCAGCAAAATTGCATAAAATTAGGATAGCTTTAGCATGCAAAGATGCATTTTCGATTGTCAGCCAATGACAAGTGCCCAACACGAGGACATCAACCAATCAGATGTGAAGCTCCTAAATCACGTAATTTTAGCGATGGAATTCCTAACATTCCTCATTTTTACTAAGTTAGTGACCAAAAAAGAATTAAATTTTGGGGGACAGATGAAGTTTTCATTAATACAAGAGAATGAAAAGAGGCTTCATATTTTTAATCTAGTGAATGTTCAAAAAGTGCCCGACTACTGGTGTCACATTCAAGCAATATGGTGATCGCTCCTCCCTAAGGCGGATGCCTTAATAACTGGGGTTTTAAGAACCGTTTGCAGATTCTCCCGAGCCAGAAGGAAGTGACTTATGTAGCATTTTCGTGAACAAGACAAGTGCCTGTAACATTCTACCATCTGGCAACATCTGCGAATCCTTAAAAAATGGTAACATTTTTTAATAATTTTCCTTTGAACATGGCTTCCAAGGAGGTAATGATGGAATAATTTACCAGCTCCTTTTTTGCTCTTCAGCAAACTTTTAGGATGGTAGAAAAAATGTGGCTGAGGATGCAATATATCTCATTTTAAAAGCATCCCTTCTTCAACTAATTTGAGGTCTGCTGTTAACTTCGGCGAGCGCTCTACTTTGGTGGATGTAAAGTGTCTTTCGCACGTTTAACATGCCCATTTGAAAGTGACCAAGCTAGCAGGGCTGTTCAGAGGGAGAGGCGAACGCCACTGGCCAGGACGGCATTTTGTTTGGTCACACTAGTCTGAGCAGTTCACATGTACGCAAAAGTCAAAACATTTAATGGGTTTGAGTTTTTCTTCACTGCTAGTTGAAAAAAAAATTAATTAGGGAAAAAGAAGTTGAACTTCACTTAGATTATCCCTTAAGAATGGGTTCTTTCATTTTCTGCACTTTCAAATAGTGGTATACTTTGATCAGCAAATTCAAGTGATGAATAAAATATCCTTTTATTTGCTAAATTGAACGCAAATGATTTAAAAATTAGGGCCTTCTACTTTGTGACATGCATAATTTACTTCGCTTACAGCCCAGATACCACATCAAGAAATGGAAAGACAAATTAAATTCAAGATTTCACACTCTGCAAAGTTGTGTTATAACTATGCGATGATCAGCACAAAGAAGACCGTTTTTTAAATAAAGTGGACGGATGAGTAGATACAGGACGGATACGGGATAAGTGAATGGATAGCGGATTAAATGGAAGGATGAATTGACAAATAGGTTTATGGATATTTGATGAATGAATACTAGATAAATGGATGGATGCGGAATGAATGGATTATTGAGTACTATCTCTTTTTATTCGACTAATTTCAAGATAATAACTTCAAAATAACAAGGAGCTGGCTTCTAAAGTTAGAGCACTGAAAAATCGCTAAGCATCACAACTGATTCCTCATCGAAACAAAACTACCTCCCACTTAAATACCATAATAAACGCTTTTTCATAGGTTATGGGTGTCATATTACCAAAAATTCTGCCCAAATGAGTTGTTATGCGCTAAATACAGAAGGCTTTAAAAGAAGTTTAACTTATTCCTTGAAGGAGTAGTCACCACATCCTATCGCTCCTCCCTTTCCAATGAAACACGAGCCAGCTGCCCCCACTCGGGAAGCCAGCAACCAAATCTAGAGGCCTAGACGCCTCAAGTTCTGCTTCATTCTAATCCTCCAACTGTCCACTTCATTTCTCACACAATCATGTGACTGCACTGGGTGGAGAAACGTAAAAAGGGGAATTCGGGAAGGGAGAGCAATATTTCATTCCCTTAATGGTATTCAAATTGAAGCTCACATATTCCTACAGGTAAGTAAGTGGTATGGCAGAATGGAGTGTGAGTTACGAAGTGTAGAACTGCGTTGTCGCCTCTTTTTGACCGATTCACTAGTTGTGGTAGTTCCTCGTGAAATACCATTTAAGTAAATGAAAAAAAAATGAGTGAAGACACTTAAAGCAGCTGGCTGAACCCATCAGGAGTCACCAAAGAAGGATTAAAGCACCACCGACTTCGGAGGAAATGCCCTACACTCGGGATCAACTAAGTCGGAACTGGGTACTGGTTCAATTTATCTTCAAGGGGCTATGTTCAGTGCCATAGCAACTCATTATAACACCTTCGATGCAGCCTCAATGTTAATTACAAGACTCGTTGTGGCCCACGCTGGGCACGTAGTAAAAGGATGGTCTTCTAAAGTCACCGATTTTGGTGTCTTGGGCATTAGTCCACACCCACGACCTCTTAGTCCTTCTATATACCACCGGTAGGCTAAGGGGAGACCGTTTCCTGATTAATAATTATAACTACAATATGACCAGCATCAAAAACGGAATGAGGATGACTTTTAAAAGAGCAGATATTTCCACAAATGTATCCACCCACTCTTGAACACTTTTCATGTCTTAATGGTCGCATTTGACAAAGAAAATGAAATCTGACTAACCTCCATTAACCAGTGGTGAAAGAGTAGTTAAGGTGAAGGTAAAATTTGGCAACATGGAGAATATATCGAGGGTCTTCGCCATTTCAAATGGGTCTACTCCATCCTCCAGCACTCCTACAGGTCCATTCTCAGTTGTGGTGAGAATCGGTCTGGAAGGCTTTGCAACAATTAGTCGAGCCACTAGACGCGGTGATGGAACTAGGAACTGCCGACGTACATATCCGTCGCCTACGTTTTTATCGGAAGAGGAAGATGAACCAGAGGAGGAGGCGGAAGAAGATGATGATGGACTGCCGGAGGCGTCGGACAGATCTGTATGCACGGAGGCGATGCAAAATCGATCAACACGGGGGCATGGAGGAGAGGCCTCAGAAATCGTCATTCCATCGGTATAGATCTCAAGAAAGGTGTGGGTTCCGTCGATGTATGAGGCTGGATCGGGTATTGATGGGGTGAACTGCCTCACTAAAGGTGAAGAAAAATGCAGAATTATAGCGACTTTTGTTAAGCAGTCACACACACACTACCCGTGCTGCCTGTGATTGGTAATCTGGTGTGTATGTCAGTCGCACCACTAATTGTAGCACTCTCAAAGGCAAAATGCCTTTTAGGCCTCCAAGAAAGCTGGCGACCGATGACGTGATCACTCAGCGTTATAACGCCCCGATCAACAGGCATCACGTTTTTGACGTACTGGTGATCTTCAAAGGTTGTTTTCAATTAAAAATGCCAGTTTCGTGGTTTTCTAGCTTCCATGTCTTTTAAGTTGATGGAAGGGCAAACGACGAAGTATTGACGTGTTACTCTTCATCCATTTTTCATCGACAGTGACGCGTGCCTTTTTATAGTCAAGAATAGGGAGACTTTCAGAATGCTGTACCACCACAATTAAATCTCTTATTTACACAATATCATTACCGAATGCTATACAAAGTTTGGTATCAGAAAGGACTTAAGTTTGGTTTACAAAGTCGACAATCCAAAGGCACATCGGTTTTGTACCACCGATATTTTACAATGGCTTACAATTAAAATGAGCTAGTAAAGAGCATGGCCTTAGTAGAGTGACGTGCTTCCAAGCTCACTAACAGGCCATTAGAGTTATTAATATTAAAAAACCCCTCGGAAGCTTCTGATTGGTCAATTTCCTTGGAAAGGACGGTGGTTAGTCAGTTTGGTGGAAACTGATACGTAACCATCCCCAAGAAACGATATTCACCATGATTAGAATGGATGAAAAGTAATCGCGGAAACTCGATATTTGAAGATGGACACCCATTTGGAGGCAAGAGAAACACTAAGAAAGAAACTTATAAAAGTAAATAGTGCTTCGGTTACTTCTCCATGAAGAACCCCCACTCCCCCGAAGAGCTAGACTTAAAGGCGGTAAACCTTCACAAAATATCATGAAAGGATAATTTAAGACCTCTGAAGTGACCACTTTGAAACCGCATCTATTTGACGTTGACATAAAATAATAACAGCTTCTGCTGGTGCCTCCAAGGCGGCCTACACTCAGAAGGATAGGGTGGGTAGAAGTCTACAGTGGATAAATGAATTCTTGGAGCCACAACATGGCAAATGGCATGGTGGAGCTTCCACCCAAAGAAAAAAATGACTGAAGTATTTTTACTAAACCAGAGGAGAAAATTAGAGGAACCACTTCATTTGCAAACATTTTATCAACTAATGCACGAGGACGATTGGACAGCGGCTATTTCAGTCATTCACCCAGTTACGCAAACCCTTCTCTCTGTGGATTATGCCTTCCTTTGGGTAGCACAGCGCTCCAGCTCGACCTGGAATCTCTCCTTCTTCTACTGCGATATGGCTTTCAACGGCCCCCAAGGAAGCTTAGTGTTGTGTTGAGGGCAGTGACGGACAGATCCCAAGTAAATGAACAAAGCATTTTGATATTGTAATTTGATTATTACACTTTAACGTCACAAAGGGAAGGCATCCACCGTGGACCATGGAATCAATTGAGACTTCCGTTTGAAAAGTTGTTGAAGCAATATCTGATTCCGACATTTTTACCCTAACTCCGAGTTGTCCGAGAAGACAATGAATAACCAAAGCGACACCAGGCTTGAACAACTTGAAAATAGCTGTTGCGAAGTTATGGTAACTACAGAATGCGAGTGACGGTGAAAGTGTCTTCAGCACGGAACGCCATTCGGAAGAGTCTTTATGTCAGAGCTGACAGTCCGAGAAATTTCCTGCCTTCTGTACACATAGCTCCGAGTACAGTCTTCAAAAAACTCAAATCAACTAAAAATGAGAGAGACCAGGCACTGACCTTGAACAATATTAGACGATTTTTCAGTAAAAAAATCCGTCCTCACCGAACCCGAACCTGAGTGGTAATCGCAGTACTTGACTGCCTTTTGTTTAAGCAGAAAATCTGGGTTGCAGCTCCAGGCCGCCATCAGCGGTACTTGAAAGTGGTGTACGTGCATCAGAATCTGTAATGAGTAACACTGTTTCTTTTCGGACGGATAACTACACCCTTTAACCGAATTCTTTGAAGAGCAGCTACTTACATGTGTTCCAGGAGGAGAACGAATGTCGAAGACAGCTTCCAAGGGAAGTCGTCGTTCCTCCGTACTAACGTAGTCAAGTTGTTTAGTTAAGAATTCACTTCGCATCGTCCATTGCTCATCTTCATTTAGTTGGATGACATTAAACCGCCCTGGTAATGCCAAAATGTAAGAATCCTGACTCATTTTGAACACTTTAAGGTCTATCATACAACCCCTGAAATCATCCTTATAAATAATTTTAGCAGTAATATGAAAACAATGACCTATATTTAGACAAAAAACTTACGAAGTATTTTTGGATGTGGATCTAGAGCAGAAATGGGAAAAGAAAGAGTGACTTAGTTATCATATGCAAAAAAATCTTTCCCATCCATTACATCACAAATTAAACACTAAAAACGTATAACTATGCTTGAACGGTTAGAATAAAAATGACCTACCGCGATACTCATCGTGGCGATCACCTGAAAACAAAAAGGCTAACTTAAGGGACAGTTTACCTGGTAGCCAATGAAATGCTTAAGGTATGTGAATGAAGTAATCATGTTAAAATTTACTCATAGTCCATTCTTGATTAGCCAGTGAACTACTTGGAGCCACACCATTAGTTAGTTTACATGAATGTCAAGAATTAATGCATAATCTGATGTGTCACCGGCTTCTAATAACAAATTGGAGCGTCATGTGTTGTCAAATGCCATGAGTAAACAGGCCCTCGCAGCTGAGAGGAAGTCTTGGCTGACAATAAACTCTCAAGTCGTCTAATTTTTTTAAAAAAGAGTCTTTTGTTCAAATTACCAGCTTTTTGGAAGTAAAAGATCGCCCTAAAGCCATCGTGTGGCAGGGTGTTATCACTTCGGAATCGGAGCCAGAGATAGCGACTGGTGGATCGAATTTCCTCATTTTCAGGAGGTGGCAGGCGCGAGCAGAACCGACCAATCAGAGGAGAGAAACCGAATGCTCCGTCTCGCACTTCGAGAAAATCCGTGGTACAGAGAGAATCAGGCTCAAGGGCAAAGGGCTGGGAGATTTGAAGGAAAATCCGGTGGTCCTGTGATGGGGCTGGGGAAGGAATGCATTCAAATTGTTTAATTTTTTTTCAATTAAGAGTTATCTATTCTCCCTATGACAATGCTGAAAGGCTCGAAATTATCAACGATCTGCTGCCGGGCCAGGATTATTGAAAATGCACTTTTGCTGCAAGTTCAGCCAGCCTGACCCTATCAAAATTCAGCGAAGCTAAAAACATTACTCTCTAATGCGAATTCATTATGGATGTATCCGATCTTGCAGGAGATTGAGGTAGGACTGCGATTTCGAGGAATAAAACAAGTTTCGAAAAACATGTGCTAAGAGCATCTTAGGTGAATCAGGGGGGGGAGGTACTAACGTGGCGGTACTACATTAGTTATAAAGACAGAGACCGTCATGCTGAGATAAATGGTATCTGAGGCCCGTGTCGTGGGCGCTCTAGTCCAGACACCGCTAGACGCGAGGACGGGAAGCAGTGGTAGTACGCGTGCGGGCAACAGCATGTGGTTGTTCACGAGGCTTCTGCCTAACAAAGACGCTAAACCCGAAAGCAAAAAAATCTTCTGGTATCCGTGGGAGACTTCAAGTATAATACGGTACAGCGGAGTACGGAAGCCTGCGATGGTGGCGATTCAGCCTTCACTCCACGGCTCAACAATTTTTCGTGTGGCTGTGTCAATGTGAGACGCTTTAAAATGGGTCACTCTTCTAAAATAAGGCATCTGCTTACCTCCAACATTTAATCAATTCAAGACGATGTAAAAAGTTGGAAGATCCCAACTTAAAAATATTTAATTTAAGAGCCTAAATGGGTTAACAGGAAGTAGTTGCGCATGAAATGAGAGTTGAGGTCGACCGCATGTTGATTAAGAGCAAGTTATAAGGGGTAGGTGATGATTCCTCCATGTCGTAAATCCTTTTAACCATCTCAGTTATATGGACGTTACGATTTATCTGCTCAGAGACCATGTTTCATGGGCGGTTTAAGCCAATGCATTCGCTTTCTCTGGTCGGAGACGCGTCCTAGTCAGGCATCGATGAGAGTTGGCAAGCTGGATACCTTGCCAAAATGGCATAGAGGAGGGACGTCTTCTAGTCGTGCCTAAACCTAAGTGGACTTTTAATGGAAGGCTTTAATGTCTTCATGTTCGGCATGAAGACAAGAAGGACGGTAAGTGACAGCTTGAGCGATCTGATTGAGCTAAGCAGAAGACACCTGTTTCCCGCCTCTTGTAGTCCAACACAATCCAGATGGACGACTGGACAGGTATGCAGAGGTGTCGAATGGGCGATGAAGTCACTTGTGCCCTGCCTAATCACTCTGCTTTCAGACAATTACTCTTACGAACGTCAAATGGCGAATGAAGCGCAGTGGTTGATGAATGTGGTCTAGTCGACAGCAATAAAGTTCGACTGAGTACACTTACGACCTCGAAATTTTGCCATTCCTGAAGTGTCATTCAACGCCCCTTCCACCGTACCCTTGAACATGGTGTATTTCACACTCCTGTGGTGTTACCTCCCACTGGTCACGAATGCGTGGGGATGTGCTTCGTGTGTGCAAACACAACCCTTTGTCTGAAGGTCATAGGGAGGGGTGTAAATTTGTGTGAGTTGCGACCCTCCTACATTACATTGCTCCGGTGTTGCATCACCCAAGTTCTCCACCACGTCAGTACTTCAGAGACACTTTAATTAAGGGAGGGGTCACGACCACCACTTTACTGTTTTTTGTTTCTTCGTTCACCTGGTTAGTGATGCGACGAGTTGACAACCGACCAGCAACAGCAGCAGCAGCGGCAGCAGGCCCCTGTGTCTGTGCTCACGCTCAAGCAGTTGGCAAGTTATTCAAACATTCTCTACAGTGCAGATGACAGTCATCGGGATGGGTGGATGCCAAAGTTGATATCTTGTGGAAGGTGGAGGAGAGGGAAAAAGCCGCAGACCATCTAGTGGAACATTTGAAGTGCTGAATGCGTGGATAAGTAGGTGCCTTGATGGGAACGATTCGCCTGACTTAGTTCACCTGTCCCCTGTGCGTGGAGATGATGTGCTCACAACGGGCACAGTTAAGGCTTTGGCCACTTACCTCAAATGCAATCTGTTTGGCTGAGGATGTGATGTGAGAAGTTGATGAGATATACTTCCACTTACATACATTGATCGCCTTTATCTTTTTGAGCAATTCAAGCACCCGGTGGTGACCACTGGTGGTATCCGGCTACTACTGTAATGAGCGATGTTGATGTACGTCAGCATCACGATCTCTGTCAACCATGTCCGGCTTTTCAGGTGATGCGGCAATCCCCTCTTACCTACGGCAGTGGGCAGTTACTAAGCGAATGTGTTCCAGCCAAATGCATTGAGGTGTCATTCCTTCTTCCACCCCATAAAGATGTGCCGTCAAGAAATGGCTGTTTTGACTGATGGACTAAATGAAATAGTTATTTGTGATAAAAAAACAGTTTCGGCATTTCGCCCTTTGATGGGTGAACGAAGAAATTGATGGCTATCCTCCCAACGGCTCACGCATCTCCCACAGCACACCAAACCAAATCTCCGAGCCACACGCCATCTCCATTCCACAGAACAGTGCTTACCTTGCCTCTGCTTCTGTGTGCGTGGTGCCTTGAAGCGACCAATCGATCACTTGTCGAAAAGACCAGCGTCAATGACAACGGAGACTCCTTTACTTGACAATACTCCCTACAACTCATATGTGCCATGGCCACGTTGCTTTGAAATTCTTATCTGCAATAGCAGTAGTTTTCCTTAAAATTGTCGTTTGTATGGTCTGAAATCCCGCATTGAATTGAACATGCCTCATTGAGGCGCTAAATCAGCTACCAACGCGTTTGATACACTTATTTAATGGGGAGTAAATCTACGTGATTCAGTTCGGCTCTTTCGGGTCTCCCCTTGCAGGCCATTGGACTTGACTAGAGGCTTTTACCTCTAATCAACAAGTTCAAATTCCCCAAAGGATGTAATTCTTTTGAAGAAAAGCCCGGGGGACCAGCTTATTTATTAAAGTGAGTCCAAATCCTCTTTAAATTAGTAAGCTTAGGAAAAAGGGACATATCTAAGAAAATTTCTAATCTAGCTTTAGCATTTTGAGTAGACTTAAGGCCTTAAATAGAGAAGAGAAGGAAAAATTAAGACAAAAGTTGGTTAGGATAGAAACTGGCTTTAGATATAAAGTATAACTTCTATAGTGAAAAAAGTGCTTTATATAAACAAGAATATACAACTCACCAACGATGAGTTTAAAGCAGTCAATGTTCTTGGGATATTTGCGTGGATAATTTGGTGACTGAAAGACGTAGTTTTTGGCGTATTTTCGTCCAGTCATGGCAAAGTCCTTTCCAATCGAGAGGTTGTTAAAGATGTCCGCTGGTGAGGCTGCCTTGGCGCCTTTCAGTACTACCTTGGACTCCACAAACTCCTTACAGATCTCACTCTGGGGTGGAAGATCCCCCACTCCGGCTGTCGAGACAACTCGACGGTGACGATTTAGGATGGAAGAGATGGTATTGTTAGTGGGAGTTACAGTGGTGTTAGTGAGATTGGAAAAGGTCCGACTGGTGAATACGACCAGGAGGGTCCAACTGAGCACTTGAAGTTTGGAGGAATTCATCGGTAATAGTGGAATAGTCGATATCTGTTGCAAGGAGGGAGAAAAAGCGGATTGTGTATAGGTTCTACTACTAGAGCCATTCAACTGCGATGAACTTGATCCTCTTACCAGATCCCACATGTTACAAAGAGATTGGTTAAACTCAAAATTAAGAAGCAAATGCGGAACGAAGTTGATCTGAGAATGTGTTTATGACAGACGGTGGTGTATCAGAGCAACAGAATTGTCGGGGTCTGACGGTTAATTTTTCCTTTGTGACTGGCTACAAACTGCTTTGATTTGATGTGTCAAAGGCTTTACAAGTTCTGCGAAGGGGTAAGACCAAGTGTCTCGTAGGAGTTATAAAAGATGTTTTAAAATGTATTAGAATGGTCTTCCTTTAATCAGAAGAAAAATTTCTATCATTTAAATTTATTGTCCACCCTTAACGAGACAAATTCCAGTCACGAATTCAACCTTTCAGAAACTTTTTGTCTGTGATTTTACGTTGTCTTCACGTCTATCCCACCCCAATTTCCCCAGGTATCCAGGCCATTGTTCATGTAATCACGTGATTGTCAAGTGCCAGGTAAAGAGAATTATAACCTAGATATTAATAAGGGGACCACAGAGAAGGAGAATGAGGATGGACATGATATAGTACCTTCCCGCCATTTCAACAAGTTGCAGATTTTCACCCGAAAACTTGTGAGATGGTATGAGATACTGGGTTGGGTTACGTCGCAAAAAATGATCTAATTCCTAGCTGTACCCCGAGAGCAGGAGGACCAATAGGCAGGTCTCAGCTGGAATTGCTTTGGGCCTCTTCATAGTGATCATCTGCGTCTAGGCTGCACCATACACACTGAGTGCAAGCATTTTCTTGCAAGGATGAGGAAGAATGTCCCTCAGAAGTGTAGGTTGAGTAGCCTACTGCTTTTTCACTCAATTTAGGAAAATCGGAGTAATATAGGTCTTTCAGTCATCTAGTAAGTAATCCTTTCTCAACTGGACATCTTTGAAAGATGAAAGATGACTTATTCCTTTCAGTAGACGCGGGTGCGAACAAGCCCTTCATTATCTGGAGTAGTGGACACGACCAGATGCTCTCGACTCCTTGACCTCGAATCACCTCCAACAGTAGTGAGATGTACGAGACATGAATGGATCAACTCCCTAAACATGATTCATCCATAGGGCATCACTTGAGTCAAATTTTTCCGACTTAGACTACTTGACCCTGGACGGTACACCTTGTTACCGCTTACCTTATACTGTGTGTTGCACCTTCATTAAATGTCAGAATAAATTTGCTGGAAAGCTTTCGCGGGTGTGTAAACGAGTTCATTTCTTAAAGTAGACAATCTTAAATGACAATCACCAACATTGATTACCCTCCACATGAGGGCTTAGGGTTACAGAGAATTAGTTGGAAACACAATCAGGTGTACCCCACGAATAGATTCATGCTGACCTACCCACCACTTCGCAGGACATGATTATGGAGGAGCGCAAAATAGTTCACCAGTCCACACGATTTGCAGGAAGTCAGTGTAACGAGCTACACCTAAAGTCGCACCAACTTTTTCATCACCTCAAAAAAGGCGACTTTGACGTACTCTTAAGGGTGAGTAAATAAGGTGGTGGGAAAAAGAAGTTATTTTATCAAGAAATTAGCTTTGTGTTAAAATGGAAAGCTCTCCTTAGCCAATTGCCAACCCTTTTATTGCGCACCCCTACAAGTGGGAAAGGCAATCTTCCATTTATCTTGACAGTGATTTGTACAGGCAAACACCTAGAGGATTTTTGATTCTGGAATTCAAGAACAACGCATAGCTAAGTAGGTAGGCAGATCTACTTCGCCGTGAGTTGTTGATCCAAATGTTCAAAATCGATGACCCCACCGCCTCGATAAAACCGATTACCACTAAGTCTTGAACTCTGACCTTTGCAATGCTCTGACGTCAAAACAAGATGAACTGGGATGTAAGATTTCATAGAAAACTCTTGTCATTAATGGAAGAAAGCATAGGAGACTTCTTTTCAAAGAGAAAAACAGCACTCATAACCCAAGAACCGACTTATCTGCAGTCGGATTAACCGAGAATTTGCCTTGGAGCTGACACTGATAGGTTTTGTATCAAAGATAATGAATCCTAGTGGGCTTTTGCGTCGTAGTTTGCTACATCTCACAAATTCTAGGAAGCGGGACACAAAGTTTAAACGATCGGAATGTCGTCTCTTCTCCATAAGGAAAAAATATGAGGAATTGCATTATCACCTTCTGTTGTGGAGGCTTGACGCACTTGAAGGAGAGGGAAGAAACCTTACATTCTGTTGATGAAATTGACACATGATACATTTGTGCTCTTGGCAAAGGAAAATTGGACTTTGACCCTTGACAAATGAACCTGGTTCAATGTTGAAACCATCTTGTCTAGTCGTAAACAGATGGGAAATATGGAACACTTCCACTTCGCGACTATTTGTATCAAGAATCGGTGCTCGAGTCACAGTTACAATATTTTGGATTTTGGGAGAGAGTTCTTCAATTCCTTATCTCCTTCCCATTTTCAGGCCTTAACACAATAGATGCCGTGGAATAATTTAAAAAATGCATAAAATTTTTAAGGGAAATGTAAGAAGTACACCTTCGAAGTCGGAAACCTGCACCAAGTCACTTTCAAAGTGGTTATATCTACTAGTGAACAGATACAACAACCTCCACCCCTGTCCAGGAGGGGGAAGAGGGTAAAACATCAGGCTAGGCCAGAATGCACACCATTCCATTTTTGGTTTTTATTTTTTGCAAAAAAGGTAAACCATTTGCCCACAAGATTAATACTGCTTGAATGTTTAACTTTTCAGTTGCTGTCACAGAGTTCATCCAAGTGTAGTGGCTGGGCGAGCTATTCAATCTCCGGTCTCCCACGTCTCTGATGCAACAATTGTTATAAGCCTTCAGGATTGGCATGGCTTATGACGAAATTAGAGGGGACACCAAGCCTACTGCAATCGGACAAACAACTTTAGGCACTAACAAGCAATCTGAGCTGGAAGTTTCGATAATTAGGCACCAATTTTGATTAATTGTATGTATGTCAAATATGAATAACTCACATTACTCAAGAAAAAATATTTGATGACTGCCAAGTTGGCAATGTGATATCTTTAATGATCCTTCTGCAGCACTGACCAGCCACAATTGGACAAGAAAAAGGGATATTTTGATCCTCACGTGTAATGAAGGATGCACATTTTTTGGAGTTGTGTTTTATGTTATCTATTTCCGTTTTGTTTTTTAACCCAACTTAATGATACGTCCATACACTTCTACATTTACGTAGCCGTGAAACACCTTTCTGTTTAAGCTACATTAGATGAGATAAGTAGTATGTATCTTAATAGAGATAGCCTATTTAAATCGGATCTATCCGAGGAGTGCAAGGCTTAAAGCCTCCAGGTGAATATGCCCATAAGTTAACAGCTTTTTAATTTTTTGAGGTTTGAATAACCTCTTGGTGGTGCAATGGCTCTCCGAACGAGCCTTTCAACTCTGCCTTACGCCAGCGATCAATCATCCTTCAAGCGTCATAAAAGTCTCAGAGTGATAAATTTATGGCAGCAGAACATTGAAGTAAGAAATAGCTCGAGGGCGGCACCCAATAAAAAGCCTTCAAAGTCGAATGGGTATTGCGCAGATGGCTGAGCCTTCAAAGGCTCCTATTGGGAAGATAAAGATAATCATGCTCAAATTCGAAAATTCCCTCAATCCCGTATTGGGCAAGAAGGCGATTAAAAAACAGAGGCCGTATCAGATTTAGATGGTTTGAAATCATCCAACACGAAGCAGTCTGTGGTTATTACATGAGAATATTGGGATTAAGCTAGCCAACGGCACCTACGTCACCTTTCTTGTAGCCAAGCGGAGCTGAGATAGACAACCGAGTAGCACCAAACATTCGTTTCCGCAGTTTATTAAGTAGCTCTGTACTTAGGTAACGGAAAAGCACTTGTTGTGGAGGGCTGACCAGCCTGCCACTGCAACGCAGCTTACAGGGAGGACAAACCTTGGAATCAGATACCTTCAGAAGCCTTCCACTGCCGTCGGTGGTTTAGCCGCCACAGCTTAGAAGAGTGACCAAGGGAAGTGCCAGTGAAAAACACACGAAATGGCGATTTTGGTTTGTATAAATTGATGTTTGACTAAATTGGCTTTTCTTTTTTAGAAGGTTGTGCCACGGTCTTTGTGATTTCATCTTCCACCTCATCTCTATGCCTACATCTCCGGTGGAACGGGATACAGTGCATGCGCGCCGACGTTGTCAGTGCTTCTGGCTTGGGAATCACCACCACCCCGAATTAAAAATTGGCTGCATAACCATGGCTTAATTTTTTACGAGACAAGAACAGAGCCTTCTGCAGACAAAAGCTGTGCCAACATTCCCCCTCAGTTGTCACTCTCGTAGAGTTCTTGAGGAGGGAAGTGAATAATGTCGGAATCAACCGTTGGGTGAGTAGTGCTTTGAACGTCCAACTACAATCACAGTTATGGGGAGTGAAGAAGGAATATAGTGATTCTTGAAAGCGGAACAGTTGCACACACACACGTGACGCCTAGATTTCTCCACCTGAGCTCGGCGTCACAAATATGTGACAAGAGCTGTTCGGCAGTTTGCACCTACTTATTAGTTATGCCTAATCGTTCTATAAATGGCTAAGTTTAGGCTAATAAAGGGGAGATTGGAAGAAGATAAGTGCCTTTGGCCAGCAGTTGGATTGATTAAGGAAAAATAGGACAATGGATGAAATGTTCTTCGAGGTGGAACTCCTGGTAGCAGATGTTTTAAACCTTTCGTGTTTTTTTTCGAGAAACTCACTAGAAAGTTGCCTTTTAGGTACTCTTAGCTTAACTTTATCTCCCTTTGATATTTAAATAGGAGAAGTGAGAACAGGGTCCGTGCTATGCTGTTCGTAAATTTAATGAATTTTTAAACTTAAACCTGCCAATTCCAAACAAAAATAGTAAAAAAATATTGAGACATTTCACTATATGGGGCAGCTAATCTCTAAGAAAAGAGAATGGCTTCTGGCCGCGTACGTCTTATTCAGTTTTAACAAGGATTTTCGGGTTTAATACGGACTTTAGCAGTTATGAGGAAGAGGAGAATCGTACCTCAGCTTGTATTCCTTCTGAGCGGCCATAAGGAGGTAATCCTCTTTCGAAAAGTGGGAAAGAGATATAGGTCTCTGTCAGAACCAATTCCTCCATACTTAATAGAAAATAACTACTGGCAACACAATATCGGATGTTAAATGGATGTTGAATGTGTCATAAGTTCTCACATCCTGCCTCCAGAGGCCGGCGACAATCGTCCATCTGTCCATCAATAGATCTTTTTAAAGGATGCCTAAATGTTTTAGCAAGACTCTTCTTCTTCTCATACAAGCTGTGCGACCATAAAGCAGATAGATCTTTAAAAAATTATTGCGAATTCGAAAACTGTTATTATGGCTGATGAGGATGTTATCGAAACATCCTTCCACTGTTCTGCCGTGGCCGCTCCAGTCCAGACGCACCTGTAGAATGTGACAGCCTGCAGTAGAAGTGTTTGTGATGATGCAAAAGTTCCTTCTTAATAAAGGTGTGGGATCTGACCCCTTGGATAGTTACTTATATCTACGCAGTATGGTGTGGTGTTGAGACACTCAGTTGCTCAGCAATAAGATTTTTGATTGGTGTACCCGTTTCAACGACGATTGTGCTCCTCTAACTTTCTCAGAGGGGGTCGTCACCAGTCAGTAAGCCTAGTAGTGTAAGAAACGCCTGATTGGTGCATAATAAATCTTTCTTCAGGAGCAGTTAGCACAATCATCATCATACCATGACAGACGATGAGTAGTAGACTGACCTTGGAGGGATTGGACGTGGCAGCAAGCTTTCCAAGTCGAAGTCTAGCGGGTAATAGTTAAACACTAAGGTGAGCATAGGAGGGGACGATGTTTAAAAGTAGTGTAGTTCTAATTTCCTGCAGTTTACTTCCTTTCTTTTAACGCAACAGACTGTATTGACGTGAGCTATGGTACAAGATTGTTTCACCATGAACTATTTCACATGGGCGTCACTTTCAGTTCATTAAACTGCAGGTAGGAAAATGATCAAGTGCCTGTAATAAATGACAGAGCTCGATGCTGTCATAAGACAAGAGGGGCAACACTAAGACATAATCGGGCAGGGGAGGTGACTACTGCGGTGTCAGATGTTGGTTATGATGGTGTCGTTTTAGTTCGTAAGAACTAGTTGGCTGAATCCATAGGTAATCGGAAATCGTTAGCTTAAAAAAGCAAGTTCAACCCAGTGCAAAATCTAAAACAACGGAATTTGCTAGCTATCTATGTCAGCAGATGGTTTGGTTAAGCAATTTGATTTATACGAAGAAATAGTTTAAGATAGATGCACCAAGTTCAGGAAGACTGCACTCCTGACGCAAACAGAGAACAACAACCACCATTCAGATGGCTACTTCATGCCGCCCCCTTCCAGTTGGCAGTCAATTAATCTCAGCATCAACCAAAGCGTGCTGCTTCGACAGTGCCCACTCACCCACTGGTGTTTGACGAAACGTGACTACTTCTGTGCTTCTGTCATCACGGTGTGTCCATCCATAGTTGAGCCAATCAACATAGTACTGATCATCTCCAAACCATCCCCACGCACTGCTCAATGCTCAGAACTCCATCTCCACAAGATCGCGCAGGCTCTAATCTGTGTATACACGTGTGCAACTAATGCAACGCTGATGAATTTGTCTACTGTCATTCGTTCACCTAGTGGAGGCCTACAAGAAATCCATCCACCGACACAAGTCGCTGCAACTCCAAGCCCCACAAGGAAGACGTCCTCCACCTCCTCGTCATTCTCTCCCACCCCTCCTATACTTTCGCCTCTTCTTCTTCCCCATTCTCTTTCTTTAATCGAGAAATAGTCAGGAGTCATGAATGAATCCGATGAAAAGCAGATCTTCCTTTCACATTCCTGCATGCCAGCACAACGCACTACCTCCTATCCCATAGCTTCTGCCACATCTTGTACTTCATGTTACGGCACAAATCACCTGTGAGAGAAATGACACCCTAGTAGGGATGCAAAGAAGGTAATGACCCATTCTGACACTCGCTCTCATCCTCATCCTCCTTCTTCGCATTCGCCTGACTCGTGTTTCTTTAACGGGTGCCAATGAGCTTTTCCTGTTATTCAACGGCTGTGTGGTCAAGCACAAAATGGACGAGACAAATGGGAACTGAAAGGAAACTGGAATCAAATGTGACTAAGGTCTGGCTTTTTGCCTCTAGAGGCAGTGTGCACTAAGAAACTGGGATCTGCAACAAACGCTCGCCTTATTGCACGACGAATGTGCGTATACAAGGTACTTCGAAAGAGACAGAGAGGACTGTTTTGACTTTTTTGGGCTTCGCTAATAGAAGAATCAACGTTGGGATGACGATGGCTACAAGACTTGCGAAAATCATATTAAAGATGGAGAAAAAGCGTCCCGTTACACACTAGATCCTGTTGGGCATAAGGTCTCTGCACCTTGGAGAATAAATTCATCCCCACTGCCACTTGTGTGGAGTTTGGAAATAAAAAAATATTGCCAGGTGAATTTAACAGCCTGAATGTGGTAATTCTGGAGTGAAAGGTGCCGTATCCTCTGAAATTGCACTTCCAATCAAGTCCATTAAAAACGACAAAGTCTACTATTTATTTTCCAGAAAGTTTTAGAATAGCAGTTGATTATATGACAGAAAAGCTAAAATTGCATGCCAGCCTTGCCGTGGGTTTTGAAAAAGTTATTCAAGTCCCATTATTTCCCTTCAAAAAATGTGAAACAACCTCTCCATCATATACAAATATGAATGAAAAAGGAGCCACGGTAACACATTCGACTGAAGTAACCGAAGTGGTGCTTCGAGTCGAGTGGTCTAAAGCAACACTTCTCACCAACTCTGACCACGCAAATGCAAAGATTTGCCTTTTGTGAAGACCTTGTTTCAAAAAAATACTCTAAAAGTGGGAATGCCTTTGGAAAGATTAGCTAAGTCCCTCTTTCTTGGACTGCCACTGTGCAACCCCAACCTCATGTGACACAGAATAACGGTACCTGATGACCAAATATCAGCCATTTGAGTACGGATTTTACGATCTGTTACAGCAGTGTACAATGACTTTGACAAGATTAACAAACATGTTATCGCCTGGGGATGCCTGCGAACCCAGAGAAACGCTCCTATTCGATCTCCAAGAGGTTTCCATGCTCGTGACTAGATTCCCGAACAGGTTGGAAATGTCGGTTGTACTCGTACTTTAAGTTGGCCGACAACCACACCAAGTCTAAGGTAAATCGCGTGACTAAGACGATCGGGAGACTCCAACTCAGGTGGTCGCCGCTACCCAGCCGCCGTGTACGCACCCACGCACTCGCCGTGAGCTCCTTTGCGCTGACTCACACACGGCGATCGATACAGCCACCTGTTATGACGTCATCACCTATTGATTATCGGGTTGGAAGGCCGATGGGCTCCAGAACACTAGCACATTCCAAACTCTAGTTTATAGTACCAGGAGACGATTGTTCAAAAGCGAGCGCCACATACGGAATTATGGCTTGTCAGACACTCCGTCTGCCCGACAATGAAAAGCACTTCGCTTTCAAGGGACCCACTCTGATTGGCTGAAGTAGCGTGATGTATTTTCCCAATTACAGAGATGCGATCTGATAAGAAATCTTAGGCAAAACTCAATCAGGTTGCTATTAATTTTGACAACGAAAAAAGAAACAGTATTGGAGTCGGCTTCAATCACTAGAATTTGGCTAATCAAAACATTATTTTTTTGGACTGCTTTTATTGATACGATAAGGAAGGCAGAGATCGCCCATACGTCATTGGTTTTTCCAGACATTCTATAATAAGTGACTTCGCACTATAGATAAATTAAAAATTACCGGAGGAATTCAAATTTCTAAGTTCATTTTTGAATCCAATAAAATGGAGATGTGTGAATATTAAAAACCGTCTTCCATTGAAACACTCAAATCCGGTCCTTCATTTGTGCGTGTGTGTGCGGGGGGAGGTAAGACCCAAGAGGTGGTAGTTTAGCATCAGAGACCATAAAAATTTATTCCAATGCAGCCTATAAAATAAGTCGAGACGGTTGCCTGCAGAGTGGTTCAGGTGCAGTCACGTCAAATGGCTGTTAAAAAATTCCAACTGACTGAAAGTTAGTTGAGCCGTCAATGTAGGTTCTTTGAAGGCATGAGCGTGTTGACGACTGGAAAGTTGTCAATATTTTGAGGGTAGTAATAGTAATTCGCAACTTTTAATGCGAGGAAGAAGGATAAGTTGATCAACTTGGATTAAAAAGAAATACCAACTTAGCAAAAATGAAAGGAACGAACGTAATAAGAAATAAGCTTACGTTCCTACCAGAGTCACCTATGCGTGACATAGAACTCTTATTAGTGAACGACAACTTTGATTGCAGCAAGCTATGTGTCATAAAGAGACTGGTTTAATCGACGACAGTAAAATAATCGGTAGACGATGCTTTTGATCCAAGGAGGGGAATGATATCTGTCAAACGAGTCACTGACATGGTATTTGTATTTGACCACTAAGCCATCTAAGAGGTGGTGGTTGACTGACTTCGCCTCTAAGATTCTGCCAGCGAATTATTAAATAAGCTGTATAATGTTTTTTTTTTTGCATTTCTGATGACAGGTTTGGTTATAACACCCTTTTATTCAAAGTATAACGATGATCCCTTGCTCTTTCAACCTAGTACAAATGAGGATTCATTCGCTGTTACCATTTAGTGCAGCTCATTCGCTGTTGAATGGAAATTAAAATAAAAAAACCCTTAATCGTTTTGCTTAACGGTAAAAAGCAATTCATGAATTTTAAGAGAGGGTCAGCAAGCTGACTAATAGTAGAAATGACCCCTACAGTTCAAAAACCAATCAGTCAAATGAAATGATCGTCTACCAACCCTCCAGTTTTACATCACTCATGCAGATTATTACAAAAAAATTAATTGTCAGGCAAAATGAGATGTAGGCGAGGGAGATAACGTTAGACTTACCAGAGCTAACCGCACATTCATTAGTGGAAAGAAATTATTATCCAGAAAAGAAGTATCCTATGGACTTTTTTGTGTTGGTACTGTCATCGGTCATCACAATAGTCCACCTCGAGGAGGCAACATCGTCACTCTGGTTCACGCAACCCCCACATAACCGTGGCGTCGTCTTGCCGTTCGAGCCTCGAAATGCTGAGCTGGGATTGGTGGAGACAGCAAAGTTGGATAAGTTAAGCTTAGCCAATCAGACGCCTGCATTAGACCGCTTTGGCAGCGACCTTTCTTCTGCCCACGGGTAGGTGCACGCGTGCGTGCGTGCTTGCGGGTACAGGGAGTGCCCAAGTGGAATCTCAGTTGATCCAACTCAGCGAAGCTATTGAAAGCTGCATTTCCCCATAGTGGTTGTTGCTCCCTAGTCAAGTCCTTATGAGTACTCATCATTGACAATTTCTTCCTAATAGCGTAAAATCTTCCATTATTTACTGATAAACACCAAACCAATCAGATCGTTATTGTTTGATATTGACATTTGTATAAGTCATACGTTTATCCCTTCTATCTGAATTTTATTTTAAGCGTGAATTCGAATGCTACATCCGTGGCAAATTCAGTCCAGTTGAATAACAATTGCTGTTTCCTTGTCGTGAAAGAGAAACCCCCTCCGTGGGTACCTGGTTTCTTAAAGGCCCAAAACAGGGCGGCTACTGAGAGTGCGTAGGCTCCATCCGGCTGTTCGGCATCAAGGCAGTCAACTGTCAACATGAAACCGAACTAAAAGTGGTAGGACCTGCTGATCCTGTCGAGAGCCCAATCAACACAAATAAGTGGATCATCTAGATGGGTGAATTGATGATTCGCAACTTTGAGCCGAGCACTGGCGACACGAAGTGGTTCCATTCTGCCGTCTCTATTCTATCTTTACTGAATTTGGCCTCACAGTCGTCTTTGCGTGATGATGATTAGTCAGGGAAGAAAAAGGCAACGTTCGAGAGATTTTGGAATATTTAAAACGTCAGTGAGAAAATCAAGGCCCTTGGAACACCGAAACCGTAACTTTTTCTGGGATTGCAGACATCTTCAGCAAGATGTTAATAATTAGGTAGTCAGCAAAACTAATGAGCAAATGCTTAGCAAAGCTAAAAGTCGCCTTAGCAGACGGACAAGAACCACTGAAATGAGAATATGATGGCAGAAAAGAATGTGGCATGTAGATTTTCTTTCATTTTGCTACATAGAGATTCTTACAAGTGGCGATTATCTCAGGAAACACACTCGCTCTGGAGAACAGACTTGCCGCAAGCCAGGAAATTCCCATAATCCGTCGGCTTTCGATCAAATATCCTTTCGTCTTCATGATCTTTGTTTGTATTTCGTTGGTGATCCTTAAAGTACCGCTCTTGTACTGGAGACGAAGGCAGAAAAGTGACCGAGGGGAGCGGTGCCAGTGAGAGGTTTCGGTCACGGTCACCCCACGGCCCTTGTGTGCATTCGAGAGCCACCGCCGGGCTAGGAACAAAGGCGATATATTGGGATGTCCATTAGAAGGGGGAGATATCTAATCCCCATGCTTCGAATAGACTCTGCATTCCTGATGCGAACAGAGAACAACAGCCGTCATTCAGATGGCTACCTCATGGCATTAACTGATACGTATTTCTCATAAAATGGGAAGAATTCAGTAATTAGTGAATTAGCTTTAAAGCAATTAGACTAGGAAGGTACAGTTTCCATCATTAGTGAATCATCTACATTTTCTAATGTAAGGCAAGCATATAGAAGTTCCTGCCGACTCTCTCAGTTCCGCCTTCAAGTATACTTGTTAGGATAAATCAGGTTTGCACTTGAGCAACTTCCCAATTGATCGTTCGCGATAACCTAATTGGAATCACATTCATAGTTAGTAAAATTCGCAACACGCATAGCAATTTTTTCCAAGTTAGGGATCTGCATTTTTCAAGTTTCCACATGGCACTAAGGGGGGATTTCCCAGGTTGTCCCACCATTGTTCTTTATTATGTTCAATATGCATTTTTTCATAGTCTTAATGAAAAAAAGGAAACATTGAAGGAGGTTATTGGCTTTATCTTAGCGTCTGCACAAAAAATAAATTCCAAAGGGCAAGGTGGACACATGGGCTCATATTCGCGAACAGCAGAACAAATCGCCTAATTAGTACCACTAGCTTCTTTTTAAAGCCTTGATAATGTGATCTCTATATAAAATAATCTGACAACTTATTAAAGAATTAGGCTTTTATCTAGCAAGAAAACACAATTCCTTTTCACGAAACTCTTGAAGCTCAGACTTTTTAACGTGAGGTGCAATAGCTCTAATTTGTGCCAAGTTTAGTTCTTCATTTTGTATTTATCTTAAAGCGCTTCTGTACTGTTAATTTAAAAACTGTATTTTTAAATTAATTTACAACCTTGAACTTAGTTTTAATGTTCCAGGCAGGGTATCCATTTGTAATGTCCGCATACGCATTGGGATTTATTTTGGGTTGGTGCCGCGCTCGATGCGCTTCTGTGGAATGCTGATGCGGTTCTTGCATTGAGGTGCCTTTACTTACATTGCATTTTTGTCGCCCCCATCCTGTTTTCGCGCCTGGTCAGAACATTCCCAGCAGTACTTTTAAATACCTCAATCAACCATTCTCGTCTGAGTCAGCTCTTTCAATTGATGCTCCAATCTCGACTCCTTATTGCCAATTATAACGCATAATGCCCAATCCACCAAAACGAAACAGTTTTTGGAAGTCAAATCCGAGTTCCGGGGGTGACTCTTGGCATAATGAGAATCAGGAAAATAATGGTAGATTGTTCCCTGCCTCTGACCGCCCCTTTCCAGAATTCTCCGCGAATAGTTCTGCTCCCACTTCTTCTGGCTGGTCGAATCTTGATCCAGCTGTTAGTCCAATGGCGGATAGCACGTTTGCGGACTTGTCTTTGCCATGGCCAGCAAGTGATAGGGTTTGTTTTAGTCTCGTTTTCTATTCATTATTTTCCAAGCTTTGGAACTCTTCAGGAACGCCAATCGCCGAGTGGCCGCTGTCTTCCAACCTTATATGGCAAAATGGATATTCAGAGGATGATGCCAATGTCAGTGTCAACAAGTCTCTTCCTCATAATGAATCCAGTAACGTGCCTCCAAGCTTGACACAGGATAAGGTCTTTCATCAAATCTGGTCCCAAAAGTCCAAACGATCTGTTTCGGATCCAAATACCAATCCTTGGGATAGCAACCAGCAGCACATGGGTAAGTTATTTATCGCCCCATTATCCACTCTAGTTGCTGCCGCGGAAATTCTCACAGATTCCACGGAAACCCTCGGCAGAGATTCCACCCAACAACTAGAAGATAATAATAAGCCCTTAAAAACTCAGGAAAAGCAAGAACCCTTAGGCGCTGAAGCGAATCTAGAGAATAATGCTACGGTCATTCATATATCTGAGCTGGTGAACGATCCAGGAAACTGGGGCACGCGTCCAATCAATCAGTCAGTCCCCTGGAAGACCACGCCTGAGGATGGAGATTTGCACAATCCCAAACCTTCCTCCTCCGCCTTGCTAAATTCCCACCAACAGCTTCAAGAGTCCAATGTGTGGAAAAATGAACCGCCTACTGGTACTAATGTCTGGGAGTCACATTATGAACAAATTGCCACCCGGGCTTCATGTTGGCCAACCCATGGTCGAGAAACTCCCGTCGCTGCAAATGCCCCTGGTGGTGGTTCACCACAAGCCTCAGTATCTCATCAACCACAACAGTCGGCTATCCCTTCGACCCTTCCACAAGCTGAACATGAAGGTGGCATTTGGGGATTGGCTTCCAGTAATTTTAATTCTTCGTTTCCGTCTCTTGTGATAGTCATGGTGAGCCCTGCGCACTTTCTTCAACCCACAGCTTTCCAGCCCCGTCCTTCCACCTCTTCGCATTTTGGCCCTCCCGGAGGCTTGTTTCGGCGTCCCATTTTCGGTGCAGGCGCAACTGGTGGCCCTGCTAACCGCCTTGCTGAGGACTCGAGTGATCTTGGACTTCCTTCTCGCGCTGCGTGGGCCACCATCTCCTCGGCCCATTTGTTAAACCAGGAAGATAACAGTTGGGCGACAGTAACTGGTCGATGTGTCGCCCCTACTGCCATTGCTGGTCCAACCCCTTCCTCTGCTTCTGCTGCCCCCTCACTATTCTCCGTTGGCTGCAGCGGTGGTCTGGAAGATGCCGACCAGCACCAGGAAGTTAATACTGGCGTTGTAGGTTTTGGAATTTGCGTCCCCCTTCTTCCCCCTCTAGTTACCGGCGCCTGATGACTGTCGACTTGTGTGCGTACTCGTCACGTGATGGCGCTTTGTTCTGTGACCTCATTGCCCGCATATACGTGCACACGCACGCGTGTTCTGTTCGCTGACACGCGTATGCGCTCGTGTGTGAAGCTGCGGGTGTTAGGACAGCTGGAGTTGCTCTTCGTCCGATAGGCTGATGTAATCCACCAGAATTCTCGACCATCTGAACTGCATAAGCCCACTCCGGTTACAGACCCATAACATGTCTGGGCCAAGGGCCCAGGTCTAAGCTAACTCATTATTTGGCATTTTGCCTCTATAGTATAGTTGCGCACATTTGCGGATCATGCTTATCTATTCTCGAAAGATATTCCCCAATGTAATTCTAGCAGCTAGCGTCATCAGCGTGTCGAGTTGCCCTCTTTCTGAACCAACTGTGTAAATACCTCTGTCGTGGCACCGTGCATTTTTTCATTGCTTAAGTAGTAGGCCGGTATACCTGCATAATCGTGTGTGGCTTATCAGACGATGATGGCTTTTGGTTATTACTACCCAAACAGTATTGGTATGAATGCGCCAGGAATGGTAGGTTATTTTTTATCTGGAATGGCTTTGAACGACTTTAGCTTTCATTGTTCTCACAATTCAAGTATGGCTGTCGAATGGGACGAAAGAGGTTGCGATTTGTAATATTCTTAATTGTCTAATTTACATTAAGAAGCTTCCGTAGAGCAGTCAGCGTCTTTGCAAGCGATGTCGAACAACTATACTAATGTAATAGAAGTTTCACCGAAATCATTGCATCCGCAGACAGGACTATCATCGGTGTGGTTGTTCTAGAGTCTTCGTCTGACAGTCCATTTTTCATTAAACCAGTGAACAATTGTTCAAAGTATTCTTTTTGTACTTCATGTGGTGTTTTTTTCGCTACAAATCAGTAAGTGGAAGCATGAAACTCGGTAATTATGCAATATTCCTGCGTCGTTAATGAAGAATTGCGAAGTACTGCCAACAATTTACACTTAAGACAAATGAAGCTCAGTTTTTTTGTTCCTTTTACATTCTTGGGGTGGTACTGAATTGCACTTAAGTAAGCCCTCTAATTCGCAGTCGATGGCAGCCTATCGGGGGGACCTGGTGCGCTACTTCCTGCAGCAGGGCTTTCGTCGCGAAGACGTGGAATCCGTCCTCGCGGAATGTAACATGGACATCGATCGGTCAATAGCAGTGTTGCGACTGCGCTCTCGCAACGCTGTCAGCGGCAACGCCGGAACTCCACGTTACCCTGGCGCGGTGGGTGGACCGCGTCGCATCCCCACCTCACCCACTGCCACTGGACAGTTCGGACACTTCCCCAACGCGCAATCTACCTCAGCTGCCGCTGCTGCTGTCGCCCCATTTGGACGTGGAATGCCGGTGAGTAAGCTTGCGAGTAGTTCAGTTTTTTGTGAATATTTTCGTCCCATTTATGTGGCTGTTTATTTAAACTTAGATGGCAATGGGATTTTTACGAACGGAGGTAGTGATTTTTGATGAATTGTAAATGCCTTAGCTTTTGACAGGAATCACGATGAGTCGCTCTCATTTATGAAGACTGCTTTGGAATAAGCTAATGATGAAATCACAATCAGTTCGGTCACCATGCTCTTAGCTGTGTTTGCCCCAAATTCTAGATCGTGTTTGAAGCTGTTCGGAGCTTTTCATCCGTTTATTATTTAAACGTTCTTATCAATCTATCAAATGAATGGCTAACTGATACTTAATTATATTAAGCATTTTCTTTCGTGATAACTTATTTATTAATTTTGGTAGCTAAGATGTCTCCTGAAATGGTTTGGGGATTAGGTATATGATGTAGTCGCTCTCAGACGAGTGGTTTCGGCTCGATTGTTCTCTTCGGATGACGTGGCATGGCTTACTGACTCATTTGCAAGATGATTTGTTAGGGTGCAGGATTAAATACGTGACCTCACAGTATCTATCTGTGCTCAATTTAACCGTGACTTAAAGGGTGCTCAGTCTTTTGATCACTCCCCGCCAGGGGTGCGTCAGTTGGGTAAGCACATCTCCAATAGTTGGGGCTAGTTGATGGTTTATACATAAAAATTTTATGCAAGAAGGTACCATGATTTGATCCCCCATTCAATAAACCACACTTCAGATTAAAAGATATTAATTTGGTTGAGTACTGTTTCAACGTCCTTGCGCATTGCTGTCGTAGATGCAGAGATCATTGGTGGGCAACGGAGCCAATAGGATTATTTCAGGTGGTGGCGGCGGTAACAGGATGCCCGGTGCTGCAGCTAGTGCTGGCGGTGACAGTATCTTGGGTTCTTCCCTCTCCTCCCTTCTGGGTCTACCACCACCACAACAACAGGAGAACGGCTTTTCTCCTATGCTTATACGTGGACGGAATTATCAGTGGCAACCGACCAACGCACCACCCACAAATCTCGCTTTTATTGCTTCAATTATGGAGCTGCAGAGGAAGCGACAAGTAATTGCCTCTCCTCCCTTTGCCCTCATTTCTGCCGGTTCCCTTTATCACTGTTTCATTGCCCCTAGGACCTTCAACGGCAAATCCAACTATTCCGCGGCACTCCAAGTATGTGCTCTCTGCCGGGTGGCATGGCCCTGTTGAACGAATTGACCGTCCAGCTGCACCAAGTTGAGAATCAAATCAGCGCCAGAGAGGCGGCCGGTGCATTTGCGTCCAATCCCGTCCCTCCGCCGCAGCCGCCTGTTTCAACCTTCTGGTCCAACCCCGAAGAAACAAGACCCAACGCCTCCTCTCTCACACAGCGCCTTCAGGATTTACGAATCGGTGCAGGTACTTGTAACAGCAACAATAACGCAGCGCCATCCACATCCAATAATCCTCGTGAGTTCGGGGCTTGTACCACGTGCATGTGACATTTCAATCTCCTTACCTAAACATGGACTTCACACATGTGACGTGTTCATTAGTTTTACGCAATGGTTAGTTCCATTGAGTCCTTTCTGTAAAGCAGAACCTGTTATTTGAACGGAATGACTAGAAATTTATTTTTCTATGGTCTTTCATTGTCCTAGCATCCCCGCGATCTGTGTTCAGAGCCACCACAAATGGCTTCCGCAGCCCGCGCCACAATAGCGGGACGGATAACTTTGCAGGAAACGGAGGTAACCTGGCCTCGGGATGGCTTTTGATCCGAGGTGTGCCTCCTTCCATGTCTCGACCAACTCTTGAGTCCTTCCTGGGTACTGGATTACTGAACCTGCATCCGCTCCCCACACGTGGCACATTTGTCGCTCGGTTTATTACCCCTGAGGTTGCTATGGATGTCGGATTTCAACTCACCGCTAATGCGCCTAATTCCTCAACTCTTCTCGTCACCATAATTGAGGAGAGACAGGCTTTTGATCTCATTGTGGAAGCACTCAACGCCGTGTCTGGTGTTAACGCTGTTGCTGCTGCTGCTGCCGCTTCTGGTGGCAGTGGCGTTAGTGGTGGCGGCGGCACCAACTAGATTCTCTTTTGCCAAGTTTTACTCCAATCCAAAAGTGGGACGAATAAGTACCATTTGGGTCGATTGATTGATAGATGTTGGTTCCCGCGTCCCTCTCCCGTAACCCGTCTGTCTGGATGCAAAAAATATCCGAAATGCTTCGACCAAATCACATTCAGCGTTTTGCTCACAACTCTCGTTCGTCTTATTCAATCTCGCGTTTTATATCTGGCCTACTTCCTCCTTGAGACCCTATCCTCAAACACACGTTATATCTCTACCTTTATCTATATTATCGGTATGCATATTCATGGAACTCCCCCCTCACATCATCCACCTCCTGGTACACACGCAAACCTCAATCATTCCTATTTGATACTCTCTCTGTCTCTCATGCTCATGCTGATGTTTACATTTCCTGCGTAGACTTATGAACTAGTCATTATTCGCACACTCCCTCGCTCACCCATTCAGCAAGAGATATGGCCGTGATCATGTGCCTGCTTGCATTGCTGTTCCACTTTCGTCACTTCCACCACCACCCTTATGGTTGAGGATGTGTGTCAAGTGTGCGCGCCCACGTCTCTATCTGCCAGCATTTTTTGATGGTCGGAGCTAGCCATATTCCCGCCCATCATCCGTCCGATCGCATTTCCTGACCCCTCGTCTGATGGCTGTGCTTTCTTCCACATCTCCTCTTCAAATAATCTTACACCTCATCATGGGCTTCTCAAGCCTGCACTCTCATGACTATGCCGACGTTGTGGTCAGGTCTTTCAGCAAGAGAGCGAGAAGAATACGAGAAAGTCAGTCAGGCTATCAATGCATCAGTCCAACCAACCGACCTGTCGATATCCGTCCATCGTTTGCCTACTCCCTCCCTCCCTCTTCGTGTCTTCGCATTTGTTGTGCCGTTGCCATTGACGACAAGGATTTATGGACGCTGTCTTTCTAACCCTTTATAACGTTCCCTCCTGCCATGTAGTGTGTAATAGATCTAGCTGTTTAGAAAGTTTGAGGTGGTGGTGGTGGAGGAGGTGCTCCTCCGGCGTGTCGCAGCACAGGTCCAATCCCCAACTCACACTGTGCCAATACCTACGACGGAGGGGTGCAGTGCCGTCTCCCTCTCTGTCTGAATCTCAGTCGCCCCTCCTGTGCCATCCTCAGGTTCTGCTCAACACGCGTGCGTGTGTGCCTTTGCCAAAAAACAGACGATTTGTGTGTCTACCTTCTTTGCGTTCACCCCTCACCTTGCCTGCCCCTCCTTTATATCTTCCGCTTTTGGGTGTGTGTTCCATCTCTCACGCCTTGAGTGAGTGTATCGGTGTGTTTGCCTGTGCGATTTTTGATGACTAGTGGAAAATGCCTATAGTCTTTTGCCCAGTACAGCATTGCCACTAGAATAGATCCTCCTTCTCGTCCTTCATTTCTGTCAAATCACGACTTGCCTTTCTTAATTTGGGCTCAACGAGGGTGGAGGGTGGTAATCGTAGGTAGACGCTGATGTTCGGATCGTTGGCGTAGGTGTGTTTCGGTTCTCAACTACTCGAATGGTAGTCGGTGACTCACCGAATGTTGACAAGGTTGCTGCCCGTGCCGGTTGGGGGTTGGAGGGACGATGCTTATTCCTCGCCGTCCTCTGACAACTGGCTGAGTTAAAGTAGAAGGTAGGCGTGGATTGATGTTTGCTCCAGCAGCGGTTGTGTGTATTAGTTTAATGTTGTCGGTGTTAGTAAAGTGCCGGGTCGGGCGTGGCCAGTATTGCAGTCATGGTGGGAAGGCACCCAATCGCCAAACTGGAAAAAGGTGGCCTGTATTGGTGTACTTTGCCGTCACAGCTTCAGCAGACATGGCGCCGCAATACTGAGGGGTCTCAGGTGATGCTGCTTTAGTGGCGAGTAGTGTAAAGGGTAGAGTTTGGTGCTGGTCTGGTGGACCACTTCCACCCAGCGGCCCTATGGATGCCGAAAATTTTTTTATAGATAAGTTCGATTGTCGAATTCTGAGGTCCACCAAGAGGGTCGTGACCACCCCTTTAGTCGTCTTTTCACAGGCTTACTTGAAGTTGAGCGAGCACGTTAGCGGCAGCCAATTGGTCAGTTATACACACTTTGTCCTAGTAGACTGTGGAGTGCAGATTGCGGATGGTGGATCGTGCCAAGGAGTCAATGAAATTGCCCACCACAATTCCAGCACGCGGTGCACTACTTACTACCCACAAGTAGAACCCCAAGACACTTATTGACAGGACAATCACATGCGATCCGTGCAAGTCAAGTGGAGGTGCGTGCACCCAATGCGGGTGGTCGTGCTGACATCCACCCATGCACAAATAGCCAATCGGCAATGTCCACTCAATCAAGTCCACCAGTCACACCGCCTTACCTCACTTCCAATGCTCTTCTCAGCTCTGCCCAACCTCCTCCTGTCCTCTACCTCCACTTCTTCCTCACCAACTCACTCATGTCCATGCAAACGGTTCACACGATTAACTGCGCATACTAGTCTGCTCCTCAATCACCACTCGTCTGAGGGTAGAAATGTCCTTTCAGTTGTGGCACTGGCACAAACCAAGTCATGGGAAAGCCACTGCAGACTTGTCAGTGCTAGCACCAAAACCTCTACAAGGTTAGCAAAGGTTACACAGAAATTACAATTGAATAAAGGGGTGAGTCAGTGACCATGATGGAAGGGAGTGCAAAGGAGTGGGAGGGAGTGTTGTCATTATCAGTGCAGAATGCTACCACTAGAATGAGCCAATAATGATGACCTCCTCCTCCCTTCTCCGCCTCCACGGAATGTATGCGCTGATTGCACAGTGAATCTGTAGACAATGCAGGTGTGATCAACCACCACTGCGAGCGGCAATCAACGCTGTTCATCTGTGGACCCCCTCATTAGCTACTGTGGGGATGTTTCGGTCAAATGAAGGAGGAGGCATTCTCCTTGCCCATATCCTTGAGACAGAGGTATGCAATAATGAATAGCTTGCTCAGGCGTGACCATGGACTGTACCCGCCAGAAGGACCGAATAGCCCTCCCCTTAATCGACTCAATTCATGTCCTATTTCTCCCTTTGAAAATCTATCTCGTTTCGCCGCCGTGCTCACATTTCTGCTCCGCACATACTGAGCCTTTGCATAATTTACGTATTTGCAGCAAGATGATGAACTTCAAATGCAGATGAAATGCTACTTACTAATTTCGGAGTATCACCCACATTAAGATGGGTTGCATCAGGGGGGAGGGGGGTTAGAAACGGGGCCATATTCCCCACCATGCCCACCCTTAATGCTTACCGCTGATGTGCCCTGAATCGACACAAGGAAAGGGGAGTGCTACATGCTGGAGCCTATGCTTGCTAGTGCCCTGGTCTCCGGCGTGCTTCCACCCCAATAATCAGTAAATAATGACGTCAGAACAGAACAGAGGGAGCATGCGGTGCGCACGTACGAGCACAGATGGCTGTGTGTGAGTCACTCAATCCTTTCGCTCACGCAAGTGACCTTGGATGTAGCGTGGCTATTGGCAACCCTAAAGCACAACTGGACGTAACCTTAACCAATCAGGGGGAGTGAGAGCGCGCGATTAGCCGCGAGCATAGTAACGTCTAAGACATCGAGCAGTACGATTTTTTGGGCTTGAAGGCCGCCCCAACGGAGGAGTGGATTAAGGTTTTTTTAGTTATAAAAATTGAACACGATTTTTCAAGACCTGGACTATTCAATTAGAGCCTGCTGTCCAGATTTCACAATTTCTGGAAATAAGGGGGTTTAATTAATTTATTCAAAAGGGATAAGTTGTACTCTTTTTGTAAAAATGTGGCAATAAAGGCGGATTCGCCATGAAACCTTTCTCATGTATTCGCCTATGGTGATAGATGCGGTCGTTTGGAATCTTTGATTCCCGTAATTTCGGCATGCTAGTCCCCGACGCGAGGGTTCGTCCCTCCACCAAATTAGGCAGTCAAATAGTCAAAAGATCAGCTTGTCGCCTAGCCATAGTCGTCTCTATTCGTAAGTGATGGTTCCCGTGTGAATATCTCCGGTTTCATAGCAGTGGTGGTGAGCTCACGAATGGAACAGCAAGAGATGATGGACGGGGCTTCCTCGTGAGTGAAGACGCGGGACCCGGATCCGCGATCAGCTTCGCCTATCTACAGGAGACTTGTCACCGCCACGGTTACGGTGGTGACAAGCCGAAGCTCAACGGTAGGACATTTGACGATGCTAATTAAATATGGCTTTGACGAAGTGACCCACCACAACGGCACGGACAATGGCAAGGCTACCTGGCCTCGCCTAACGCGTGGATACCAAAAGCCCTGGGTAGGAGGGGAAGGGGAGGGGAAGATCGACAATCCCACAGCGGTTCATCCACCAACTTCTTGCTTAGAATCTTCACCAACATTTGATTTGAAAACGACAGACCCGCTGAAGACTTCCCTCTCGCCCGGAAGTTATGCCGAATGGAGCAAAATGCAGCGCCAACAAAAGCACTACCAACGCCAATTCAAATCACACGGATCGAGGAATTCAACGCTGTAGCACAACATCCCCAGGGGAATAGAAAGGAGATTGGAGAGGTAGACAAGAGAAATTATATTTGCGTTTAAACACACAGTGACAAGGTGAGAAAGAGCAAGAAAATCGACTAATCATCATCGTCAGTACAGGAAGAAACATTGCTGAAGGGAAGAGGGAGGCCATTAATTGCTAGGGTTGATGGATGGGTGAGTGGGTGGATGGTTGGACGGTAGCAAGGTTTGGCAGGTATCCTATTTACACAAATAAGCGCCCACTAGACTACATGGTTCACAAGTGATGGTGTAGAAAAAGTCTATCTCCATCAAAGAAAGGCAGGTTTCGTCTCCTCGCCGTTGGCCGTGTTGGTGATCGTTATGGAATTGGAGTTGGAGGAGGCAGAAGCCAAGTGGGGATGATGGGGAAGAATGCTGGAATTAAGAGGTCGAAGGCCAACAACATCGGTGAGGTGCCCACCGCAGGCCCTTGCGCAGGCGTCGGACGCAGCACCCGCCGCTCCACCGACGTTGAAAGCACCCGGCAAGTCAGGACCCACCGCCACAGTTTGAGTCGGCTTGTTTGATTTGTTCTTCAGCGCCGCGTTCTTCGCCGCCCGCTCCTCCGGTGTCAGACTCGCATCGCCAAACATAATGCTCACACGACCGCGCGCCTTCAGTTGCAGGTACTGCAAGGTCAAGAACAGGGTTGGTAGAATCAAGAGTTCCACGCATAATTTCAGGAGACTTTAATGCTCATCTCGCCAACGTACGTTGCCATCCTCATCGCGATGCTTCTCGTGGAACTTGAGGTGAACATTGAGATTGGACTTCTTGTTGAATCGACGCCCACAGATATGGCACTCGAAGGGCAGCTGGCCCAAGTGAATGCGCACATGTTCGTTGTAGTATACCGACTTGGTGAACTGCTTATCGCAGTAGATGCACTTGAAACGCGCGTCTTTATGCGTCAGCATGTGCATTCCGATTTGTGTGACAATCTACACGGAAAAAAAGTGATGACAGATTTTGCGCAAATGCAAGGCGAGTGAGAGGGAGTGGAGCTCACCTTGCCGCAGATTTGACATTCAAACTTCTCCGGACCCAGCTGCATATGCTCCACTCGAACATGTCGACGCATGGCGGTCTTGCTCTTAAAGGAGACCGAACACTCAGTGCATTGGAAGATCTTATCCCTGAAGTGCTTCTGCCGATGTTGCGAGTAGCAACGCAGGTTGGCGCACTGCTTCTGGCAAATTTCACACTTAATGGGTCCACTGTGCGTCTCCTTCATATGACGTCGCAGGTACGTCTCGATGCGGAAGCGCTGCTGACACACGGGGCACTCGTGCAGAAGTTCCTATTGCGGCCAGAAGGAAAAATTTCCGTTTAAAAAGATACGATCGATGAGGTTATGGAGGATGTCAAGCACTCACGAGATTATGCATTCGAGCAATGTGATACTTGAGCGCAGAGCGTTTGGGGTAAGTGATCCCGCAGTGTTCACAAGTAGCGGGTCCCTGCTCCCATTCCGAGGTGTCATGGCGCATCTGGATGTGATGCATCAGAGCCTGTTTTGAACGAAATTCCTTCCCACACTCCGTGCAGGGATGAAGCACTCCCTCAGCGTGTTTCTCCACATGCAGTCGATGTGCACGACGATCAGAAAACCTCTCCCGACAGTGTGGACACTCGTACATGTTGGGTGTGAGGTTGTTATGGACTTCCCGAGCGTGATCCAGCATTCCTTTATGAAACGCAAAAAAGGGCGTCTCAGTGCACATATCGCATCGGTAGACTGTCTGCGGCCCAGCATTGTTGTACTCGGAGAGCGGAGCATGATTCGCTTGAAGATGATTGGAAAGCTCGTCCAGATTCCCAAATATTTCCGCACAGAAACGGCACACGAGGGCCACGTCAGAGGTGATATCATGTGCGGACTGAAGGTGATCCACGTACTGCTTACCTGAACAGGGGCAGACAAATTGGCAGAACTTGCACTTTAACTTGGTTGTCAGAGCTTCTTCGTCACAAGCTCGGATACGAGGTTCTCTAACTTGGACCGGACCTAGCATACCAGTGATGGGATCCTGTTTGAAAATGACCCCGTGTTCTGCCCACTGGTGAAAGTAATAGTTGTGTTTAGAGCTGTAGAAGTTGAGACACGTCTCACAGGTAGAGACTTCACTCAGCCTACTCGAATCCTCGGAGGCGTTGTCTTCCACATGGACTTTGTAGTGGTAGGAGAGTTCTTCGATGGTATGCAACTGAGCACGACACAGGAGACAGGTGAGATGAACATCAGTGAAATGTTGCTTGATTTCATCCACTGCCTGACCGCAGATACCACAGACGGATCTGTCGCTAGCGTTGCCTAAAGTGATACCAGGTGCCTGTTCAAGAGGGCTGCGGGTACTGAAGGAGATGCCATCACAAATTTCCAGATGCTGCGCCATCACGTCAGCAGTTGGGAAGTAGTCACGACATCCCTCGCACTGAGGCGACTCCATACGACAGGAGAGAAGGGAGCTCCTGGCAAAGACGTTAGTCAGACCGGGGAAAAACTTAATGTCTTCTTCACCCATTGCGACCTCATTAGCACCCCCGTCTTCACCACCACCCTCGTCATCGGGCTTCAATGAACTGTCAGTGTGCTCCTGCATGTGGTTGAGCAGAGCCCTTCTATCCATGAAACACCTAGCATGTTCTGGACAACGGAACTTAGTCAACCCAATATGCCGAAGCTCGTGTTCCAACAAACCGCTAACGGAGTGTAATTCCTTCGAGCAGATTGAACACACGCCCCAATGCTCAGGCATAGGAACGGGTGGAGGAGGCGGGTCGTTGGGATTCGCTTCGGCCGACGCTGCCGCCGCCGCCTCAGCAGCCTCACGATGCTGTCTGGCCAGCATTTTAGGAGTGTGCTTGATGGCCATGCGGAAGACAACGTCGTAGAGAGAGAATGAAACAGGACTGGTGTAAATGTGGTCCACCAACTCATCACAGAAGCCGGCCACCTGATTCACAAGTGTCTGTTGGCCGAAGTGTGGAAGGTAGATCATCGGAAAGACGGAAGAGGTCGAGCTTTCTTCATTGAAAATGCGGAGGAAGGCAGAGGAGGCTCGAGCATCTCCAGTGACGGCTTGGGGCGCCAAGGCAGCATGATCTGGATGACCAGTCGGATTGCCATATCCAGCTGGAATTAACTCTACAATTCGCTGAAGAACTCGATTCTCATCCACCTGGAGAGAGTAGAGCAGCCCGTTAATAACTACGAGACGACACTCTGTAATGTTGGGAGAGAATTTGCCCTCCACGGCAGACAGAGTGTCTGCAGTGACGGAGGTAAACTCGGTGTTGAGAGCAGAGGTGTCGAGAGGTCGAACAGAACATTCGTTAGCATCGATTATCCAGGAGAGACGGATAGGGACCTCAAAAACGATCGCCAGTGGAACGCGACGTTGGCTATCGACGAGGATGAATTTGGAGCAGCGATAGATACTTGGTGTCTCTGCATCAGTGCTTATGTTTGTAAGTACCGCATTCACAATCGCGGTACCGCTTGAAGCGACTACTTCACGAAGAGCAATGGAACGAAGATTGTTGAACACTAAATCAGGCAGAACAGCCACAGCTTTACGTTCAATCAGGGCTTCGGGGTCAGCAGTGAACATACCGTCCATGAGAGCTGGGGAATCGGATGTGATGCCGAACCGAGAAAAGAAGAAATTCTCCTCACTAACGAGGGAGTATACCTTGAATGGGCTAGAACCGGGTGGACTGGGATTTGGCATAGGCGGGCTAGCACTGGCCTCGTAACAAACTAAGATAAGAGCATCCTTCCGACTATTGGGTTTGAGCAGGAAACAATCCATCAAGTGAATGCGACCTATTTGAGGCGAAGTGCGAATGGTCGTGGCCTCAGCCGACTCGTCTTCAAGAGTTCTCAAAACAGCAACATCATCTAAAATCTGTTCCAACACCCCATAGGTGTCTAGTTCAATGGGAAGTTCTTCAGTAACAGAAGATGAGCGATCAGTCTTGGTGAGTTGAAGAGGACCCCTTTGGAGGTTCTCGAAGTTCAGGCTTCGGCGTTTTCGAGACAGTGGAACCTTATTAAGATCCCAGGTGTCAGTGAGGGCTATTCCCAGCAATTTATTCTCACTGTTTACGGCTGCAATGATGCGGTGGAGGCATGGTGGCTCAATGGCTTCAAGATTCACTGAGGCATCACCTTCAGCGGTTGCGTTACCTCTCTCCGCGTAGCTAATAATCTTCTCATAAGGTAGAGCGACAAGGTCATTCAGCTGATCCCAAAAGTCGTTGGAGAGGATAATTTGATGCACATCTGTCATAAAGCGACCCATGTGACCGGCACTATTTATAGCGGTTTGCTGGATCAATGAAACCTCAAGATCAGTAAAAGGCGCACCAGTTTGAACAAGAACGTTGAGGTCGCCTTCGAGAATGTACGCCGCCTCAATTGTCATATCGGGGTCTAGACTCCTAGACAAAGTGGTAAGCCTGTCCGCAAAGGCGCACATGTTTGAGAGCGGAACCGGTTGTTGGTGAATGATGGGTGCAAACCACAGAATTCTATTCGCCAAGGTATCGTATGACTTAGACATAAATGCATGCAAAAGCTCAACCACCTTGTCTGGATCATTAACACGACCCATGAGGCTTTGCAAACTTGCAGAGGGACCGAAGAATAGCCCCATGTGCTGATTACTGGGTCGGCACATGTCAACAAACATAGAATCCATGCAACTGTTTAGATATGGGCACTTCAAAAAGTTCGTGTAGGCGTCAAGATCAGCACGGGTTTTGAGAGAAGTTGCTAGGGCACTGTAAATATTCGAACCCCAACTGGCACCCACTTGAGTGGCAGGTCGATTAGCAGGTCGGGAACGGGAAGCGCCTCCTCCACCACCACCGCCACCAGATTTGCGATTCTGTCTAGCCGCGGCCGATTGTCGCATCTTGCGAAAACGCTTATCCGAGGCCATACTCTGCGCATCAAAGTCGTAGATGTCTTTATCACCGTTGCCACCAGTAGAATTACCAACCAACCCAGCCGCAGCAACCATGTCGGAGAAGAGTCCCAGGGGTTCATCGTGTCGATTTGAGTCCTGCATTGCAGACACCTCATTCATTAGACTGACGCGACTCTCCTGCATCCCATCGTCATCATCTTCATAATCACTGATATCGAAATCATCATCGTGGTTTTGTACGCTTGAAGTGGCAGCGTTTGACCTCCGACCACGACGCCTACGAGGAGTCCTCGACACGTCCACATCCATTTCCTCAAACTCGTCTTCTTCATTGTGGTCGGCCTCAGCAGCGTCGGGGACGTAGTCACTGCCAGCATCGTCATCATCGTCGTCATTTTCATCGTCTTCCTGCGAGGAGGAGTCTTCCGCATAGTCTAGAGCGCTAGCAGCCAGAGCTGTGAAGTCTTCTGTGGCATCAGCTTCATCAGCACCAACGGCGGATTTCGCGGCTTTCGTTCGAGCAGTACCTCCACGACTCCTGCCACCCTTTCCACCGCGTGGCGACTTTGTAGATGGAGTGGTTCGTGGACGCTTTGGAGTGCTTTTTGGGGCAGAAGAAGGTGCACGACTGCGACGCCTTCGAGAGGTTGATGGGGTCATTGAGGATTGATCTTCATCCGTGGCTTCCGGCTTTGTTGACACTGAGTCCATTGGTAAAGAACTAAAAGAGACCACAGAGGCCCTATTCATCGAGATTTCAGTTACTAACACATAAGAAACCAAAATGATTAGGACCCAACGCGACAAAACTCATTGCAATTACGTCGTGGCTAAAATTGCATAGAACAAAGATAAAATTCAATGCCTACAATGCTGCCTTAAATACGTGATTCAGTAGAGACTGAAACGGCGGCAACAGCAATATCTACAGCAATGTTCGAACTTCAACCCAAGTTACCAAAGAAGCAGTAGTCGAATGAATGGCAGGAAGATAAACGCCTCATTAAAAAAGTAGGAAAGAATCCCAAAAAAGGTTAAGACGGCTAACAAATCCTGCCCGAAGCATAAACCACCAAGTAGGAAGCCAAATGGAGTGAACGCTTTAACAGGCATGCGACTACTTAATTTGCAGCAGGCGTCTACTAATTTATTTCAGTAGACATATCCCAAAAACAATTACCATTAAACCCGTTCAAGCAAATGAAGAGAATCATTTCCAGACAATGCCAGTAACTCAAAGTATGGAAGCAAAACTTAGAAACCAAAAACAAACCAACCTTCCCAAAGTCGAAGATGGCTGAGTTCATCAAAACCGAAACCACATCGGGATTGATAAAAGCATACAAACAAGAAGCAGTATAAAGCAGTTCAAAAAACACTTTAGAAAGTGTGTACATTGAAAACTACAGAAAAACAGAAAATTAAAAAATCATAATTTTGAGAAGAAAATTAGGATTTGGCTGCTGTTTGTTGGTCACAATGAGCTTCAAAGTAAACCGCTAAGTGACCGTCACGCCTCGGTGCACTGAACACCAAATCTTATGCAAAAGTCAAAAAGCCCGTTTTGTGCATTGGCTTGCTCTAGCCTATTGACTAGCACTCATGGCCAACTTTGAGAAGGTCTAATATTTGCCCTTTAAACTGCAATTGCACAGAGAGAAGACGGAAACACGTTCACTATTTCGTAACACTTGCTAGTAATCAAAACTCAAATTGTTGTCACGCATTTGACCACCTTGCAGTACACACTCAATTGGAGATAGTTCCGAAAAAATCAACAAAGCACCATTACGCTTTAAAAATGGGTAATTTATGGTAATGCAAAAGCAGTCTGTTTGCAAAGTTAAAATTTGCTTTAATTATTGCATTTTTTCTAGATATAGCTTTTACGGATTTTGAAAGCTGTTATATTATTTTAACTTCTGTTAGACAAGTACTTATTTTTGACTTGATTTTTTTAGTAGAATAAATATTTTTTTGACGTAATTTAATTAGGTTTCTACGTGCGATCAGGGTAAGTGCGCTTGCGCTGAAATAATTATCCTACTTTGTTTAAGTGTGTTCGTTCGATTGTGCGAACCTTTAACCGCCCCTAGTAGACTTATGGATTACAGTAAATGGGACCACATTGAGGTATGCCTTTGGTCTCTGTGACTCGGCTTCAGGTCTCAGATGATGAAGATGACACCCACCCTAACATAGATACTGCTAGCCTGTTCCGTTGGCGTCACGAAGCTCGTCTTAACCGTGACCGTGAATGGAAAGAAGAAAAGGAAAAGTTTGAAAAGGGAAAGAAGGAGCATATTGAAGCCCTACAGAAGGCTCGATCGCTATACGAGGAGGGAATTAAGGTATGCTACAGCTCACTTTTCATTTTTTGCAGAGTAATGCACCTAATGTGAAAGAATTGGAGGAAAATTTAAGGAAACTGGAGGTAGCCGACAAAGAATGGCAGGAGAAGGAAAAGGCAATGAACAAAAAAGAAAGGGTATGATCTGCAAGTACATACATCTAATTTTTATAGCTTCGTCCTCTCAATGTTGACACAATAAGCCACGAGGGGCGGTCTCGGACGGTGAGTTTGACGTTATTGCCCTCATCTCACCAACAAATCTCATTAGTTTGACTTGTAATGTGGTGTCATTGATAGTCTTGTAATAATTGGTACTTTCCTGATCAATTTAGTTTATTAACAAAGCGGCTTTGAAAGAGAAACCGAAGGTTGACGAGGGCAATGATGATGATGTTCATGAAGAGGCCGCAGACCGACTTAGAGACTTTGTTAAGAAGCATGAAGCCGAAATCAAGAAGTTTGGTATGTTTAGTCGTCCAGTTGACTCCCGACAATACCTACTTGAAAATCCTCACCTGGTTTGTGATGAAACTGCCAATCATCTCGTCTTGTGGTGCCTTGATCTTGCCATGGAAGAGGTGCGTCTATTTTGATCAATTTTGGCACTTTCGGATGCGTCTTTCACCAATCAGGTTTATTTCTGGATCATGCTCCGTGTGCTTTGACAAGTTTGACTTGCTCGAAATACTTAGCCCATCCCCTTCCAACGTCACAAATACGTGGCAAGTGCCTTTTGTCACTGCGCACGTTAGCCTCGCCGAAGTGTGTAAGGTTGAGTGTAAAACAATACAATAGATGTTGGATGATTTTGGCTACTTGATGATAGTCACATTTTTTCCGTTTTGAGTAGTATCGCTTTAATTGTCCAAAATGATTGACAAATGTTGCTGTCACGTCTGATGAACAGTGCCTGAGTTGTGGTGGTCGATTTTTCCACAGGGCAGACTCCCTGTTAATGAGAGTGAACTTAAAACCGGTTCTTCTAAGCTCAATGTGAAATTATCTTCTGGTTTTGCGCTCAAACACAATATGAGTAGGTTTGTGCCTCGTTTCTGCATATTTAAAGCTCAAATATAGCGCCCGAAGTTTCTCCTAGCGTCGCAAGAAGCCGTAGTCGTATGCACGAAGATATACTACTAACGTAGTTACGTACCAGCTTAATTGCGGATGTTGCTTACGTTCCGGTTATTGTTTATTAACAACTACCCAGACTGTCGTAATAATAAAACAGTAGGTATTTATTTCTGCCCCTAATCACTGCCTTGGTGTCTCAGAGGAAAATCGGTTATTACAATCCATGAAAGGCGTTTTGCATTTATGGAGTCCAAAAACTGAAAAAGTGTAATCGCTCCCACACCGAGGACATTATTCTACATCAACTTTATTGTTGCCTTTAATCTCAGCCACTCCTTTCGCAATACACAAGTCGTTGCAACCACTGTTGAACGTGCTTGTCACTTGTATGTTAAAACCTGTGCTTTATGGTAAGATGGTGCTACGATTAATGTAAATAATATTTTTTTTTTTTAAAAGCTCTGGTCATTCCATTGTATTTCCGTTCTGTTGGTAGAAGTACAGCCTGCTGGATCACGTCTCCCACCAGTGCATTGTGATGCAGTTCATGCTGGAACTGGCCAAGTCCCTTAAATGCGATCCACGGTCTTGTATTCGACCCTTCTTCAACAAGTGAGACGCTTTATATTGACACTGATTTTTTCCCAAGTATTTGCCTAGCTCACAGGTGGGTTTGTGGCTAGGAGTAGGGCTGGTCGTGTTTTCTCTTAAAAACTCGCTACTTATTTATTTTCAGTAGCAATAATTGTTTAAGCTATCTTGAACGACTTAATTTTCCTCAGAAAATGCTACTGAAGTCCAGTAAGAGGCTTTGCACATCCGAATCATTTCCGCTAACGAGGAAGGTGCGGAATAGCAAAATGTTACATTTCCTAACTCCCATGTTTGGATAGAATGATTTCTGGCAAATGCTTCATTCTGGGGATGGTTCGGCGAATGTGCCGCTTTGTTACATACTCTAGTGTGCCTGATGCGACTGCCAAAATGTCGTCACTTCTTTGTTTCACGCATTCGAGCACTGAAGCCCTAAAGAGGGCAAAATTATTCACGAATGTGTTTTTCCGCCCATCCTCTCGCAGATTCATCAATGCAGAGCCAGAGTACCAGCGCATGTTCGATGAGGAGCTGACGGCCTTCAAAGTACGTATTCGTGATCGTGCTCGAGTCAGGCTGACCGAGGCGATGCAGCAGTACGAGGAAGAGGAGCGGCAGAAACGTCTCGGCCCCGGTGGATTGGATCCCTACGAGGTCATAGAAACCCTTCCCGAGGTAGGCCATTTTCATTTCATTTTGAGTCCTAGTGTCATAATCTTGCGCCTCCAGCACGACCGCAAGGACCATCACATGTCTGGGGCCTTGATTTCCTTCGTGTCGAGAGAGAAAACACAACCCTTGCGCCACTATGGCGAACATTAGAGTTAAATTGTGACTGTTTGTGTCCTTGCTTGCTTAAAAAGCAGCAGTGGTTGTCATCCGCACCAGTTATATAGGTAATTCTAGTTCTTCCACATCTTCCGTGCCAATCCTGATTAGTCTTGACGGCATCATTTAAAATGCCAGGCAACGGTCGAATACGCCGCATTTCTTGTCACCGAGCGAAGGTGTCAAGTCCCAACTTGTCCGTATCTACTCAGTGATGTCCACTCAATAATTCATCCCACCCCTCCCCTGTTTGTTCGCCTTTTAGCCCCTAAGAAAGTGTTTTGAGACTCGAGACGTTGAGCTGTTGAAGAAGACGCTGACGGAGATGGATCCGAAAGAGGCGGAGGAGTGTATGAAGCGATGCGTTGCCTCTGGCCTTTGGGTCGAAAATGCCGCTGCTGCTGATGCCGAAGGCCAAGGTGGGGAGTACGACTCAGCAAACGGTGTTAACCTTGAGGAGGTGGAGGCCCCAGTGGCAGAGGAGAATGTGAAGGAGGAGTTGGCAAACCCTGGTGATAGTGCCCCTAATAAGTCGTGACTCCACCTCAGCCTCGTTTTACTTGAGATTTTTGCAGGTGTTAAACGCGATGCACTAAATTCGCCTTTCCTCCGACTTCTGTAACGATTGATTGGGTTGGAAGAAGTTTCTTTCGCCTTCTTCTCTGATGTCAGCTTTAGTAAAACAGAGGCTAAACCGGGGAAGCTGTGTCTTTGGAAGGACACGGGGAAACGATGTCCCGGTGGCGTGCAGGACGTCTGTAGGTGTGAATGCGACTGGCATCATGACAGTGACGGAGACGGTGGGGAGTCGCTCGGTGTCTGTGATCTGAACATCGTTCTGTCTCAGTTTCTCCGTCTGGGGGTCGCTTCCAGCCCTGCTCGTGGGCTCTGTCCTGTCTTGGTCGTCATTGATCCTATCTGCAGGTCAAGTTTAACCACCAGACGATGTGGCGGATCTGCGTGATCCCTTCCATTGGTGTTCATCTACAATGCGAATTGTCTGGAGGGGGAAGGGGGATTGATTTCGATAATAGGGGCAAAGGGTTTGGTGGATTGTCTACAGGAGACGCATCCTGCGCGTCGACTGCCTGTTTTGGCAGCAATTGCCCAAGGCCAACATAAAGTGAAGGAATCATGTACTTGATGACCGTCTTGTAGTCAGCCTCCACGGGTTCGACTAACCACAGCATCCTTCCCCATGTAATATTCAGAAGTGGTATCTGGTAGCCTGGAGTCTGAATGGAAGAGTGGTGTGCATGGCCAAACTTCTGTACACCTGGAACAACTCCGGCCACGTTGGTCCCCTATGCGTCACCACAGCTGTTTACCTCCAGTGAATAAACATTCGAATGGCGTTCATGAGGCCCGACAGACGCATCACCTCTTGTGCGGCAAATATGCACGAGACTCCTGCTTCACTGACACCAGCACTACCACCAAGACCATGGGTGTTCACGATGTCAAAAAGCTAGCACACGCATACAGCAGCGCGCCACGGTGATTCAGCCGCAGCGATGAATCGCGTCGCATCGAGACTGCTAGTTTAGCGCCTTAGTAATTAATACAGACAACAGGAAAGTAAGCCGAGGAATCCTTAAAATCACCTCACTATCTTTTGCAAACCCACAAGATTGGAGTCGACCTCTAAGTCCTCATCCATTGCCCATCACGAGCACCGACTTCCTCCACAACTTGATTGTGACCCCGCGATCAAGTTGCCAATACTTCAATCAACTCACATTGAGTGGTAAGCATCACCCTGAGGTTTGCATTGAAGAAGAGTCTGGCGAGGCCACAACCAGCTTGTGACTAATCCTCCGGCACAGGCAAGCTGATGCGTCAACAACCATGGCGCTTAACAAGGCAAGGACGTGACTCATAGGTGGACAGGAAGACTGGATTGTTGAAGGTGACAGTGACCAAATCCACCAGCCGTGCCCAAATGAAGCGAAACAATTCCCCACCCCGCCACCACGACCAGAACGAACAAGCACCCCAGCACCACAACAACCATCAAAGCAACCGCTCCAGGGTGGCAAAAAAACAAGCCGAGCAAAACATGCCACCAGAAGTCGCGTTTATAGAACAACCCGCATCACCTAGTCGAGAGACCCGCAGCCTCAAGGCAATCAGCCCGTATCCCACCATATTGCCAAGTAACAGAAGCAAGTAGCGATGGAACGACTGCAGAAGCCCACTAGAGGTACGACTACCAACGAAGCTAAAACGACACCATGGGGTATGAGGCAGAAACCGAACCCCAAAAAGGCAGGACACGACTACAAGAAAGATAGATGACCCTGCACGGTGCGTTAAACCCCGTTCCAACAAAAAAAGCTATTTCAGACCACAAGAGACGCAATTCAAAATACGCACAACGACTTCATTGTTGAAACACGTTACGGCCACAAACGGGTAAAGAAGCAACGAGGAGCAGGATTAGCGCGATACAATTAATAAAGGGAATAGAGTGAACGTTTGGCCGATTGATTTACAGCTGACCGCAGTCAGTAATCAGTACTTCTTGGGAAGTCTTGCCACTACTGCTACCGACGGCTTCCATATCCTTAACAACATCTTCGCCACTTTCTACCTCACCAAAGACAACATGCTTGCCATCAAGCCAGCTGGTGACGGCGGTAGTGATGAAGAATTGCGAGCCATTGGTGTTCTTACCCGCATTCGCCATCGAGAGCATCATCGGCTTGCTGTGCTTGTGATTGAAATTTTCATCCTCAAATTTGCTCCCGTATATGCTCTTGCCACCGGTACCATTTCCGGCAGTAAAATCACCACCTTGGCACATAAAACCGGGAATAATTCGGTGAAACTTCGAGCCCTTGTATCCGAAACCCTTCTCACCAGTGCACAGTGCACGGAAGTTCTCCACTGTCTTTGGGACGTCATCAAACAGCTACACAAGTTAACAAATCGAAACAACTCACAGCAAAGACGATGCGACCCGCTGGCTTGCCGCCAATGGAAATGTCGAAGAAGCACTTCACGCCCATTATTCGAGAACTTTAACCAAATAGGAAGGACGAGAACCACACAAACTCAAACAAAACTATTAAAACAATGGCATCTTATTCACGCAAAATACTTAATTCGGACAATTAAAATTCGTAGTCGCTTAGAAAATTTTAGAATCAAAATCGTTTTAAAAAACATGCATGCAAAATTGGAACTTTTGCGTAATCTCTTCAAATAAGTGTTACTCATATCAATATTAAACTGCGCAAATCTATGCAGAAACAGTAGATCAAAACTAAGATTAAATTGCTAGCAGGCATTAAAATTGAATGTCCCTAGGATTCATGAACTAAGCAATGCTGAATCTGTGCACAGTCGATGTTTAGCGGAAAAATTTTGATGCATTTAACTCATATAAGTCTCAAAGAAGATTAGATTGATCTGTTGCCAAGCTTTTTTATTAAAATTCTGCGTATTCATTTTTTTTTGGGGAAACTGATATCTTTTTGCTCAGTTTTGGGGCTCAAATTTTTGCTGTTTTGAAATAAGCCAAATTGAAATGGTGGTTCTACTGTAGGAAGAGGCGCGTTTATCTTCCCTTTCTTGGCTTCCATTTGCTTAGAACACCTAGGGTGATTTGGTTTTGCCATGTTTATTTCTTAGGGGAAATGGGGGATGAGTACAATTTTAGGAATATTTGGACATGGGACTTCTTAGGCTTCAGGTTCTGACCTGCATCTCAGCTACGAGTAACATTTAAACAACATAAGTACTGCACAGCCCCCTTTTTCTTTCAGCATCGTCCCCGGTGCTACCACTTATGAGTTTCTTCCAGATGTCAGCCGATGGTTTCTTGTCCCGCGTTAAAACGCAAGTCTCACCTTTTCATCCAACCGGTGGTGCTCCTTTGTAGGGCTGCATCTTGTTGTGTTGAACGGTTATTCCCTGGGTACACAGTCGCGCGTTTGCATGTGAGAACGCTTTCACTATTAAAAAAGGGTTCCTGCTTCATGGGTGATGAAACTTGCGTTGTATTTCAGGCGGGGGAAACGGACTGTAAATTTGCACGAAGTCTCCTTCTCGTAAGACGTTCATCTTGCTGAGTCGACCCTTTTATTTCTTCTGCCTGGCAGAAGACAGTTGCAAATGTTTACGTGAGATGCCAAAAGGATTTTTATGCCTTCTTTCAGGCGCAGTTTGTACTCTGGAACATTGTTGGTTGCTTCTGCGCTTGGCAGGCACTCTCATTCTACGATCTGTGAGCATCTGAAAAGGGAAAAACATCCGTTGACGTATGGACCGTAGCCCTGTACGCGAGAAGTCGCGTCCTAGGCGTATAAACCCAGTTAGCTGGTTGGACATCTATAGTGAAGGCCTTTAGTAGTCCGATCAGAGTGCGCTTCTTTCCTTCTACCTGTCCATTGCCCTGCGGATGTCCAGGTGTTGTGCGTATCTTTGATATCTGGCTCTCGAAGTTAGGGGCTTCATCGCCATGAACGGCTTCGGGTACTCCATGCTGGAAAACCCGCCGATTGAATAAAACTGAACCAACCGTTTAAGTGCCTGTAATTTCATGGTTTCCGCCTCAGCTGCTTTCGTGAAGTAGGCTTCCATAGCCAGAATATATCGGTTTCTTCCTACGCGTAGTGGTTGAGGGCCCCCGAATGTTTATCACTACTCTTTCTCCTGTGAAGCCGGTGGGCATGGGTTGCAGGGGTGCGATCGTTGTGGAATGCGGCCATCCACCCACTTGAAATTCTTCTTCGCCTGCCTTTTGGTAGTAATTTGCCAAATCTATGAAACTGCAGAGCTCCGTCTGGTTGGTTAGTGTAGACCATGTCCTCACTTGTTGTGCACGGACTTCGGTGACTGCCATTCCATCTGACGAGACTGTATGTCTCAAGAAGGTGACCGAGCGTTGCAGGAAACGGCATTTCTTCGGGTTCAAGGTTAACTCTACGTCTCGTAGACGATCCAACACAGGTTTCATGTTGGCGTTATGCTCTTGAATATCCCCATTAAAAACGAGAATGGCATCTTGGTACATTGTGCCATGCTTTGGGAACAGGCCGATCAGATCTGTTTAAATCAGGCGTTGGAAGGTAGTCGCTGAGTTGCAGAGCTCAAGGGGCATCGTTTGGAATTTATAAAGCCCACCTGACAATATATAGATGTATTTTCTTTGTCTACCTCTGCCGCTTCCACTTGTCAATACCCCACTTCCTGTCTAGGGTGGAGAACTACATCGACCCATGCATGGAGGCCAGCGAATCGTCAATGTTGGGCAAGGGAAACGCATCCGTCTTGGTTACCTTGTTCAACTTCCTGCAGTCGATGCATAGCCGTAGACTACCGCCATTCTTCGTTACCAGATGACTTGGACGGCTTCATAACCTCGTCTCAAATCATCTCTTTAAGCAGAGGCAATGAAATACGTCTGGGCGGTTGCAAGATGGGCCTAGCTTCACCGGTATCGAGCAATTCCATCAAAGACTTTGTCAATCATGTATTTCAGTTCTGTCTCGGTCAAGTTCGTGTCCGTTCGAGGTTTTTGTTTATGTTTTCCTTTTGCCTAGATGAGTTTGGGGCAAATTTCTGTATAATTTTCTCAGAGGACGCTAAGTGCGTGCGCCATCGTGTTTTCTTGGCCTCAAGTGCTAAAGTTATACGGACATTGATGGGGCAAGACCAATTCCAGCATAGCAAAAATACTGATGCCATCAAGGGCCAAAATTTGTGCATCAGCCGAGTCAATTCGCGTAGACTTCAAAGGAAATGGATTGACAGATCAGAAAAGTTTGTCATTGACGCCTAGGTTCGGTTCATTTGGACTGCCACATGCGCTGGATTAAGTGGACTCTCTTTGGGCGTTTTAAAACTTCCAAATTTTTACTTTTCTTACTTCCTGGAATGAGCTACGCGGTCATGTTAATTACTGGCATAAATAACACCAAACCCTCCCTTCGGTTTGTGCAAGGGCCCTTCTATCTCGCCCACTTCAAACTTCTTTCGCCCCCAATACCACGAGCCCGATGATACCTAGTTCTGTCAAGGTCGTTACCGCCCGTGTAAAAAAAAACAAACGTGGCAATGAAGAGGTTGATGGGGTGTGTGCTGTTGAGGTCAATGTCAGTAAACTGCTAACTGTGTAGGAAAGGGCCATTTTGGGAGAAGGTTTAGGTGTTAGGGGGAGGGGGTTGGTTATAACTCCCCCGTCCCCCCACCCCAGAGTGTGTCGGTGCTTCAAAGAGCACCTGATCACTGGAAAGTTCAGGAGAGGGGATTGCCATCAGCCCTGCTAGGCTGTGGGTTAGTGGGGGGTCGATGAGTCCACCTAGACTACAAAGGCTATGTTACTACAGTACCAGGGGGTGTTTCGATGACCAGATGTTGTTAAGGCTCTGATAGATGGGAGAGGAGCTGTCAGGAGGGCGTGACGGAATTAAACAAAAAAAGGGGAAAAGGCGCTTTTAATAAAAACCGGGAGATAAGAGGCAAGGAAAATTTTTTTCGGGGTTTGTGATATAACAGAAAGCTTGCTAAAGTTTCAAAGGGTTGGCCAAATGCCAATGATGGCCATGACGTGTTATCTGTGGAAGGAGTACAGTCGCATGTACTACGTACTAAAATCTACCTTCGAAAGGGTTCTAGTAAATCTGTTCAACATGGAGTGTAAGTCAACACGCATTCCATTCGTCACATGCATCTATCCATCCGCCATCGTGTATTCATTCTCGTAACAATCTACTCTACAAATTATCTAACCAGCCGTTCACTATTCCATCCACCCATAAAAATATTAGTGCACCCAACCACCACGTTTGCAACCATCGGCTCATTCAATGATTCGTTCATTAATTCATACATTCAACCATTTACCCATTTTCCCGTCAATCCATCCATGCATATAGCACCTATCTAACCCGAATCCATCCATCCATCCTTCCATTCCGCTCCATTCATCCATCTAACAAGTAACCATCAATTCAACCATCCTAAATTCATCCATACATCCATCCATCCCGTATCCATATATTTTTATCTGTCAAGCATCCATCTCTCCATACATCCTGTTTCTTTCCATACATCCTGCATCCATCCATCGATTTGTCCATCCATCTGTGCATCCAATCATCCATCCCTCCTGTCACCATACCGTATCCATTCTGTACCCATCCATCTATCTATACATCCATTCATCCTATATCCATCTAGCCTGTATCCATCCATCCATTTATCCATCTTGTATCCACCTATCCATTCATCCCTCCATCCTTTCATCCATCCTGTATTCATCCAACCATCCGTGAATTCATCCATTTATCTGTCGCGTATCCATCCATCCATTCACCTCTTCATCCTTCCATCCACCTATCCACCCATCCATCCATCCTGTATTCATGCAACCGTCCCTCTCTGAGTCGAACTTGAATGGTTAAATCGTCCCTCCTCTGATTTCTCCTCTCCATATGCGATTCCTTCAAGGTAGCAGTCAATTTTTTATGTAAATAACTTCTACCACGTCGTGCAGTTGGCGAGAGATCGAAGCCCTTCAGGTGCGTCATTACAACTCATGATAACAATGGGTTTTTAAGCAAGCAAATTTTATGCCTCTCCAAACCTCTCCCCACCTATTCTTCGTCTTTCACCTGAGCTACGGATTGCATTCAACAACTCTGCCTTACTACTCAGCAATCTTACGAGAGGCGATTTCATTATTAGTGTTTACAAACTCGCTACCCTTTCGGGCTTGTGCACCTTATCGCGTCCTTGGAGGTGCCTCGAAGGGGCGCGGCAAAAGCCCCACTGGACTCACACAATCCACCGCTGACCGAAACGAGCACGCACAGAGGCGAATGGAATAAGGCATAGCATGTATTAATTAATATATGCATATATATGGTCGCGTAATAATAGCCATTACTGACGGCAAGGCAGACAAAAAGACGGTGTAGGAGAAAGAAGGTAAGACGGGGAGAAAGAGGTGAGGAACATTGCACGTAGATGGATACACACGCACACACCTACGCCCGCATAATCGACAGTTGACTGCGCGGATGGGTGGTTTAAATAGGCCAAGGGGGGAGAGGGGGGAATCTCCTTGGGGCTCCTTCCTCTTACACCTCCCTTACTGCCTCCTCCTCCTTATTCATTGGTTGAGACTTCATCATCGCTATCATCGTCATCATCACGAAAATACTACTATCAGCCAGATGAGTAACAAACGCGACGGCGGCGGCGGCGACAGGTAGAAGGATGGCGAGAATGAATTGATGGCGAAAAGTAGGCTCCTAGACGGAGGAGGCGGATCAGGGAGTTCGTGAGTCAGCGGGCACATCTACCTAGCCAAGGAGATAGGGTGGAACGGAACGGAGCTGAGTGAAGTGAAGTGGGGGGAAGCAGAGGTTTAAAAAGCCGAGGGTTGAGGATACTTGCAAAAGTTGCTGCGGTCTCACGATGTCTACACGAAAGCAATTGTTTTGGGAGACGGGGCGGATGGTGACTGTTCAGAGTGCAGTGTAGTGTGGGCATTTGTATGTGGGTATTAGTGTGTTTCGTTGACGGACCGTTTCACGGAGTTGGTTTACTAAAAAGGGAAACAACAAATAATGATTTTAGATTATTCTTTAAAATTGTCATTCAATCACTGCCGCAATTTCATGCCACCTCGTCTATACCTACAGCCACTCAGTCATTCCGTATGCTAATCATAAACATTCCCTTCACATTGGAAGGTTTCGCTGGCTATCCAGAGATGACCGGGGATTCTGTAATGTAACTAACATTCAATGTTGGAGATAAGAAGAACTGTTCTGAAGGGATTACATGATGATGAAACAAACCTCCTCTTCATGATCCACGGTGACGGCAGCCATGGCGCGTACACGAGCGGTGTGCGAGTTAACGGTGCGACCACCAGCAGCCGGAGTGGCGCTAGGTCCACGGGACATGGAAACAGAGGAGCGGTTTTTGGCACGCAGCTTCTGCAGTGCCTGCTCCGCCTGGTCAGCACGCTCCTCAGCGTCCTCCACCTCGTGTTGGATCTTGCGATACTTCGCCAGGTTCACCGCAGCAATCTCCTCTGCTTCCTCCACCTGTCGTTTGTACGTCTTAATCTTGCCCTGAAGTTGATCCACCAACTCTTGCAGACGGTCGTAGTTCTTCTTGTCCTCATCCGCCTATAGAAAAGCCAACAATTTACCCACTGAAAGGTTTTGAAACAATAGAAAAGTGGCTTGGAAATATTAACTGATTTCATCACCATAAAATTGCGTCCAAAAAATCAGACATGCTCCTAGAAGTTGGGGAGGAGGGCGTACCTGCATCGTGACCTCCTTGAGACGACGATCAATCTTGCGATAGTTCTTCTGAGTCTCCCCATGGCGACGCTGTTCCGCGTCTAATTCGGTCTCGAGTTCGCGAACGCGTTGTTCCAGTTTGGCGAGGGCTTTCTTGCCACCCTTCATTGCATTAGCCTCAGCTTCTTCCAGACGAACTTGAAGCTCCTTCACCTGTTGTTCGGCCTGTTTACGAGCTTTCTCGACGTGTTGGGTGTGCTCTTGCTCTTGGCGAACCTCCTCGAAGACACGAGCGCTGTCGGCCATTGCCTTCTTTGCCCGCTCGTCCGCCTGTTTAGCCTCATTTGCTGCCTCCTCAAGATCGGCCTGAACACATTCAAGTGAATTAAATGAGCGTGGTAAATGATAAATTGGAATTAGTTGCAAGACTTTTAAAGAGCACTTCATCGTGTCGTCCACACCCATAGGTGCATCCAAAACTACAAAGTTTTATTGGGCCATGTGAGGGAGCAATTTAACGAGGAGCGGGAACACACCTGCATGGCAGCCAAATCAGCCTCCATTTTGCGTTTCATGGCAGCAAAGGAAGCGCTCTGTGCTGTCAACTCTGAAGCACGGTCAGAGGCTTCAGCGCGTTCTAATTCAGCAGCCTTACGAGCACGTTCTGAGGTTTCTAGATGGGTGCGGAGGTCATCCAGCTCCCCAGCAAGCATCTGAGCTCGTCTCTCAGCGGTCGAAACGTTCTCACGAAGCTCATCACGAACATGTTGATCCTCTTCCATTTGACTTTCCATCTCGCGAACCTGTTGTTGGAATTTCTTCGCATTCTTCTCCATCTCAGCGCGTCCACGGTTAGCGGAGTCCAGCGCAACTTCCAGTTCGTTGATGTCCTGCTCCAGCTTCTTCTTCATACGCATCGCGTCCGCTTTGCCCTTGACCTCGGCTTCCAGAGAGGCCTGCATCGATTCAATTGCGCGCTGGTGGTTCTTGCGTGTAGCCTCAAATTCCTCCTCCTTCTCTGCTAGCCGGCGGTCGATTTCGGAGCGGACTTGGCTAAGTTCCAGAGCGGCACGCTGAACCTTCGCCTCTTCCTGCTCCAAGGCTGATTCAGCTTCCTCCAGAGCTGCTTGAAGTTCCTCCTTCTCCATCTCAAGACGTTTGCGAGCCTTATCAGCTTCGTGGACTGAGCGACCTCCTTCTCCGAGCTGCTCGGTCAAGTCGTGAATCTCGTCTGTTGGAGGAGGAGAGAAAGAGACACAAATGCAAATACACCTAGGTACGTGTATGCAAGTTGTCTAGTACGAGCAGCAGCCTAGGAATAAAGCACAGAAACTATGACCCACAGAGAAAGCCATCAGAGGACAAATGCATTGAAGAACGTTGAAGAATTTGTGCTCGCAACAACGATTAACGCAAAATTATTGAATTCATGATGACAAGTTGACCACGGGGGAAGGCACTCACCAGAGAGGTTCTTGTTCTCGCGTCTAACAGCCTCAATCTGATCATTAGCCTCTTCCAACTGGGCCTTCAGACGGAACACATCAGTGGAGTAGCCACGTCCCTCACGCTGAGCATTTTCCAGCTCAGCCTGCGACTCGGCGTATTTGGCCTGCCATTCGCCCAGAGTCTTGTCGAAGTTCTTTTGCTTCTTCTCCAGTTGACTGGCCAGTCCATTGGCGCGCTCCACATCGACCATGAGATCTTCAATCTCACCCTGCAATCTGGCCTTGATCTTCTCCAGCTGACTGCACTTCTGCTTTGCAGACTCGGCATCGGATTCGGCCTCCTGCAACTTCGCAGTGAGACGACGTTTCATCTCCTCGAATTCTTCGGTCTTAATGTCGCCCTGGCCTTTGCCAACACCGGCAGCTAGTTCTGACTGCAGTTTCTGAATCTGGCGCTGCATGTCGGATTTGGCGGACTGCTCTTCCTCGAGGGACTCACGAAGAGCATCCAGGTCGGAGGTCAGGTTGCGCACCTCGGAGGTCAGCTTGGACTTAGCCTGAAGACAAGGGTGAGGAAAATAACAAAATAAAGTTATTTGCCAAAGGCTTCAACATTTGTACCATAGAAAGAATGACCTAATTTTACAGAGCATTTTTGGCAATGTTTAATCGTCGTTGCCGTGTGAAAGTAGTTGGATTAAACAACTAGGGATTCCCTTTTCTAGGGCCACTTTCCAGAGCATATCAACCAACGGAGAGGAGCAGAACCATACACATATGTATTCGGTTCAACCGAAACTAACGAATTGGGAGGCCTATCTTAAAAAGGCAACGAGTATATAGTAAGGAAAATGCTCTAATCCGTGCTTTGCGACTGCTTAATAAGTCACTTACCCGAGATTCCTCGTCAAGATTGCGCCTGGCCTCCTCCAACTGGCTAGCCAACTGTTGCTTCGCCTTTGACAACTGGCCAAGCTGCGATTCAGCCTCCTCCAACTGGCGTTGCAGTTCAGTGATATCCTGAGAGAGACGTGCCTTCTGCGAGCCGGCGTCGGTGGCCTGACGAGAGGTTTCGTCCAATTTCGCTTGCAGTTCAGCCAGCTGGGACTCGCAGGTCTTCCAGTTCTTCTCCGCGTTCATCTTCTGCTTGGTAATGTTGGCAATCTGGGATTGCAGGTCGTCGCACTCGGCCTTCAAGTCACCCTTCTCCTTCTCTACCCTGGAGTGGAGAGATGTCTCCGATGAACATTCAGCATTTACTCAGCCTTAGAAAGTATTCGGCAGTACTCGATACAGAAACACCAACGGCGCATGTCCTTTGTACATTATGCCACTTAAAAATAAAACTTATTTTTTTTTGCAAAGTCTAGACACCACTAACTGGCAATCCTTCATTAATGACATCTACAAATAGAGAGATGGGTAAATTTCCCATCAGAAAAAGTGCTCCGATCAGATTTCTGTTTACCCTATGGTCCTACCTCGAAGTTGACACCGTTTGTTCGAAGTATTTGACTCGACATACATGGGGAAAGCAGCACCGGTTGGTTGAGTCTATTTAAGCTACAACAATGGATAAACTTCCTCACACTCACTTAGCTTTGAGTTTCGTAGCCTGGTCGAGTTGGTCAGTGATCTCGTTGACGGCATCAGCTTGCTTTTTGCGCAAAGCCTGCACTTGTTGCTCATTTTGAATGCGAGCCTCCTCGAGGTCACGCTTCAATTTGATCAACTCGGCCTCGCGCTTCTTGTTGAGATCCATTTGAGCGGCAGTGGCCCCACCTTGCTCCTCAAGACGGTCGGAGACCTCGTCAAGCTCCGCTTCAAGCTGAAAGGTAATCAAGTAAGATATGACAGATTTTCTAGATGTTAAAAAGCAGAGACAAAGTTGACAGTATACCGAACCTGCTGGCGAGCCTTCTCCGCCTTGCTTCGAGCAGCGCGTTCAGCCTCTAAGTCTTCCTCGAGTTCAGCAATACGAGCCTGCAACTCCTTGATTTTACGTTGGAGTTGGTTGATCAATCCCTGGTCCTCCTCACTTTTGCTTCCCATGTTGGCCATCTCGGCATCCTTACGACGCAGCTGCTCCTCAAGGTCACGCTTGACACGCTCCAAGTCATCCACACTTTCTTGGGTGGACTTTAGATCACCCTCAAGCTTCCTCTTTGCCTTCTCAACATCTCCACGAATCTTTTGCTCACGGGCAAGATTCTCCTCCATCTAGAAAATGAACCGATCTCTTATGTATTGTACATAGCAGGGATTTTGTGAGCTATTTGGTCTTTTTAACTGACCTCGTCAAGGGTGGATTCGAGTTTGGCCTTAAGTTTGTTGAGATGGTTAACCTTGTCCTCCTCAGCTTGAAGAGCTTCGGTAGTGCGCTTGTTCTGTTCCTCAAGAGCCTTTTTCTCCTTATTCAGACGAGCAATTTGATCCTCCTGCTGCTGCATCTCGCTCTGGAGCTGTTTAATCTGATTATCCTTAGCCTGTTTCTCCTGCTCGGCCTTCTGTAGAGTGCTTTCCAAATCCTCAACATCCTTCTTCAGCTCGTCAATTTCAGCGGCAAGCTTCTTCTTGGCTTCCTCAAGATTCTTGCTCGCGTCCTCCTCATCGTTTAAGCGTTCCTCCAATTCCTTAATCTGTTGTTCCATGTCAGCCTTCTGGAGGATCAACTTAGACACCTTCTCCTCGGAGTCAGCCAAGTTATCCTGCTCGGTTTGGAGTTGGAGAAAGATATCATTCTTCTGTTGAAGAAGGGTCACATTTTGCTCCTCTAGTTCCTTCTTCAGTTTTTCAAGTTTCTCGAATTCTTCCTTCATCTTCGCCAACTCCTCCGCGGCCTTCCTCATCTCCTCTTCCTGACGAGCGATGTTCAACATCGGCTTGACCTTGGTGTAGAGTCTCCACCACGGCCAAGTGCGCAGCATTAAGTACTTACGAATGTTGCGTTGAATCAGAGCAAGGGCGGTACTGTCAATACATAGAGTAAAACCATGCCGACTTAACGGAATTCATTAAGAAATTTTTAACAGGAATCAAACTCACCGCTGGTCTTGCAGTTTCTTGTACTCTTTGCGCATGAGGTAGCCTCGAATTTGGGCCTGGAAGTTGGAGATAATCTTGTTTAACTTCTCATCACGCATGTCTTCCAGCTCGGCCAGAGTACCCGCCTTGAAGAAGACCTTAGTGTTGCCACATTGGTAGCTGTCTTTTGATAGCTGACAGGCGTCGAGGATCTTCTCAGTCACCTGTTTTCCATCCACGAAACCGGCAGGAATAACATTAGGTGCCAGAATGGAGTATCTAGACGGGAGAAATGAGAAAAAGCCAGACGCCGAAACCTACCGTTGTTTGAACTCGGAGTAGACCATTCTGTTGGGGAAACCCTTGCGGCAAATACGGATACCCTCAAGCACACCGTTGCAGTGAAGCTGGTGCAGCACCAAGTGCGCATCTATCACACCTGAAATGAGGAAAATCAATCACATAAACTTATTGCTACTTATATTAGGTTCAGTAGAGAGAAACTGTGAGATGGTTACTACGTACCAGGTTGTTTGAACTCGTTGGGCACAATGCACCGAATGAAGCTTGGGCTTGTGCTCATCAAGTTCTTCATCAGCTTGTTCAAAGACTCCTGAAGGGAGAAGACATAGGGGATAAACCTCAGTAAAATCGCTAGAGAAGATCAATTTCCGTACCGTTTGCTTGCAAGCGAGCAGGCAAACATGCACCATCCAGATCATGCGCATGCTTTCCCCACAAAACACCGTAAGATCTTTCTTGTATCCGGTGTGGCATTGTGCCACCTGATCCATATCTGACTACGATAAATAGAATGGAGTAACGACAGAACGCGTAAAATCTGAACTAGGGAAGTACGATTAACAAAGAATCTGGACTAAGGGAACAACACAAATGGCTTATGCTCCTTTATATGTACTCTGTGTGTCCCAGAAATGGTTTGCATGGCACCGCCTTTCCTTCGCTTTGTGCCTGTATCTGTTTCAGGGAGGAAGGACGGTTAAATGGCTAAAACAATGCATTATCAATAGGCGGGGACTGCCCGGTCCTAACCCACACAGTCCACTTATTCGATTTGTAGTGTTAATAATTCAAAGCATGACCCAAGTCAACGTGCGAGGAGTGCAGCGGGCAACTGCATTTGGAAATGAAAAGTCGTCTTTACCCGATGTGTATAGGTAACGGTCATGAAAGAGCCTGACTTCTTTTTCTTGGTTCCATCTAGGGCAGCACCAAAGCATAAACATTAACGACAGGTCAACTACTACTTAAGAAATAAAAGTAGGGTGGTTATTAGGCCTAGTTTGGCCTTGCGTTAGGAACGGGATTAAGGGAAGGTCTGACTTTCCTCTTTCGTATTACCTTCAGGAGGTGCAAACATGTAGGCAACCAGGGTCTCCTTCGATTCCTGCAGCAGATTCACCACAGTATCATTCAGTGGATCTTTATTCTTATCCAACCATCCAGTTATGTTGTAGGGCACCTGAGAGGGAGAAGAGACGCTTCAACATCTCATCACATAATTATACTTCAAGTTTTCAAAGCCTACAAAAAAACTTACAGAACCGGCGTAGTGGTGAAGCTCAAAGTGAGCCTCCTTCTGTCCAGCTTTAGGAGGCTTAGGCTTCGCGAAGTTCGGGCTCTTACCGAGATGGTTGTCGTACAGTTTCTGCTTGAAGGTCTGGTCCGTAGCCTTGGGGAACATGCACTCTTCCTCCAGTATGGACATGATACCCATGGGCTATAGAGTAGATGAAAGGAACAAAAGGATTGCCATGGTTTGTTTCCGTGAAAGTGGAGAACCTAAGCAGAAGTTGAAGAACCCACCTTCTCAATCAGGTCGATACAAGCCTGCAGATCCATACCGAAATCGATGAAGGTCCATTCAATGTTCTCCTTCCTGTATTCCTCCTGTTCCTGCACAAACATGTGGTGGTTGAAGAATTGCTGCAGACGCTCATTCGTGTAGTTGATACAGATCTGTTCGAAACCGTTTTCCTAAAAGAGCAATGAAGGCTGTCGATAGCAACTCAGTGGAAGATCGCCCCAAATTATTCACCAATAACTCACCTCGAATATCTCAAAACCGGCGATATCCAGCACACCGATGAAATATTGGCGCTTCACTTTAGTGTCCAGCGTTTTGTTGACACGAGCAACCAGCCAAGTAAAGAGACGCGAGTAGAGGGACTTAGCCAAAGCGTTGACGGCGAAGTTGACCTGATCAAGATTTTGACCCTTAGTCACGAACTCGTTGCCGACTTTGACCTTCGGTTTGAGGAAGGAGTTGAGCAGGTCCTTGGCGTTGACACCCAACAAAAAGGCGACCTTTTCAGCCTCAGCCGTGCCATCAGCTTCAGCCTGCTCTTCGCGTGGACGCTGCTTGAATTTCATTTCACCCATATTGACAACCGAGGTGGTGCACTTGAACAGCGACATCCTTTCATCGTTGGAGAAACCGAGGATATCAATAGCCTCATCAGTGAGCTTCATCTCCTCCGCGTCATCCACACCGTCGATGGTAAGCTCGCCCTGATTGATGAAGGAGTAGAGGGCAGGATCGGCAGAAACCAGAAGCTTGTCTAGAGAAAGTCAAATAAAGGTGGATAATATGTGGATGGAATTGAACAGTAGGTTAACTCAAGGTGCTCCACTTACCGTGATACTTCTTGCCGTAGTCGGAAAGCAGTTGGTAGAAAATGTGGAAGTTACGCTCTCCCTTCATTTGTGAGGTGACACGAGACTTCTCCAGCAGATCTAAATAAGTCGAGATGATTAGAAAGGGGGTTGAGGGTGGACCTACAGAACTCAATGTCAGCTCCGGCAATTTTTCCCGTCGTGCCGAAATGGATACGAATGAATTTACCCTAAACAAAGGAGAGGAGGTGTGAGGTAGAGACAGAAGAATACGCGGACTGGAGATGAGGGCCATCTGCGCAGAACTTACGAATCGGGAACTATTGTTATTTCGGTTTGTCTTGGCGTTACCGTAGGCTTCCAGTAGAGGGTTAGCCTGAACAATTTGGTCTTCCAAGCTACCCTTCTTTTCCACTTCCTCACCCTTCTTTGCAGGGTTGGCGGTAACAAAGGCAAAGTACGAAATGACCTTTTTCGTGTTCTCCGTCTTACCGGCACCAGACTCACCTCTGTGGAGGAGGAGGAGAAAAAGGGGGGATGAATGGGAAGTTCTGAAACACGCAAACAGCTGCAAGAAGACCCGAAGTCAAAACTCACGTAATCAAGATGGACTGGTTCTCACGATCCGCCAACATGCTGTGGTAGGCGTTGTCAGAGATGGAGAAAAGATGAGGTGGCATCTCAGCGCGCCTCTTTCCCTTGTACTTCATCGCAACCTCGTAGGAGTAAATTGGGTACCTCTTGTATGGATTCACAGCGACGCAGAACAGACCGGAGTACGTCTAGAACAACATGACGCACGTAAAGAATCCTTCGGTGTGGAAAGGGCAGCCCAAATGGAGTGCTGCTAGTCAAAACCAGCAACGCAAATAACACCTGTCTCCTTTTAAACGCACAAATGGATGGAGTATACATGATGTCACATATTTGAGACGTGGTGGTAGCGAACTCACGTAGATAAGCTTGTGATAGTAACGAGCACGCAGATTCTCCAGCACAGAGGCATCATTTAGGTACGTCAGGTCAGCCATATCCTCCGCCATGATGAATTTGGGCGGATTTACTTGTTGAATGTCATCCTTCTTGATTTTTTTCGTCTAGCGAAAGGCAAGGCGAAAGTAGAGAAGGGGTAACGGGGCGGATGAAAGGATAGAGAGCAGGACTTACATTTCCATCCTTAAGCCTAACCGTGACCGTATCACCGCTAGTCTCCTCAATATCTGCCATAACGTAGCCTTCCTTTTCATCCTCCACCCAGGCAACGCTTTTGGAGTCGAAGCTGCCAGCTTCGGCTTCCTTCAGGAGGGCTTTGCGGTCTACACCAAGGTATTCGAAATCGGGATCAGACGGGTCCATTCTTGTTGGTGTTGGTTCTTTTGATTTTTAATCAGCGGTAGCAGTGTCTTCTTTTTCGGCAGTCTTCAATCGAGAAGAATTCTAAAAAAAGACCCAACAAAAGGTGTCAGGTTGAAGTGAAGAGGAAACCCCTTGGCATAAAATAGATCCAAGAAAGGAATGGAGCACGCACAGTGCAAAAGAAGAGTCGAATCGAGGGAACCGAGAGCACGAATAAGAGTGAGCAGTTGAGGAAGTTTGGTGGCAGTAGTATCCGAGGCTTGCCAACCGCGCGTCTACACACTGGGAGGATGGGAGCAGGGTTTTATACCTCTGCATAGGCGGCCCGTGGCAATGAACCCGCCTGACCAACAATACTGCAGTGTCCACGGTCTCCCATTGGTTCGCTGTGTGCCTGCGGTGCGAACGTGCGTGCAGGACTGACGAGGCGAATCAATGCTGTGGCAGTGTGCACGCAAACCCCCAACGGTCGATGGTTGGCCCGCACGTGCGCACCTCCACACACACGCTTGTAGGCGAGCTTTTAAAAATAATCACTTTTGCAGCGACCAAGAGGGCAAAAATCGATAATCAGCTGGTAGCATCGACTCTTCGAATGCGCGGTGACAACTCGCAACATTCAAACTTATGCAAAAAGATTTACAAAAGGAAAGAAGAAAAAAAATGTAGATCCGTGGCAGTAAAATTTCATCAAGTGTTGGGGCACCTTTTTTGTATTTTAAAAAATAACTCTAATTACTAGGAGGAAAGAGAAATCGAATTATGCCATCTTCGTGAGATTGTGAAATTAAAAGTAGAAGATTATATTTAAACTAAAGTACTAGTTAGAATGCAAATGCGGAATTTATGCTAAATAAAATGTCCCTAAAATGAGCCTCCAAAATCTTGTTCCCATAAAATGTGGAAGAAGGAAGGGAAAGACACACCTAAGATGCAAAATGAGTCTTTGGCATAGCCAGGAAGTCGGAATAGTTGTTTTAAAGGCGTCCCAAATCTGGCCCACATCCTCCGCCGGTGGACACAAAGACGAGGCTCCGTTACCGGATTCTCGGAGGGCACTGGACCACCGATGCCCAAATGTACTTTAACCACTTGAACTGCTGTTTATCTGATGTTTTTAAAAGAGCAGATGATAATATCGTCAGAAATGGGTCAGGTGAGAAATTCGGGGCTGGGAGGAAGCCGGTCAAAAGCACTGAAATGTGTGAAATTCCTCATGTATTATTCCTAGATGACTTATGCATGAATAAAGTTGATTATTTCAAATGCCAGACTCCCCTAGAATCACTATTCTGTCCATTAGTATAATTCAACCGTCGGTGATTTTTCTGCCAAAAATCTCAAAAATCTCCGACTTTTGCAAAACTTTCTCCGCTGTCTCGCATTCCAAATAAAGCGCCACCATTTACCCTTTCCGTCGGAAATTGATGAATCGAAAGAATTCATTTCGAAAAAGCGGCACCTAGAACACTCCTTTCCGGGTCCAACTTCTGCAATTTGACCCCAACGAATGACGTCATCTTCGAAGTCGCCTGGTCCCTGTGGTGGCAGGAAAGAGATATAACGCGAAATGCAGAGACAAAGTCTTGGTAAAAAACTCAGGCATTCTAAAGCACCCTCTAACATAAATAATTTTTGCAGACAGCTTGAAATGCCGTCCTCTTAATTAGAAGCGATCTTTTCTTTCTTTGAAAGCCGTTTCACGGGTTGATCCAATTGCAGCAGGAAGAAGTGGGATCGGGTATTTAACATTGCATGTTTGAAAGATCTTAGTATCTGTTGTCCTGAAAATAATGGAACTGCGCTACTAGTCTCCGAGGTAAGCCAATTGCCAAAACTCATGGAAGATATGCTTTCCGTGGAACCACTACACATGTCACATATGTGTGACGCTGGAAGGGATTGCATTTAAAGTGGCAGTGCCATTCCCATTAGAGCACCCCATAGATGTGGGAAAATCTAACAGCTATTCAGGTGGAGAGGTCCAACAATGTTGTTTTGAAATTTCGGGGGCAGAGGTGATGGTTACACCTGACCTAATTACCTGGCAAGCAAAGAGGAACCTTAAGTTGACCTAATTGGGTTTTCGACCCCAAACCAATTTTACAACACATCTTTTTTGCGTCCCCAACGCATTTACGATCTCCTAAACCGATTAATCAAACTGCCATGGTATCGCAGTGATGGGTGCTTAGATTTGGCCAGTAGCTCAACTTCCAAATCACCTTTTACTAGCCGTCTGAGAAGGGAGAAAAATGCAGTAAATAAGTTGATGATAGAAGTGGAGAATGAATTTAGGGTAAAAAGCCAGTTGGAGAGACCATAGAGGGTGAATTTTTTGATGGACAAAGAAGCCATAAAAAGACGGCTGTGTGAATGAATGGTTGAGCAAATGAAAGGGACGAAAATGAATGATTACGCGGGTTGACAGATTCGCGATGATGACGAGCAATGGGTGGGTAAATGATGCGATGGACCGATTAAATACGAGCGGGTCACCGATTCATGAAGAGCCTTTTGAGTAACTGTTGAAGCAGTCGAAGTGGAGTAGAGCAATCCACTAAGGTCTTCTTTAAAAGGACAGGCTCATTTTGAACACTAAGAGATGAATTTGGAATGAATAGCAAGATCCCATCATCAGCAACTCCACTTTACCCATTTAGAGCCTTCCGAAGGGTGCTGCGGCCTAGCCAGAGCAAGGTCACGGGGTCATTGTGCCGGCGTCGCACGTATCACCTCTTACCGAGATTAAATTTTTGACATTTTGAATCAATTTAAAAATGGAATTTATTTAGTTTTATCAGTAATTCTACAGCGCCGTTCCTTGTTTCTACACGTAGCTACGCATTCCGCGTACCACTGTCGGCAACCCATTGTTAATCACTTGGACCGCACCACGTTCTCCACCCAGCGCATTTCGTGTGCCAATCGTGTTTGTCTCGGGGAGAAGCAAGTCCCAGGCATTGAATAAGCAGTTTCCTATTTTGGCCATGTCACATCCGCATTGTTCTAGCTACGGATGGTGCGAAGCCAACTTCTCGGCATGCCTACAAATCCAAAAGGACTTGAATAAGGTCCCATATAAATGAGCTACTGCGCAATCGGGAGATTATGAGGCCGAAATGCCAAGAAGTTAAGAAGCTTAAATTAAACGACTATGAAAGAGGGTGCAGGAGTTTGCTAGACTACTTTTAAGGCTCCCTCTAAGTGACTCTCGCCACTTGAGGCGAGGTTTGGTGCCGACTTGACCCTGGTAAAGATGATCGGAAGTTATGACGGGGTGTAGATCGTTCCAAAACCCAGAGGCCATCATGAACAATTGAATTTTGATGCTTTAAAACGTGTCTTATCATCAGGACAGAATTAAGAGAGAACTAAAAAAATACTTTTTAATTGCAGTGTCCGAGGGAAACAGGCACTAGAAACAAAGACAATGAATAGTTGTGCTTAATTTCCTCTGACTAAGCATATCCTACATCTTTTTCATTATTTTAATCCCATCCAGCCTGTTTGGCACGCGAGTGGAGGGGACTCTGTGAAAAAGCACATGTCACATATTTGTGACACTTGGGTTAAGCAAGAAAATCCGATCTTCATTTACGTAAAACTCATGGCTAAAATAGTGAAGCAGTTAGCTTTTAAATACTTGACGCAGTTGTCAAATTCTGCGTCGAGAGACAGTTGTTCAGGCAAAACTTCCAGATTTAACCAGACTCCGCAAATTGCATATGTCCAGGAGGTGACAACTGTGAATACTTGACAACTTTTTGAGGTGTCGTTGAGAAAGACACCAACAGACATGTTTACAATGATACTAATAAGGTCGCCGGCATCTTTTGCAATTTTGAACGTCCTTACCGAACTAAATACAGACTGCCTAAACATTACAAGTATGCACTTCCCTTTTTGTCATTTATGAGTCTTGAAGGCCTCCACAGCTACACAGGAGTAAATGCATAGCCCCTGTCACTTGTAAACTACCTCAATCGTTGGTTTTTGCTGTTGTTCTTATGCCTTTTGCCAAGAAGAAGCAGCAGAAAACTGACGCACAGACACCTACGTCAGAAATGGTTACTACCCTTGGCCGCATTAAAAGTAGTAGAGATTGGCAGTGAAAGAAAAAAAAAAATACATTGAAGGAAATACTTACATTATCAACATGTTTATTCGACAAATCGCAAATCCCCTTGATTTACGCTTCATGTTCAGCTGATGTCAAGAAGGAAACCTTGAAATATTCCATAACGTTACCCGTTACCGGGGTGTAGACTAGCTAATAAATTTAGTAGAATTTGGAGGAAATTTCCTGGCTTTTTTTACTTACGTGATGACTACTGTTAGTTTGCATGACCACTACCTAATTAGATAGCAGTTTACAGCTAAATGGGGTCTAAATTTTAATATTACTTAGTGTAGTCGCTGAAAAAGCAATTCAGTAGCACCACGACTGAAAAGGGGGCAGCAAGAAAGTTTATTTGCACAATTGGAGAAGGTTAAAAGAATCTAATGACTTGTTTAACACAGCGTTGTGGTTACGCTGGCACTTAAGGCTCCGCCACTGTAATCCTGCTCTGCGTCGTGACCTCGGGGGCATCCCTGTATCCTCTCAGCCCTTCTCGTCTCGGCAATACATATTTTATCCGAGAACTACGAATCCTTTAGACTTCAAAAAAGACATTGCTACACTGTCAACAGTGGCAAATAGATTCGGTCCTAAAAAACAACTGTCATGATTTCTATAGCAGAACGCCATACCCCGACGTAGCGGTAAAGGGTATATTACTGGGAATGGGAGAATTTGAGACTACTGTTTTCAACAACTACCTTAATCCCGTTTTCTACAGGAATGCTATCAACATCCAAAGCGACACTAGCCGTGAACCATGTGGGAAAGTTCTTTACGGAACTGTCTACGGTGCCTGTACGGAGGTGTTAATGAAGAGAGCATTAGATACCTCCTCCACCAAGGTAGATAAATAGCAGGGCAGCACCAGAGTAAGAACCAAGTGGTAGGAGAAATGGGCGCAAAGCCCTGACTTTTATCAAATCGCCCTGCCTTTTAGTTCAGTGTTCTAACAACTAGCGATAGATATGGGGAATGGACATTCCTCCTTCCCATAATAGTTTGCAAAAAATGTGAATAATTGCACATTTAGTAAGGAATGTATCTATGGATTATTTCTCCCCACTAAAATGCCAATAATCTTTAAGGGATGTTGGAAAACAAATCTTATCTAAAGATTTTATTAATCATTGGTGTGCTTTGACTCAACTCTATTAAGCCAATTAAAAATGAGTTTGGCTTTGGGCCAATTGCAGTGCGAGCTGGCCGCAGGCCTCTCATTCTATTGGCTACTGGCTGCTCAAGTTCCTCTTAATGCTCGACCAAATTTAAGCCAATGAGATATTAGAAGAGCGAATCACTATAGCAACCCATATCAAGGCTTATTTATGTAAATGAGAAGAGTAAAGTAGTTTGCAGTTTATTTTTCTCTCAGAGGAAGTAAAAATTGATGGCCAAAATGTCTCTTGGTTTTTACATAATTTAAGAGTAAATACCACAATGAAATTGGAAAATTATACTATTCATGCAAGCAAAAGAATTAATTTGGCATACAAGCAGGCCTTGTAGCAATTGTTGAAAAAAATTAAACAATGATAGGTTTTGGTAAATGTGGGGGTTATTTGTGGAAAGTATGCACTGGCTTCCTGGACAGCGTGATAAAAATTTGATTGGCCTCCTTTTATGGGATAATGAAAAAGGTTTTGGGAGGCGTGTACAGGTCAAAGAACACTTAGCTAAGTGGGTCTACGATGAACGATTCCAGCTTTTGTAAATGGGCTTATTTCTGGCATATTCTATTTTAGATGCAGCATATTAATGTAAGGGTAAATCTTTTGAACATTAGTGAGAAAGTTGGTATCTTAATAGGGTTTGTAGCATCTTTAAAAAAACGGGAGGATACGAGTTTTGCAAGAATCCAGAGTATTCTTTTTACTAAATGTTCCCGCTGAGACTGATTTATCAGTCACCTGAGAAGAGGAAGTTGTGATGGTAGCCTGTAGGTAAATGCGTCTCATTCACTTGTGCTTACAGATGACAATAAACTGAGTTGATTGGTTGACTACCTAATTTATTACCTCATGCTCAATCGTATAATAAACAAACAAGCGTATCTTATATCCGATCCGAAAGATCCACTCATCGCTCGAGCCAAGCCTCCAAGTTAGGCACTGATAAGGAGGTTGGAAGAAAGCCAAACGCTTTTACCTTCGTCTTGTAAATAATATTAATTCGGACTTTAAAAGATTTCTTGTGTGTCTTTCATTAAAATAAAAGTTTTTGTGAAGACGTAACTAGCCGAGTGCATTCTGGAGCACCATACTCTACTAACTGAAGCGTGCAGTCTTTGAAGTGTCAAAAGTCCATCCCGTTTTCTACAGGAATGCTATCAACACCTAAAGGGACACTAGCTCTTCAATCTCCAAGCTTTATGCCTTCACCAACTTTGGTCGAACAGACACCCGACCATCCTCTTAGCTTTCCACCAATTCTATGTGCTGATGATAAACGATTCCTTCATAGTTACAATTTTTTTTTCGCTTTTGTGGACAAATTGCCACGCTGCATTAGGGGGAGTGCATGCAAACTCCATTCAAATGGCTGAAACTCCTAGTACACTCTCAGTTGGATACCAGTCCACCTGGGCCAAAAGAGCCTCCCAAAGTGATGTTGACCTCGAAGAGGCTAGTCCATTTATGGGCTCTAACAATCTCCTTTATTATCATGGGGGAAACTGTTCCCAAAGTCTCGAATTCGACTTTGAAGGCTTGCCTACTCTGTGCTCCTACAAGCAGTTATGTGTTGTCATATTCGGTTTGGTTAAATGTAAGTGCAAAAAGCTCTCCTCTGTTAAAATTTTTCATCATTTTTGCAAAACTTACTCAATTTATAATAAAGATATCATTTAGCTTGCCGCAATATTCAAAGTGGTGGCTACTACTAATTTTAACCAATTGGAAATTGGCATGACAAAGACCATTTCTTTTAGTCTTCAATTCTTAATAAAGGTGGCATCGACTTGCCAGCCCAAAACATTTTTTCATTACTAGCCACCTTTTCCTCCATTTAGAGTGAAAACATGCCTTGAATGCACCCTATCCCCATAAAGTGATAATACTTAGGTTAGACGGCTAATGGGTTAAATGTAGACTACCACGCCCAGACGTCAGCCAATCAGCATGGGCAACCAAGTGAAAGCTTACGTGCTGCTGCAAGGGCGAGGGAGACCCTGTCCGAACCAGCAGTCACGTTTACACCACGCGCTGCCACTGGACTGCACGCCGATGTGTGCGTGTCAGTTCAACCCCGTAGCGAGGACTCCCACCGAACCACCCACTGATTCCTTAATTGGGTCCCAAGTCACGCGAAATGATGGATGTGGCTTTTGATGAATGGTAAGTAGTTGCACTTTGTAACTCCTGGGAGGCAGTAATGCATAATAACGAGGCAGATTCTGCAAGTGAAAGTCAATGTACAGTGCTGAAGTTGTGTGTACGCTCAAGGATCTGGGACGTATCTCTACGACGTCACATACTACTAAAATGGTGTCCCAGGGAATCCGTCCAACAACTTCAAGAGCAGCAGTTGAAACTAAAACGAATTATTGATGATCAGGAAGAAGTAAATGAAAAATTCTTTCATTAATTAAGCATTCCACAATGAAGCCTGTGATCTCTGAGGTACTACTGAAACCATCCATATTAGTTACTGTATTGGTGTCTTAAAGCCGTGGTATTTTCTGCCTTCAGTCTAGAAATAATCGGAAATTTTAGCTCATTTTATTATTTCATTGCTTTGATTGTTTGTTGAATCCTTCGTTTTGGTTTCTCGGGCACTTAGTTTTCTGCCTTTGTGCTTCCACTGGGCAGCAAGGTCTCCGGGCGGCCCCCTACACCGGCAATGCACTTTCTGTCTTAGTATTACATCTTCTTTTGTCTTCAGGGAAGACTCGAGAAGCGTTGTCATAAATATCAAATATTTAGCATTGAGAATGAATTCAACAATCATTTCTTTTCCCCAGGGACGATCTACAGTTCGGAAGAAGAAACGAACGCCAACAATCTGGCAAATGACTTCTCAGAATTGATATTTATATTTGCAATTCGTGGAAAACATAATTTGCCCTTGACTTCTAATGCGAATGAGAGTTTTCAACTAGAATACCCACTTGTCCAGTAGATGGAATGCTGAAGGAAAGGCAACATGCCCATGCTACGATTGGTTGATGAGTTGATATACGTGGGGGCCGGTTAATGTTGAGGTTAACTGCCAAATAAAAAAGGCACCTTTCACACTTACACGCCTTCTTGCACTAAATTAGTTATGTGTGATCGGAACGGAAGAGGCGAGAGAGGGTAACAACACCTCACGGTAGCAATCTAAAACTAGACGAGAGTCGCAGCACTGACTCATTCCAATTAAAAATGACTAAATCGTAATTACCACTCTCTGTTCTACCACTGTGACATTTTAGCCTTTATTATAAGGCCATGTCACTTAATCAACATTGACTGAAATCCGTCAAGTTGCATGGTTACACCAACTTGACAACTGACATATTTGAAATTGGCCAAATCATCTTACTTAAATATTGTCAGGGGATTCACAAAAAAATTACTTGTGAATGCATTGCCAAAATTTTTCTGCTGCCAAAAGACGTTCATAATATCGTTTTTTTCCCAAAAAATCGATTTTCCAATGCTCCCTTCATCTGAGCAGCACTCATCGATTTTCTTCAAAGCGATCGATACTCCCCTAAATCATAGGCTCGTCTTTCAAGCGCTCATTCAGTCAGGCTTCTGCATGGAGGGCTTGATGACTAGGCCAGTGTGACTAATTTTTTGCCAAGGTCAGAAGAAACCATTTACACTTACCAATTATTTGTGTGCTCAAATAATATGAAGATTTCCCTTTAAAGATTTTGGGGACTAAGTGGTTTTTTGGTATTTTAAGGCTGCAAAAATTAGTACCAAGGCACTTCCATACGCACACATACAGATCCATTCATCCAGTCATCGTCTGCAATCCTATTTTCATTCGGTCAACAGCCTGCAATTCCACGTTCTCTCCCACAGACACTGCCTGCACAACACAGACCATATTTGGCTTCTAATGTGCGTGCAATCGATGGACGAGTGCGTTGTCTGATTGGCCAGCCAAGTGTCCAAGTGCGCACGTGCCGCGATGTGCAGGCGTGATGGTGATGTAACCGTGTGGGGAGGAGCCGTAGCAGACTTCAAACAGCCACGACTTTTGAAGTAACCCCAAGACCAGGAGAAAATAACCTTATTAGTATATTGGAGAAACAGCTTGTATAATTTGGCTGATTGTGGTAAAATTCACTTTTAAGTGTTTTAACTAGAGAAATTAGCTATCTTGAGGAGCTGTAAATTGAGGGAGGAATAATCTACTGGATCCTGTGAAAGTGCAGGCAAAGAAATGATTTCTGTGGCCATAGAGCGGTACGGTTTAGCCATCAAAAGTGATAACTTGGGCAGTCTAGTATGCTGTCATTTGTACTGCTCATTTAATATAGTACTTATAAGGGGGTTTAATCATGCTACTTGTATTTTATAGTAGATTAATGAAAACTGAAATAATATTTAACTGTTGAAATTCGCAAAGACGGAGGGAAAGGATTTGCAAAATTCGGAAAATAAATAAAGTAGCTGAATCAACGGAATCAATTAGGGAGTTGGTAAAAGTAGGTCTACCGGAATTCTATAGTCAAATTTATAGCACTGTCAATGACGGATGGTTAACAAAGAATAGTAAAAAAAGAATGCAAAAAATGGGGATTTATATTTAAATACATGAGATATGCAGAGGTCGAGAGCCATACCTCGGAAGCACTTTGAGGCCCTTTCCAAAGTCGTCAAAGTCATTAAAAAACGTACACGTCACTGGAATACACAATAAGTGAAAATTCAGTAAAAAGACTCGATGGCCAAGCAGCAAAGTTAAATAAGGTAATCGAATGCTACGATACTGCCACAAATAACTTTTAGTAATAGCACTGCGTAGAAAAGCCTTAACAAAGATAAAGGCGACAACAGAAATAAGAGAAATTTACCGATTTTCCTTATAACATAAGAACTGCAGGAAGGAAATAATTAACAAAATTGCAGCAGAGATTTGCCCAAATGCCACACTTAAGCAGTTAACGAACCGATTAGAGCAAGTATATAACCGAGGGGGTGCTATCAACCCCAAAGTGGGAGACAGAGGCTATTTACCCACAAAACATTAATATAATATGATGGTCGTTTACCCCTCGGCACTAGTGAAGTGCCACTTTTTAACTTTTCAATATGCCTTCGTGTACCACGCCGAGTGGGCTGGATTTTAGGCCACGCCAAAAGCCCAAACACCTTCTCTGTGCTGAACATATATTCTGCTCGAGTATTGCATCTTCATTCGTATTCAGGGAAAACTCGGGAAGCTAGATTAATAATCCCACATTTCAACGATGTAAGATATCTTTTCCTAGCAGATTTACCCTATAAAAAAATCTCAGCCAAAACCAAAACCATAAATAGATAAAAATTAAACATGCGTAGAATATAGAAAACCGCGTAGTTTGGCGATTTAGTACAGTCAAAATTTAGTTTAGTTGCAAAAAATTAAAATTTTTAAAATAAAAATATGAAAACTAAAATAGAATAAAAAATAATTTTTTACAATTGCGTAGAACATAGCGTTTTTATAGCGCAAAATTGTTTAACATCACCATTATACGAGACTTAACATTGACCAGCGCAGAATAAGGCACTTGCCCTTTTGCGGCCATTGGGAGAGCTGTATACGCATCACTAATTCTCAGAAGTCCCTTTAATTTTACGTTATTTTTGCACCGACTTTAAGTATTACTTCATAAAATTCAGATCACTTTACCTGAACTTGCAAGTGTGCTGAGTTTAACTATAGTTGACTGCTCCAAATCTACAGAGATGCGGACCATGGATGAAAATGGGATTTTAGGATATTTCTGTGATCAAGTAAGTTGCCATCAGAAAAATGAGCTTAAGGGATAGTAAAGTCTTAAAAGTATTCTCTTTCATCCCTAGTCATTCAAGAAACCTTGAGAAGCTGGGTTGCGGCGCACTTTGCAAGGTATTGGGATGTTAACGCGAAAATGCCTTTCTCATGGTGATTCTAGCCTGTAACATAACTTGTCTAAGACAAATGTGATAAAAGCTCTCAAGCGTTGCCTGACTTCGTTGCCGCCTGCCAAGTGTCTATAATTGCCGAGGCGCACGGGTCCGGTTGCAGTAGGAGCAACTTTGGGAGCACGACCCGTGTCCACGTCGTGCAGGAATATGCACTTACTTGTATTAGAAAGGCTTGGTACAAATACATTTTTTATGATCGTAAAATTGTTTTATAAACATTGGATGGGTGTCTTTTATGATGCTTTGGCAATTGTTGCTTCTAGATGGTTATTTTTACATGAGGGTTCAAAGTTTTATCCACCAAAAAATTCCTTTCCCTCCGGTAAAAGTCAGACTGATGTAACACTGCTTAAACATTAGCACACATTTGTTTGCCTATTAAAATGGGGGACTGCCTTGAAAAGTGACGCTATATTTTGCACAAGAAAAGACGCTAAAGGCATAAAAATCTTTGCCAATTTTTAGTTAGGGGCTACGATTTGCCTTTTAACGTAGACTAAAGTTTTACTTGGTGACATTTATCTTATTGCCAGACGCTGAGCCCTCCTGGAAACAGCTGCGGGCTGTAATGGAGTGTGAGCTGTGTGGGCCTCCGGTCTATCGCATCATGGCATGTTGCACCCCTGTCGCCATCCTTATTCCACTCTTTTCTTTAGGTGGTTTGCACATTATCCTTTCCTTTTTTCGTAGCATCCTTGTGCACAAACATGATTGCTTATCCTTACTTAGGACGCTCTTGCGTTGGCTGTTGGCGGGAGGCAGCTGAAGTTTGAACATCGAAATCTCCATCTAAGCAACATCTTAATAGATGCGGTGGGCAAGTGGAAGGGTTGTTGCATCCAAGTGTCACCCAGTTCTCGTCTCGATGGTCGAGTTTACCAACCTTATCATGAACCCAACGTCAAGACTTTGGATTTTACATTCTCTTACCTGCAATTTAGTACGTTATATCTTTCCTCTCTTCCATCCCTGCTGTTTACTTTAGTGTGACAATAGTGACAGCGTTAAAAGTTAGAAAACGATGGGTATAGCTTTGTTTTATCACAGTTTTGTTCAAACCCAATGATTTATGTTGAATGTTTGCCCCATTCCCTGACAGTTATGAACTAAGGAGATAGTAGAATGAGGCATCCGGCATGCTAAAATTACCTCTTGAAAGCTGACGAAACGACCTTCGTGATAGACTGCTCATGACTGATGACTTTTTTCATTCATACCTCTAAAGGATTCCACAACTTTTTTTGATTGCAATACCTTACTCGACATCTCTATAGAGAACGATAATCTCTAACGTAAAACATTTCAAAAATTGCGGAAAGAGACCGAGTGATTGATACACCCTTCGTATCTATTAATATGAAGAAATTGAGAAAGGGAGGTGATGACTTTATTTACTACCATATTTCTCATTTTTTTCCCATAGTGAGACTGGTCACTCTACCGTCCGCGCAACAACGTCTTCTGGTTGGAGTTCCTAGCAAAGGCGCACTTGGTGAGGCATTAAAGTGGATCCGCGTTCAAGCCATTGTGACGAATACCATGACGGTGTCAGCAAAGACTCCAAAAGTCAGACAGGAGGAAATACTGAGCTTATCGGCGGAACCAATGTCTGCGGTGAATTTCATCAGACTGGCGAAGAAGCGTACTCCTTACCTCTTTCAATCAAAAAATTACCAAAGAGGCTGTCAAACTTGATGACGGGTATGAGGAGAAAGACTGCCTTGCTGATCAGAAATAGGTAGTTACCATCCTTCGGGTCGTTGGAAAACTCTCAATGCTATCATTATCTTTCTATCTGGTTTCTTTTTTATGTGTGGATGCTAGACCTCTGAAACCTTTGAACATTTAACACTGGTAAATAAACGATATCACCAAAACTCAGTCGTTTACGGGGAATCATGACTAAGTCGTGAGTCCAGACGTTAGCCTCGATAAGCTACCTCATCGTTATCAGGGTCCAGCTGCATCTTTATGGAATTCGGACACCCGACCAGGCAACGTGATCCCTTGGCACATCACTAAACTGCTAACGCTGCTGCTGTAGTCAGGTAAAAAGACGAGGCGATAGCATGAATCGGTCTGGTCGCTGTTCACTCAGCTTTTCGACAAGATGGACACGGTCACGACGTCTAACTACAACGAAGCACTAAGCTGACTTGCACGAAAAAGCCTTGACATGGCCCTACACTGAATGGTTTAAGGATATCTTCTCCTCAGGCAGGCACTACCAGGTCGGATAAGAGGCTTATTACTTTGAATGGAAAATAGGTTCCTTTTAGGGAATTGTTAACTGAACTGGGGAACCCGTTTTATCCAGCCTATGCTCAATCTTATGGTCACAGGACAGTAGACAGGAGAAATCAATCACAAACGTGAACCTCTTCATCGATACACCGTGTTTTCTCTTTCAAAAAGCGCTGTGTATTGATAACGCATGTATACTAGTCAACCAAACACCGAGGCTAGCGACTACGATGGTCAAAATTAATATATTTTTCAATAAAACAACTTCATTAACATGAGACAAAACAAACACAATTTACTTACCAAAGTCAATATTTATTCACAGTTTTTTTCCAGATGAATCAAGGAAAATAGTCAATCCTCTTTCCCTTGACCCACTTCTTCTTGCCTCTAAGAGCCCGTAGACGGTCCATTTCATCTCTGAAGTCGGCATGCTCATCTCGGAAAAGACCAACCTGACGCAAGGTGGCAAGGATTTCAGAATATTCTTCAAGAGGGGGATACCAATCACGTATTTTTATTGCTTCAGGCAGTTCGCTCATCACTCGAACAACTTTTGGAGGAGGGTAGGTGGATGAAGTGTCTCCGAAAATTCTACTTGCCAATAATGCTATTCGTTTCGAATACACCGTCCCTCTGGAAGCCATCCTAAAAATGCAAGTAATATATGTGGGACAAATATTCCGGCACAACAAACTTGGAGATTGATTTTACGAAAAACACGAACTACCAAAGCACAGAAACAACTCGCACACCTGTTTATAAAATGACGGGGATAAAGCATCGATTAAAAACTTTCATCATTTTGAAGTTTGTTCAGCACTTTAAACCATTTAAAATGTTCGACGGTATCGAAAAGATTTTTAAATTCTTTTTTTTAAAAGCTAGGCATTTGCATTATTAGCAAGTAAATGCCACTGGTTTGTTATTATTTTAGAAAAAAAACCATCCTACAAGCAAAACATTTTTTTGGCTACGTAGCACCAAAATCTGAAACATGGTTTAAAACTGTCGACTGCATGATATTGATATATCCCACTCAAAAAGTTGTCATGGAGGACAAATAAATCCAAAGGCTTTAAAGTACATTTTGCTATTTTTGCAATATTAAAGTGATGTATGCATAGCACGGGCTACTTTTTTTCTTGGGGTTCATTTTATGCACCTGAAATAAACTCATGTTCCAAGCTCCAAATGCTTCGGCATGTATCCTGCCATAGAAACTTTTATTGCATTATTAGGGTTTTGAGTTTGCATATAATTTATCTAATTAGTAATTTTTGATTCCTCTATCTTCTTCAGGAACATGCAGACAAATAATACAGAGCCCCCTCCGTGGTGATTTTGATTAGATCTAATGGAAAGATCACCGACCGCTAAGCATGTCAACAACTTGCAAAATTTTTAAGTAATTTAATTTTTTTTCCAATTGAAACTGTTAAGGGAGGTGAGCAAAATTTAGTCCTGCTAATTTGTTTGAATTTGTGGTCTTGCGGGGCACTTTGTTTCGAAGGTTTGCTCATGCTTTTCTAATTTCTCTTTTAGTTTACTGATGGTTCACTATACCAGATTTGTTGAACGTGGCCGTGTTGTATTTATAACTCACGGAGCTTACGCTAGAAAAATTGCTGTTATTGTGGACATTATCGACCAGAATCGCGTCCTTATCGATGGACCTTGTTCGGGTGTTCCTCGCCGTCCTGTCAATATTAAAAGACTTCATTTAACAAAGTTTGTTATGAAGATTCCAGTGAACTGTGGTACTCTTGGCGTCGAGGATAATTGGCGCAGGCAGAAAATTGGTGAGCTTTGGAAGAAGTCGATGTGGGCTCGCAAGCTGGAGAAAAAGCGTATCCGTGAGGGCCTCACTGACTTTCAAAGGTTCCAAGTCATGGTAGCGAGAAAAACGGTATGCGTCCGTGCCTTTTTAACATTGTGTTCTGCGATAGCATGGAAACCCGTTTCCTTTGTCTTAATCTTCTTCAAGTTGACCATTTTTAAACTGATTTCTTCTATCTTTTCCCATGTAGCGAAATAGAATCATTAGTAATTATCGCATGCGGAAGACAACACTCCAGATGATCAAGAACATGCGACCGAAGAAGAAAACTGCGTAATCCGCAATTTTGTAATAAAGCACATCCTTGTGAATGGTTCCCTGTGGTTTTGTTGAGATGGTTGGCATTGAATGACTGCTGTTTAACCGTTATGTCTACTGTTGCTGGAAATTCCAAAGTTTGCCCCTCGGTCACTACGTGCTGGTGAATACCTTACCAAGTCTTTAATCACCCCAATTATTATGCTGCTCGTTGATTAAGAGTACAGCGTCCCTCGACATTTTTGGCGTTTGGTTATGGTCAGTAGACGTTGATCGCTTGTGGCCTGGTGCCTTTGGCGGTGGTGGGATTTCCCCTTGAATATCAGCAAGTAAACTACCTCAGTGATTATTTATTTTAAGCTACTAAAAGTGCGTTGATTACATCAGGGAGTCGTATTCGGTTGTTTCTCGAGACATCCAATCTTCTATCTCTTCCACTGTCCGTGGGACGTCGGAGAGTACCTCGCATCCTTCGTCCGTTATCAGTACGTCTTCTTCAATCCTGACCTAAACGATATGTGTGGGTTGGCGTTCTATAAAGTCGAATCTGCATACCCCACCGAAGTTGGCGAATCGTTCGATCTCTTCAAGGACCAGAAATTGTCTGAGTTGTGGCGTAGACTTGGCTTGATCGATCAGTTTCTTTATGAAGTAACAACCTGGTTCAACAGTCAGTACCATGTTGGGCATGAGGCGTCGTGCAGTACGCAGGTTCTTGAGACCTGGTTCTGTCGGTCTCGGAGGTGCACCCTTTTAAATTAAATAATGGTAAATTGATAACATTAGGTTGTTGTTACGCTCAAAATGCAGGTAAATCTACGAGCAGGGCTTTGTGTCCCCAAACTATGCGGTTGTGCAGTTATGCTCACCTTGTTGTATCCTCCGACATCATGAACATCGCAGCCGATGAGGTGGCCCAGGCCGCGTGGCGCAAAGGTGGCACCGAGGTGGGCGGACATCATGGCCTCAATATCGCCTTGCAACAAACCACCCGCTTTCAGATGTTCCAGAAGTGTCCGTTCGGCCAATTTGTGCATCTCTATCCAACTCACACCGGGCTGAAGATGGCTTATGACTACTCTAGAAACAACAGACACAATATTTACAGCAGAATCATTCGACTAAGGTGCTAGTCATTCTTGACTAACCGGACGGCAGCCAAAACAGACTCGTAGATGAATCGCTGGTCAGACGTAAACTTCCCGTTGACAGGGAAGGAGCAGGTTATGTCAGAGCAATAGCAGTAGTACTCTGCACCCATATCAAAGAGGCACATTTCTCCATCGTGGATTTGATTGTCGTTAGGGGAAGTGGGGTAGCCGTAGTAGATGGTGGCCCCGTCACGACCTCTACCAAAAGCCAGTAAGCAAGAGTTTTCATAGGGATAAAAATGCGCAATTAACGTGAGCCATTTTTCATGGAAAGGAATGGACGCGTGACTAACTAACTTTGCGTGATTTGCAGACTAAATATTCATGGCGCATACAGTAGTTTGACTGTGTTATTTATTGCCAAAAACATTGGACCTCTGTGTTCAGTCAAATCAGGAGGCTCGGATGCCACTTTACGCGACCCAATTTTAGTATTGCCTAAAGGATTAGAGGAGGGAGGCACCTACGTGGCAGCGATACAAGGGTAGGAGAGGTGACGACAGCCGCCGTTGACGTAGCAGTAGTGACGAAACAGACTCTCCATCTGGAATTGAAACATGCCAGGTTTCACCTTCCGCATAATGTGACGATGTGCTGCTGAGCTCACTGACACTGCGTAGCGCATCACCTCCAACTCCATTGGGGTCTTAATCAGGCGGCTGTAGCAATGCAGTTACTTAGAAATATGGTTGATTATTATAAAGTGACAGACGTAGGCCTAGTCGGTAACATCAAAGGCACAATGAACTGCAAATCAAGTAAAAATATGGGTGGGGGGGGAGTGGGAGGGGGAGAAAAACATTTGACAAGGTGGCCACACACATGCTGAAGTCTCTACTTTGGCCGTATTGAAGGTTCTATGTGCAATCAATCAGTGCTGCCTTTAAGACTGAAAGGTTGGTTCATGGCAACGTAAAAAACACTAGTGAAAGAAATGTACTTGCTGACTAGGACGTGGAAGTGCTATTAATTAAAGTGACCATCAGGTGGTCTTTGGTTGCGAAGTGTTTACAAAAGACAAGTCTCAGGGTAAATAGCGATTTGGTGAAACTAGCATTTACTTTTGTTTACACCAGCATAGTAAACATGAGTTCTGCTTTTTGTGAAAGAAAAGACGGCCAAGATAAACTTCTCATGTAAATGTGCAAATTTGGAATGCTAAAGCATTGTTAACTGCCAAGTGCAAGACATAAAATGGACTATGAGGAAGAGGCCTTAGCAACTATAGAAGTAGGCGAATATCGGTTTCTACTCTATGTTAATTTGACCTACCATTCGGCCATCTCGTGGTGGAGAATGCTGTTGTCTGTTTTGAAGCTAAAATACACCACACACAAGACTCATTAGAAAAATGGAAAAAAGAAATTGATTTATGAGGGCAACTTCCGTATTTGTGTGGCCGTATTTAGATAACACCAGGAGGAATAAGTCCTGTTTGATTTTGATGTTTAATTTCTGAGCATTCAAGATGAATGTGCTCTCGTTCAGTCCATCCTGAATGGTTCGTATCAAACAGAGTTGTTTGATTCGGAAACTAATGACCTAGGTCATCGACATCTACACACTCACGCAGTCTCCAACTGTCTCTCCTAGCTAGCCAGCAGATTGTTTCCTAGCAAGCGTTAGCAAACAACGACGCCTGCTTAGAGGATCAGTTCACGCTTTTGCAAACTTTAGCTAATGGCAGCAGGGGGGCACCATTCAAGTCAGAATCCGCTTTTGGATAAAAGTAACCAAGATGTGATGAGGAAAACCCATAAACCAAAAAAATTAGGGGGTTAACATACTTTTCGATTCCATCAAACAACGCTTCCAAAGTGTTATTACCACTGTCCGTATTGAGTCCGCACTGTGCAATAAAGTTTGTGTCATTAAATAGCCGTACCAAGTAAAACAAATCCTATTAAATATTTGAGGGCTTAAACTTACCAAAGTCAGTAGCAAACTTGGATTCTTCTGAAGAAAATACTTCTCAATCTAGAGGTCAAAAGTGTAGAATCCAAGATTAAATAAATCATTTTGTCTGCTCACGATACCTAGGATGCATTTGGATCACCTAAATTGCTAGCTACATCGATAAGAGGTTAAAATCTATTCAATGAAAACAATACACAAAACAATGATTCGAATATTTACGTCTTGAGTGTAGTGTGCTTCATCCACGCCATATCTCGTTATTATGTCATTCAAGGACGGAATTTCTCCCATGAACACGACTTCATCATCCGATGCTTGTGGAACAAACAAAATAGAGCGTTGAGAGGCGATTTCAATAGCGCCATACCAGTATGGTTCTTGGCCTCCAAACGTCCAGTGAAAATACGACTCCTTTAGAGTACGTTATAATAAAATCAAAATAAGCATATTATTACCTGACGGAAGACATACTCCACATCAGATCCTCCATGAAATGCCAAGGAACCACCCTGAAGAAGGACATAAACGCCATTCAGAGTCTTCGTTGGAGCCACACCAGCTGACCAAAGTTCTTGGAGTCGCTGGCAAAGCCTTGAGCGATTTATTCTATGAAGTTCCATTGGAACTTCCAGACCATTTTCACCAAGTTTGTATACTGGTTCCATTTTCAGAAAGAGTAAATTCTGTAAAAAAAATTATAGGGGTATATACCCAGGATATAAATTCATTATAACATAGGCCAGAGAGGTAAGAAACTTAAAGGGAATTTTTCCTAAAAAAGCAAAAAACATTAGTATTCAGCAACAAAACAATTCATATTGTGCAAAAAGAAAACAAAAAGGAAAATAATTCTGTCTGGTTTGTAGAGACGATGAATGTTAAAAACCGCTATAAATATGTGCGAAACAAATGACTTTTGGACAAAAACACCTAAACGTGATTTAAAAATAAACAAGAGGATGCAGACAGAAGTTAATGTAAATGCCTCTATGACAACGACTAAGAGCTATAGACAAGGATGTTTGCTGCCATCTCTTAAAAGTCTGAAGTGAGCTCGTTACGTATCAACAAGTCGTTTAAGGCCGTTCAGTTGCTATCGGATGAATATAAACAAAAATCTAAAAATAAAAAATATAAAAGTGTTAAAAATAAACGCCAAATAATTTGCATTTTTTGCTTAAAATAAACCAAAAAATCATGCAAATGGCCTTGGTTTCCTGAGTCGATCGCTTAATAATAAATTATCGCCCTCTTCTAGTTTATAGGTTTCAGCTGTGGGAAAACATTTCACAAAACACGAAAATGATTTTTACACCTTTTTTTACTGGAACACTACGTACTTCTGCATAGACGTCAATATATTTAGCTGTTGCAAGTTTGTCAACTTGTGATAAATGTAGAAACAAGGTATGTGAACGCCTGAATTTACTCCCTTTTTTATGAATTAATTTTTTGAGCTTTATTCTGTCTTTAGTAATGCAACATGCTTCAGTGTTTCCTTTTCCTTTGCGCCTTACGTAATGTCTCGGGACTTCCCTGAAGTCGAAATATGACGTAATACTCGGGTAGAATTTGTACATTTAAATAAGAGTGGGCATTTGGACTGTTGGCGGTGCTCAGAGGTCTGCTTAATCAGCGTGGTACAATGGCCATGACAAAAGTGGCTCCTCGTCATAACTGAGAGATAAACAACCATTTTATTACACTTACATTAGGCATCCAATTTTCGAAGATTAATTCGCTGGATCCTCACTAGTCGGCGAACATTTTCTACATCCAGACGGAACCATAAGTGACGTTGTATCAATCAAGTGCATCAAAATGTATCAACCGCTTTTAAGGCTCGCATCTTTTGAGCGCTGTCTTCGACAACTTCCGTAAACACCCGTCTTCCTCTTCCATCCTAGCTCTTGCTTCAGTAAACTCCATTTGACAGCACGACGAGGTAGAAATTGGGATGGTGAACTCATCAAATGAATAATTTTGCATATTTGCGGGTATGACTCTTATGGGTTTGGTCGAAGTTTCCGGACGAAGTGTTATTTACAAGCCACACCGTATCGGAGACGTATGAATTTCAAGTGGGATGCAAGCAGCTACACGATATTTTAAATGAAAACAAAATTTGCATGGTCATCCCTTTTTGCGGTTGCTTCAGTCGAAATGAAACATTGGGCAAAAAAAGTATCCAACTTCCGGACAATGGCATGAGTTGGCTCGTTTGACGTCATACTGAGCCCTTCCTTGAGGTTGCTTCTAGTTAAGTTCGTCTAGTAATTTATAAGGATTTACAAGGATTTGTCAAAAACTGGCATTTTAATCGAATTTTATGTAAGAGGTCTTTAGCACTCCGCAGTTGAGAGTTTCCTTCCAGCCAACGAAACCCTCACTGTTCCCTGTCGTCAGGTCTCGTCACCGATTTGATCGGCGGAATTACCGATGTCACTTTTTAAATACTAGCATGGAAAGTGCTCTCTTACTAAGGTGCAGAATAGCTGGAAGGCTGCTGACATAATCGAAGGTCCGCGACAATAGCTGGTTCCGCCTCGCTAACTCTTTTTTCTCCGGAATCCGAATTCTATCAAATCATGTCAATTTATAAGCTAATATTATTCTTTTCTGACATGTCGTACAAATCTGAAGTAAAAGCCTCGAACAGGGGATGCACGTACCATGACATCTACTCGTTTCCAGTATCCCTAGAATGGGTCCCTCTAGCATAATTTTTTGGTTGGATGGGTAATGGACCGTGTTCCCTCTTTCCCAACAATCTAGCAAGCTCATTATTTATTCATCCATTTACACATTTCCAAGTACCAAGTTCACTGATTCGTTGGAAAGGGAGAATGAGCTAAACGCGATAGCGTGTTTTCTAAAACTGCTACAGAGATAATCTCGACTACTCACAAGTGGAAGACTAATTGGCAGATGCAAACAGAATATCGGGCAAAAAGCTAAGTAGGAGCAAATCTTATAACAGGACCGAGAGGTATGTCCATCACATTTACCTCCTGTGTTTTATCTGGGCTGCAAGCTCCGGGGTTGGAGTAAAATTTTCAGGCGACGACCCAAGATTCATAATCCACGTGTGATCTTCAGGGGTTATTGTTTCGATGCATTGCCTCTATTCTAGTTTATTTTGATAACAAAGCTCCGGCACACTTAATTCATCCCCCAGACCTTCCATCAAATCAGGTCAGTAGTCGAATCCCGCCCCCCCCTCCCGCATGTGTTCGCCAAAATGTGGGATTAGCAAGGACATTGGTCTTGCCCTTGTGGGGAGGAATTCACCTCTGGATTCCCACTGAATATTCCTTTGCTCGAAGGGTGACTAATTTCACCGCTGTACTCCCACTTGTGATGGAGGAGGTTGGGTGCCGCTACGTGTGGAGTTAGAGGAGAATTCCTGCATGAATTTGGATTACTCAAGCGAATTACACTAAACGAGAGGCGAAGAAAGGCATACTGTTAGTCTACAGAAGAACAGAGAGGATTCTGACCCGTTTTAGGCACAAAATCACCGATTGGAAATACAGTCCACGGGGGTTCAGTATTCTGCCAAATAATAGCTACATCACCACACTTTGATACCACAATTTCAAAGGTATTCACGATAAAGACTTAGGATCTACTCATTCAATCATTAGGCCCAGGAATGGCATAATTTATGTCCGATTCAGGAAGCGCTTATTTTTGCTGCAGTGTCTTGTGTAATAGTCAATAGACGTGTGTAGCTAAGACAATTCAGCTTGAAGAGCTATGATGACGCCTTTGAGGTGACGGGCGATCAGATCACACGGCATCGTCATCGTCGATTCCCAAGCAGGAGTTCAATACGGATACCTACGGCCTCAAAAGCCTCGATTGCGAAACCCTCACAACACAAGACGTCTTCCTCTGCTTAATCTTCTAGAACGTGAGATATCCCCCTAGTTCCATTACCAAAACAAAAAAAACGACAAAAAGCATGCCTATTTAAATAAACACTTGTTCTACATGCACATCTGATGGTGCTGAATTCGGCTTTGCCATAGTAACCACAAATTTAAACAAACCGGATGGATAACATCCTTCCCTGTCCAGACGGGAACCGCTGCTGACAACACGGGACATCCACTCATAGCGCAATGGCGGTTCTGTATACCTTGCCATGTACCTCGGCGACTCCATGGTTGTGGACGACAAAGGGGAGGCGAAGCAACCCTTATCGAAGGCGAATTTGAAAGCTGCATCACGTAAAGTAACCATGGGAGCGGAAGCAATCTCCGCCTCGTTCAACTCCACCTTTCCATCTGCCTGTGCCATGACGACTGACACAAGGCGTAAGAGACTGGAGGTAGAAATAACCACACGGCAGGGCGTAGCACGCGCGCCTGCTTTTGCGTCACGCCACACCCTCTACACACCCCAGAGGCCTGTAGGTGGATACAAATCTTGTGCGATTGGCGGTGGACCAATCGGAGGAGGTACGAGACCTTATCAAGGCCAAATTCAAGAGGGTGCACAATTCAAGGCCATTAATTCCATCAGAGGATCGCCTCATTTTCAACTGTCATGCAACAACAATTTAGAGACAATAATTATAAAATAGACCGATATTCACTCCTTTTTAGCAGATGTATGGGGGATTCGACAGTTCTGAATGAAAAAGCAGCCTATCAGACACATTTAAAGACGAACTAGCCATTTATTTGACACAATTCTCCAAGCCTACAGCCGGGTACCTGTTTCAAGCTTTACGCAGTGCTTGAGGAGCTTTGATGTGGAAGAATTAGTTGGTAAGATTTAATTCACCTAGCGCAATAACCTCTGCAAATCACCGGTTTCTATGTGACACGACGGCGGTACGCATTCCACGATGAATGTCCATGGGGATGGCTGAGAGCCCCCACGATCACAAGTGTCAATGGCAGACGCAATTGTGGTGATCATGAAACGTTGACAGTGTACTCAAATGACTTATCAATGAGCGGCTGCATGTCCTTAAACGGTTTCTGGCAGAGGGTTGACGGAATTGTTCACTTGCCAAACCATTAACACTGAGAAGTCGGCAATGGTGGGACTCAAAGGAAAGGACTAACAAGTGGCTCTTTCAATGAGTGAAGAGCCTCCCAGGAAACCTGCCGCTGTTGTTTCATCTTTATGATGGAAGCTGCACACAGTCTTCTGGTTTTTAAGAAAGCCGAGTACGACTAATAGAGCCCACAACGGATGCGATTTCAGACCACTGGACCCTCGGAAACGACCACAAGCAGGACTGCCACACTCCTTGCCAAAGCCACTCCAGCTCAAGGTCTCTGTCAGGGTTTCTCAATCCCGCTTATCCACATTTGTCTTTCAATTCGTACCTTGAAGCAATTTCGCTAAGATGGTTACCTCGGGTGTGAGATTAACTTCACAATAACAACTCAAAAATGTAGACACCCCGATCAACGAACTTCCAAGACGTCGAAACTCAAGACAGAAAAAGCACTGGCTGAGGTTATCAAAAACAAGTTTATCTATACTTCACAAAATCCACTTTACATCTCAACCCACAACGCCGCTATGTTTGTGTCAATTTTCGTTCTAAAACACAAAAACCAGGAGGGGGATGGGCAACGGTTTTCCAAATACTAACGCATTGGAAGGGCATATTTTGAACTCACTTTTGGCCTTCTGCATAAGGTGGTTGTAAGCGGGGTGTTTGCGTGAAATTTTCTTCGTTTTCTTTTTCCTCTTCCCCGGTTTCGACACCTTCACCTCCTTTTCCACGGCAGATGCCTCCTCCTCCTCATTGTCCTCTTCTTCCTCATCGCTCAACTGATGCATTAACAGCTTGCCATTAGCATCATCATCGTCGTCGTCGCCACTTCCATAAATGCCTTCCTCCTCCGCATCAGACTCCACGGTGGCAGCCGAAGAAGTAGCGGAGACGGCTTCCACATTCGCGCGACGTCGTTTCTCCTGTTCCTCTCGTCGCTGCACCTTCGCCGCCACTTTCGCCCGAGCCTTTGCCTCCTGTTGGGCAATCTCCTGCGGCGTGCGCTTCTGCCAACTGTGATAGAGCACAGCACCCGAATTCACGCCCTCCTCGATCTACGTGAACGCCCCAAAACAGGTCTGAAGAATAATGTCTACTTAAAATATTTGTGTAGGCGTTGGTAGTGCGCGTCACCTTGATAAGTTGGAGGGTGAGACGAGGACCAATCTCAGTGAGTCGAACGCATGCCTTGTGACAACCGCTAAGGTGTGCGAAGCCATGTGCAGCCTTGGCTTGGGCCCGCGCCTCTTTGACATCCTTGGAACTTATCGTGCCACCTATAGAGGGCTTCTTTGCCTCTTCCCCACTCACGCCAAATGCCGCTGATTGACCCGGCAGCGTGATCTCCGCCATATCCTCCAGTTCCGAGGCAGCCGATTCCGTCAGTAGATTTGCCCTGATAACAAGGCGATGAGAATTGAATAGTCGTTTGTAAAGAATATATCGAAGCACTATAATCGCAGGCGACTTAAAATAATTTTATTAAAAAAAGGTTAAGGAAAAGCAAAATATGCAGAACTAGCGCTCACATGCGCTTTTTGTTGGCTAAGAACACTTTTATGAAATGGCAAAGCGGAACTTACTTTGCGAGGTAGTCATCCATGCTAGCGTAGTTGGCGAGGTTGGGAACACCAGAGCACTTGCCAAAGCCTCGTGGGCCCAGACCAGCAGCACCAATACGATCGCGTCGACGTCGTAGCGGCGCTCCACCCATGCCGAGACGTCGCAGAGCACGACTTATGGATCGGTTCTCCAGGCGGATGTTGTAGTGGCGCAGGTAGATTACCTCCCTTTCTTCGCCACCATTACCATCACTACAACTGTCAACCTCGCGACTTAACAGCAGTACTCGACGTACACTGCTCACTTTCAGCTAAAAGACGAAGAATTATACAATTGATCAGGTAATCAAACGCCACAGTAAACTTACCTTCTGAATATTAAGTGAGGGCAGCATGTTTTGGAACATGTCAACAAGAAGACGAAGATGTGGTGGAGGCGGAGCAGATGTCGTGCCTCCCGAACCAAAGCCAGTCATAGCAAGAAGTGGAGGAGAGGAGAATTGCCGCACATCGAAGATCTTCTGCACCAAGGTGACGACATCTCGAGTGAGACAGTACTCCGAAACACGGAATGTCAAACTTGGACCACTGGGTGCACGAATCAGATGAAGATAGACGCCTCCAATACCATTGCCGCCGCCTGATTTGTTAGTCTCCACCTCGTTGTCTTCTGCGTTCTTCAGCGTCACCCGCTTTCGGCGTTCTAAATTTGCCGCATGCCGAATTCGCTTCGCTGTGATTTTCTCCGATCGGGGATGGGTGAAGTAGAGGATATGCGAGACGTGGAGGGGCCCGGCGATGTTGATAAAGTCTTTTAATACATTACGTCGACTGATGCGGAGTTGGGAGGCTGTAAAGGGTTCGAACACTCGACGCACGTCCAAGGAAAGCGTCTTGACAAGCGAACCACAGCCGGGGCGAGCAAAGACGAAGCTGTGAGGGGCGCGCGCCAATTTACGTTCCTGTGCTGCAGCTGCAGCAAGCGCTGAGCGCGGTTTTCGATGACGGTGGCGGCCATGACGACGGCGCTTCTGTCTTGCAGAGGACATTTCTACTGGAAATCGACATTTAGGTCGGACAGAATGGATCTAGTAGGCATTTGTGCTTGACTTGTCCGAAGACCAGTAAAATAGAAAAAACAGGACACAAAGGGGCGCGTAGTACCGCCCATTGGGAAAATTTACTTATATTGAGACAGGAGCTTCCGACTGGATTTCTCAAAGGATTCCCAGTTGGAACTATCGGCTTCCCAGCATTTCCGTAGGAAAGCAAAACGCCATGGATATGATACAAAGTGGAAAATTAACACACACACCCACAACAAATCACAAAAGAACTTGCAAGCTAATTTACCCACTTTACTATAACACCCATACATATGGATATCCGCGAGAGTACGTGGTTAAGGCAACGCGCTGAAAATGAATTATTGGCAACTTGGTGTTAAAAATCTCGAACAGAGGGAGAGAGGAAGGGGGGAGGAGGGGAGAAGGAGAAAAAGAAAAGAGAAGGAAGGAAAGCACGGCGCCACTGGATTGGCTGGCTTTAACTGTGTGCCAATTCCGTGTGTTCACGCATGCCGGAGCGGCGACACACCTACAATTAAACAAACAACCATTTCACAACGCGTTAAGCACCAGAAAGCTCCAAATGGTGGGTAAAAGTCTACAAAGTGTGCCTGGACGAAAGACAAACCTGATCACAAACGGAGCAGACCTGTAGGGCAGCAACAACACCCTTGGCCCAGACGGGCGGATTGTTGCCACGACAACGTGAGGGAGTGGAAACATGGGGCACCCGAGGTGCAGCCTCGCCCTTCAGCGCACGAAGGAGGGCGCGTTGGAGTCCCACGTCAGGTAGGAGGGCGATCATCGAACTGAGCCAATCGGTTTGCGACAGCTCGCCCTTGCACGTCAACAAGCTCTCCAGGGCCTATGAACGAGCATACGGGATTAACTACTTGTGGAGCACAGGTAGCAAGCAATAGCAGTGGAGACGAGCCTGCTGGAGGAGGAGGCACCGAGCACCACTGTTAACTTATGAGCAGCAAACCTCTAAGTAGGAATGGGCGGAAAGCTGTCCATGTCGAAAGAGACGGGAGAGAGTAGCAAACCGGTTAAAGGCGTTTTTAGGGTAGTCTTCACTACTCAAAACCGTCTCGGCTATTGTTATCACTTCTCGATTTTTGGCCTCGTAGTCCAGCGGCGGTGTGTAGATATTCTACAGAGTGGATAAAACGACGCAATAAAATGAACGACACTGACAACGATCTCAGCATCTCCAGATGGCAAATTACCTTCTCATATAGAACTGTCTCGGTATCCTCTAGGTTGGGTAAACTTTTTATTTCCTCAGACGATGCCTGATTTTGATTAACATTGACGGCCTTTTTTTTCGACTTTGTTGAAGTTGCTTGTGGTAGCTGTGGATCTGGAGTTGATTTCCTCCGTTCCTTTTTCGATTCAAGTGGTTTCTTTGAGGTGGTGGGGAAAGCATTCTTCTTCGACGGTTTCACATCCCCTCCAAGACTGGGAAAATCTTGGGGCGAAAAATTTGGAGGAGGAGGTGCTACGGATGTCGACGCGGTGTCGATAGGGTCAAAGTGATCCACGGTTTGAACCCGCGAGTATATTGGTTCCGCCATTCTACCGCCCGCACCGTCCTCTGCCTTTACCATTCGTGACACCGCGCCCTACCAAGGTAAGAAAGGAAGACAATAAAGGGGATTCCAGACGCACCAGCACATTTGATTCCAATGATTCTGCCTAGAACACTACCGTGGCTGTATCATATGCAGTGCTAGATGACAAGTGGGTCCTAATAGCTTTAGCGATACTGTAGACCAGACCAGTCCAGTCCAGTCCAGACACCTTTACCATGATGGCAGTCATCCGAAGTAGTGTGCGCGTGTGAGTTGGGTGCATACATGACGAACCAAATGTCTTGCGAACCACGGGACCGAACTGAAACCCGTGGATACCTACTTGTATACACACACAACTTTAAGCACAGTTCAAAAATGACGGAACGTCCAGCCACCCAGCGGCTTGTGGCAATTGTGGCCGTGGAGGTTCTCCAGCCCGCAGCATTCAAACATTCCTGTAAACGTTTAGAGCGTCGAACGCCATATGGCACAAAAGAAGACAATTACTATGGGAACAATTACCACGAAGCAATCACTTACGAACGTTTGCTATTTCGACACTTCACTGCACAACGGGTACAGGGACAATTTTCCACGTGACAACTTGAATGACTCTGCTGGTAGATAACGCTCCCACTTCCTATCATCCAGCCTTCGTTCCAATTAAAATCCACTTATGAGGTAGCAAAAATGGCACTTCAGAAGTAGACATTCGAGCATCAGAGACGAAGTGAAACAGACTGTCCCATAAGGATTCAAACATACAACAATAACAGATAAGGTTTCAAATTCATGACACGTAAATGCTTCTTGCAGGCTTTAAAATCCCACTTTAACAAACCTGACGTCGAAAACACTTGAGGAAATAAAATTAACTACTAGCCGAAGGAGTACAGATGGAGCAGTAGATGCCAATCACACCCTTAACAACTATTGATAGACACAAAAGCAACTCACATCGTTATCGGCGTTATTCCACCAAGAACTCTTTTTCGCCTTGAGCAAAACCGACGAGAAGGGTTCCAAATCGGGAGCTGGAGGGAGAGAAGGCTCCACAGCCTTCGATTTCACCTTCTTATTCTTTGTCTTTTCCACTTGCTTAGACGTTGATGGTACGCAGGAAGGGAGGCGAGATTCGGGCAGAGCACGCTGACTGGTAGAGGATGTGGAAGCAGTGGGTGATAGAGGTGGGAAATCATCCGCGATTGGTTGACGTCCAGCATTCTTCGGTTTGGGTGTGACCTTGATTTGTGCTGGAGCCCAAATTCCTGGTGAGGTATGATTGGCAGAGGTGGAGGAGCCAATCAGACTGGGGAAATCGTCGACGTTAGGAACCGACTTTGAGGCTATCTTTTGACCGTCCGATTTAGAAGATGCAGCTGCAGATGCATTCCTTTTAGTATCCACCCACTTTGGTTGGGACGCTGTTTAAGGGGATGGAATAAGACATCTAGTGTAGCAGTGACGAAACGGTTCACATCCGAGTGTAAAAAACATTTTTCCCAAAACTCCTCCTAAATTGTGCATCACAGCATTCTGCCCTTCTTCAAAGCCACGATGTCTTAGAAGACTCTTAAATGGGTAGATTTTACTGCAGGAAGTATAGATAAAGTCTTAAATAACTGCTTTTAATATAAATAGCAAGTCACCGCTGATAACAGGCAGGACACGTGCTGCCACCATGTGCAAATATCACATGAAGGTAACAACATGTGAGAGTGAAGTCCTGCTTGTTTCCTCTCCAAATAAAGAGCAGTACATTCCAAGAGACCAGTTGCTTGGTCGTTCAAAAGTAAAGGGCACCAAATTTCAGACTTCAATGAAAAAGGAATAGAAAAAAATTTAAACACCATTTCTACAAATGCAACTATGATATAAAAAAGAAACGACACTTTCGAAAGGTGAGTTGGGTAGATTCAGCACTCATGTATCAGCTCCTCTGAAATCTGCACGTCGCACGGCCGTTTACGGAAAGTAACAGCCAAGGCTGTTGGCCGGGAGCCACTACAGCCGACCAACATTAACTGCCGTCTTGATTAAACCGGCCCCCCGGTACGTACGACAACTGCTAGTTTGCAAGTGTTGGAACACATTTTCCACTTACTCTTGCCTGCTTTACCAGCAGCATGGTTCAGATTGAATTGAACAACCCCTGTACATCATTGGCTCGAGCATCTTATGTCTATCGTACACAGGTCATAATGTGGCACTATTTCCCTCCAATGCAATTTCTCAACCATTCACATCCCATCAGGCGAGCCATCATAAAGTAATATCAGGTATGACTTTCACCATTGTCAATATAGCCGTGATAGTGCTGCAGGGCTTCAGGTACCACCTACACAATCATTAAAATTCATTCATTCTTCCCCACTGCATCCAAACTCCTAGCACTTTCTAGTAAGGTTATCAAGATGGCCAAAGAGGTCCCATCGTGTGCCCCAAATACCCCCAAATTTGTAGACTGCTAAATCGAGAGCTAATGATTCAAAACATCAAATAAAAAGGCGAAAGAAGTCGACCCACGTGGCTGATTTGCTGACGTATTGCCAGAGGACGATGAAGGGAGGGAAGGAAAGTCGTTGAGATTGCGTGAATTAGCGTAGCTGCCTCCGCCTCTCCCGCTCACCACCTCAGCGTGCGATCGAGTCTGCCTTCCTGCCACCGCCGAGGTCGACCGCTGAGTCTCTGTACTTGCTTCGTTACCTTCGCCGTTGTTGTTTGCCGCCCTCTCGCCTGTGAGCGAAGGGAAGTCCGTGACCGTCCACTCCTCTGGCATTGGGGCCCGCGGCTGTGCGGGGTAAAACACCACCAGACCATCTGCTATGCAACAGAAAAGCATGCGGGACATGAACAGGAAGCAGCTAGCTTTGAGCAGGCTTCTATGCTTCACCTCTTCACCTAGTACAATACAAGAGCTTGATGTTTGAAATGAAGGTAGTCAATAGGTTCGCTTCCCCATTTATTGCGAATAAAACCGTACCGGAAAGTCCAGAATACTCAACTTTTATCCCATCAGTAAGGAATTTTTTAACCATTTCAGTCAGCCATGGGGGGCTCCCGTACATGTCAGCAGCATCTGGGGCATGACAACAGTATCCGAGAGGCTTGACTACTTCGCGTAAAGACTACCACACGAGAAAGCTCTATCGACATGGCAGTGATTCGATTCCCTAAATGACGACGATTGTAAAACCACAATGTTGAACGATGAGCAGTAGTACAATCATACGACTGACCCAGGTGCGATCTACGTCGCCAATGTGATTGAAGAGGCTTTGATAGCTAAATAACGGAGCACAAATGCGCACAAAAACAGTGGAATGTACACGGCGAAGCCAAAGCACTAATATTATTTGGCATAAAATGTTTGATTTTGTAAAAAACGGGGTTCATTCCGGAATGTCACGAAAGAAGAGGAAATGCTACAAGCGGGGAACAGCTAAGAGGCAGTTGATTCGAGTGTTCAAGAAACCAATGACGCTAAAGACTATGAACAAGTTTTGACAGGTGAAATTTTTCTTACTTAAAATTACTAGTATAAAGTGGGCATTTGGAAGGCGACACGCAGGTAAAAACTATGGCAATGAGTAAAGAAACCTCAAGTATTTTAGCTGTTTGGGGGTAGATGAATAGTTGAAAACAATGGAAGAATGCCACCATGAGGGACCAATCAGCGAAGAAAACTAAGGAGCTTTCATGCAATAATCTATCTTGATAATAACCCCAAATTACTGATATTTGCCGCACAAAAAGTGGATCGTATCTTAAAGTGATTTGGTTATCATACAAGAGCCGGTATCCAGAAAGTCTAAGTGAAAACAGACGCGTTGACAAGTACAGATGACGAGTGGACATTCGGTACAATGAAAGGGACCCAAAAGGCTCACACTTCAAGGCCAGCTATAAAGATGCACAAGAACGTTTACAGATTAGACGCTTAAGAACGAAATTTTACACCACTCCTAATGCGCACGTATGCTTGTAGAGGTTTTACGACTAAGATATCGGTGGAAGAATAGACAAACAACAGATGATCGAAAGAATGCGGATCAAGAGTTAAAAGAAAATGTCAGAAGGAAAAGCAACACCAGATGAAGAGCATTTAGAATGAGAACTAATAACCCGAAAAAGGGAGTTTAGATTACTACTTAAGAGAATAGCCACTAACAATCAGGTAACATTACTATGCGAATAGATCCAGTGAAAAAAGGGTACATGTAAATTCGTAAAATGCATGAACAGACGAGACCGCGCACCTAGTGCAGACGTGGAATATCTCAACGAGTAGAAGCCCATGATAGGGCAAAATTCACTCTTTTCTCAGAATCCTAAGTCTAGTAAGCCTGCATGATAAAATCACAATGGCAAAGGCTCCGAAAGACAGGCTTAATAGTCTAAACAATACTGGGAAATTGAGAAATTAATGAGGCCTATTTGATCAAGTTTGTAAATACAGACAAGTCGAATAACATAACAACGCAGAGTAAAAAGACAGCTTGTAAACAAATTGACAAGACGAAATAGGCCTAGCTCCAGGCATTTATGAGGAAACTTTCGCACAACAAAAACGCTTCCAGTTGAAGGTGAATTCTCTGTAGCCACTCCAGACTGATATGAAAGATAGAGAGACGATAGGGAAATAATTACCTTCACCACCATCTTCGGTAGGAGCGTTTAGGCCACGGCGTCCACTGTTGCGATCGCGAGTATGCTGGCCAATGAGCCCTTGGTTAGAGTAGAGGATCTGCAAAGGCTCCCATAGGGACGGGTCATTCCTTGACTCGTTAGGGTGCTCACGCATCCTATGGATGCCCAACTGCTCCTCTGACACGAAACATGCCATTCTACCGGCCAATTCGCACTCGGGGCAGACGAAATGCATTTCTTTGTAGTGGGAAAACAATTCTTGCTGGCGTCTGATAATAAGTAAAAATGTCTTTGAAACGTTTTAAACTTACCGAAAAACCTCAAACACACCAGCAGTATGGCAGAAATCGCAAATGAAATGAGCTTCCCTTATGTGCACTACAAGACTTTCAAACTCGTAGAATGTCTGAGCACAAAATTTGCAGACTGGGTGGCCTCGCTTCTTCACACTGTCCCATCTCCGATGAGCGGCAAGATCCTTACTAGATAAGGGCACAAATTCCGAAGGAAGCATCTGAAGTCAGAAGCGCAATCAGACGGAATAATGAGGAACGTACATGTGCATGACGAAGGCAGAGATCGCAAAAGGAAAGGCGATGTTTATTTGTAGTGTGCCGATTAAGGGCCGACATGTTAGATGCCGTGAAACCACATATCGAGCAAACACAGGCCATTAATTTCTTATAGAATCCCAGGACCTTATCATTTTCGAATTGGAAATCTAATTCAGCTTCCGAAGTCAACGAACTCATATCAACGGAATCAAACGGCTCAAATGCAGTCATAATAATTATCTAAAAATATGTTTCTAGGAAGAAGAGTGAACTACTTTGGGGATACGTGTTCTGCACGTAGGGCAATTTGAATAATTAGGGTCATCGGAATTGCCAAAGCGCCTTAATTTTACAGCACAACGAAGACACGTAGGATGATCACACTTCCCATAGGAATAGTAATCTATCTCATCTCGGCAAATAGGGCAGATACTAGAATCCATCGCAAAGCCAAGGACAAAAAACACTCGCCACTTTTTTAAAATAGCGCTGGACGAGACAAACCCACTAAACATTAAGGGACAAAAAGCATAATATTTTTAAATAAGTAAGGCATTTTGTTTAAAATAAAAAAAAACAAACAAATTTCACTGCAGAATTTAGGTGTAGTCCCTGTAGCAATCGCAGATACACAATTTATGATACTGGACGAATAAAAATTTATACCAGGTTAGAAAAATTTCGACCTAATCACTTTACTATAACTCTTGAGTATTGCAAGTGCCTTGATAAAAAATATTTTCTGTCATCAATTTTTCTGCTTTTGTCAAATTTTAGAAAGATTTATCTAGGTTTATGCTAAAATTAAGTCCAAAAGGCGGTTTTCGACTTCGCATTAATTTCATCTATCCCGTCTAAATCAAGGATAACTATTAGGCCATTTATGAGTTGCCTCAGGATTTAGAGTAGCTTCTGCTGTGGAGTCGTAGACGCGATATAGTAGAAGAGGCGAGGCTCTGCGTAGCTTTCGAAATATATATTGACACTGTCCGTTTCCTTCATTAAGCTCTCTTAGTTCCTTTTTTAACGTTCAAACGGTATCTTGGCCACAACTGTATCTCGTCTGCAAACCGTACGATTTTTCTTTTACATGCCCGTATAATTTGCTAAAACACTACTCATTGAAGTCAAATGTTTTTCCGACCTGTTGGGTGCTTAGTGACTGGCTAATGTTTTAAAGCGCAGTAGCTATGCTCTCCCTGTATTTCTCGAATTACCTAACATTGCATAGTGGCTTTGAGAAGAAAGAATTAAGATTACTAACAAAGACTTCGACTTTAAAAATCTGGTAAATGTTATGTTTAGCACTCGAGTGTTACTCTTAGAGCTTCTATTGCGCAGTGGTAGCTGATGAGGGTGGTTGACCAAGGAAAGCGTAAGAAAGTATGTCGCTGCGTTTTGCTACCGGTTTTTGATAACAAGCCATTCAATGGCCTTGCAGTTTTTTACGAAATCCACAAAATGAGGCGTAACAATACGCCAACTGAAAGGTGTTGCACTAGTTGGACATAGTATTATAACCTTCAAAAAGCTGATGCTTCTCTTAGCTTTGTTCATCAAGGCTTTTAAAAGAAAACAAGCACACACAACTCATTCCTACTTCTAGAATCTACTTAAAATATAGTCCTTTAATGCTCATAGCAGCAATTCCAGAGAGATTATTGCTATCTGTGCTCCGAACAAAAATTCCTGTTTGTATAATGCCGACCAAGTAGAAGCAAATCTTAACGTTTTTTTAATTTGCGTTTTTTTTGTACTCTTATAATAATATTAAAGCGTTCTTATAAACTAATGTGAAGGTAATTTGTGAGCCAATAGCCATTTAGTGCGAAATTTAGGGCTGCTCCTGTTTGATGCGTGTGCGCGAAATGGTGGAAATGGCGGTAGTAAAGTCGTCTGTTGACTTCAAAACCTATCGGTACTTTTTATTTTTCTTAATTTTATTTCCCCACAGCTTTATTCAACTGCCGAATGGTCTGCGGGCAATGCTTATATCTAGCCTCAAGCCTGGGGAGACGGCGGAACCAGAGACAGACTCAGAGAGTGATACCTCGGAGGAATGCGAGAAAAAAGAGCCCATTCATCGTGATGGCGAGAAATTTAAAAGTGCCGTGCGAAGGGTTTGCTTACCTGATTCTTTTCTTGACGTGCCTCTGTAGTCTGCTGCCGCACTATGCATTAAAGTCGGGTGTTTTTCCGACCCGATAGAAGCTCAGGGACTGGCTCATTTTTTGGAACACAGTATTTATACTCCCTTCGTATTTACCGAATAACCTAATATCATATAGTGGTCTTTATGGGGAGTGAAAAGTATCCCCGGGAAAATGACTTTGACGACTATGTCTCCCATCGTGACGGAAGTAGTAACGCCTACACGGACGGCGATAACACAACATTTTTCTTTGACATTCAGCACTCCTACTTCGAGGAGGCCCTGGACAAATTTGCGAACTTCTTCATTGCGCCTTTGCTCAGTCAGGACTGTGTCGATCGCGAGCTTGAAGCCGTCCATAGTGGTTGGTCGGCCTGTCTTGCATATGATTTCTGCTACTGATTAAGTTGTCAAACACTGCTTGTTTTTTTGGCCCAAAAGTATAAATCTCACGATTTGCCACAACTTTTGCACTTATGCCTTTGCAGAGTTTGAGTTGTACAAAGCAGATGATTCTTTTCGTTTGGATCGCCTTTTGATGTCACTTGCCAAAGTGGGGTCGCCTTATCGTACTTTCGGTGTTGGTATGTATTTGGAAAATTGCTTTAAATTGCAAGAGCCTTTGACACAACTCATTTCGCTCATTTACCTGCATTCAGGTAATCGGACGTCGCTAAGAGATGAGCCGTCGGCAGCGGGCACTAACGTGTACGAGTTGCTTCGAAAATTCCATCTTAGGTACTACAACGCCTCGCTCATGACATTGGCTGTTGAATCGAGAGGTGAGACTCAGATTCGCAACATTTATCTTGTTACTAAATGTAGCTATAACTGGTCGCATTTTAACTCTCTTCTATAGACACACTGGATCATCTTGAGTCGATGGTGAAGGCAATCTTCGGTCCCACTCCTACCCGGTAGCTCTCGACTCAACCCGAATTTGTTTTAACTGTTGAAATGTTTGTATAAAGTAATATATTGTAGAAATTGTGAGGCACCGGATTTCTCAGCATTCGTGAACCCATTCCCACCTACGGTGTACAAGAAAGTGTACAAGGGTAAGACTAGTCTGCCTTGTTTATAACCCATTTTTCATCCAGTTTGTCCGGTGAAGGAGACTGCGTCGATTGTATTGGCTTGGAGCCTTCCTCCGATGCATTCACATTACAGGTGCATTCTGATGTTTTGGATACACCACTTGAATGTGAAGATATCGAGTTGGAAGATAAGGCATTTGAAATTTTTTTTCAATTATTCACTGCTTGACTAGACTATGACTACTACTTCCACTAGCTATGCTTGTTCACTTTCCCTGTCTAGAGAACTTTCTTAGGAAGGCGAAGGGCATGCGAATGGACGCTGTGAATGACTTGTCTTTGTTCTAGACCTGCAGCACTGAAGTTCGTTGCTTCCATCGTTGGATACGAAGGCAGAGGAAGTCTGGTAGCGTATCTCCGCAAGTTGTAAGGCTTCCTGGCACCGAGGCCAATTCAGTAGAATATCGTGGCATCTCTAATATATGATTTCGATTACTTCCAGGAACCTGGCAGTGGAGTTGAATGCTGGTTGTGCAGTAGACGACTGCACCCAGCACAACCAAATGACCAGTATCTTTGGCATTAGCGTGGAGCTCTCCGAACTGGGTCGTGCATCTCCCATCACGGTGAATGAGTGAACTCCTTTTTTGTGATTTTTTGGAGATGTTGTTGTAGTGATGTTGGGTTCACTAGCTGGTAGGAAGACGCAGTGTATCTCTTGGGTCTGATTAAGAACACGTGTTTTGTGCATTAGAAAAAGTAAACGTCGAAGGGTGGTTACAGTGGAGCCCACTGCGTTTTAGAGTGACTGACTGAAATGCTACGAGTAGTGTAGGCAGACAGGCTCCCATTGCATCTTATTGACAATTTCGAAACTGTCTTACCGTGCATATGATTTATTCCTCCTTGATAGGTATGCGAGAGCCTGCATGTCTTGATCTGAGTGAAGAACAGCACTTTTATTGTTCTGGATCACAATGCCTTCAAGTGGTCCAATTGCTAGGTAGTGTTAACGTCGTCAGCAAGCAGTATTGTGGAGGTGAACGGGCTGCTGCCCTTTCGAGAGTGCTGCTGGAAGGTCAAATTATTTTCAGAATAGCATTCAAGGTGGTGCGCTGGGTCGCCGCCTCTAACGCGTGTAAGACCTCTTTCTACTGGCTCGCCAGAACTGTGGCCTGATAAACGTCTAGTCTGAGATGCTGAGTAGTACCACCCTCAAGAGCCTAATGGAAACGCAGTGATGCGATGTATTGTTTGTTGTTGATGTAGGGAACACTGGTTCTGAGGGTTTATTCTCGTCGTTTACGACGAGAACAGTTTGCATACGACTTGAGGCGCGAATTGCGTTGGTTAATCCGACAGCGTCGACACTCTTAAACAGATCCCAAATTTATGACAGCGCATGACTGGTTGGTCTGATGGCGTGCTATTCATTTCTATCGTTGTTAAGTTTATTACTTCACGGACCATTGGCTGGTGCTCTTGCTGCATATTGGTGCTGCTTCTCTAGGTGGCCGATCATGTCTTTTCCTACCTGCACATGTTGCTCGACGCCGCTGATTTCAGTCTGGCCAATCCGTCGGCCACCACGACACCCTGGGGTGACCGCACTTTTGCCTCCCTCGTGCCCGAGTTTGAGAAGCTCTGGGCGTCGAATTTTCGCTTCCAGGAGCCACTGGAGCCCTCTACTAACGTACGGAAAGTCGCTTCAGCGATGCGAAAATTTCCCCACCACGAGGTCTTTATCGCCGATTTGCTGATTCTGGAACCTGATTTGAAGGTACGCTTGTGACATTTTTGAGCCCTCCCAATGCTGATTGCAATGCTTACTTTGACATATTTTGAGTAGGATTGTTCAATTCAACACGCAATCTTTTGCGATTGGAGAGGACCTGAATAATTTTCGGCAGTGGCTTATTTACTCTACTTCTATATCTGTATTATTGTTGACATGTTTCCACACCTTGAACACTCGTTTGGATTCCCAAATAGAATGCTTTGTCTGGATTTTTGCTAGTGTGTAGTGATGCAATTTTGGGAATTCTGGCCTTGTGAAAACACCTTTTCAACTCCATGGAATGTTCAACTCGTTCGCTCTGGTAATATAAGTAAAGCTGGCTTCTTCACATCGTGGACTAACTTGTCAAAGGTGGCGATATTTGTGAATGCCTGTGTTGCGTTCGTAGTTTGCCTGTTTTGTGCGTTTTTGGGACAGATTTGGTGTCCATTATCACTGTTCCTAGGGAACCCTTTTCTTGCGTTAAACGTGTCTTAAGCTAGTAGACAAGCTCGCATACTTGAAATTGGCAGCGGAAGTTGACTGAACACTCAGCCAAAGTGCCTGGTTGGAAATTGGATGGGATTGTCTCCTTCGCTCACTGTTTTGAAGTGAAGTCTGAGGGCTGAGGTTTTTTTTTCTATTCTGCTGTTAGCTGTTTCTCCGTTTTTATCGAGGATGACTTTTTTGTTCAGACGTGCGTTATTCTTCCCCGTTTGCCTGCCTAACATCTGTATGCACTTGGTTTTGGCGCTTGTTTTCGCTCACATCCACAGAAATGATTTCGCGATGATAGATGGTATGCGTCCTCTTTTATTGAATCGGCTTTGACGGCGACCGATTGATTCCCAACTCATGATCTAAAAATCTTTAAATTACTGGGTAAGGCGCTAATTCGGCAGCTTTGTTTGTGGTTGGTCTAGCGCTAGAGTTTTGGAGGTAGACACTTGACTACTGATTTAGCTTTTGAAGGAAAGACGATTTCGAATGGTGCCCCTATTTTCAGTTCTTTATTTACCAACAGTACATCCATCTTTAGTTAGCGATGAGCTTTGTCTAAGCAGAGAATTAAGTTGTTTGAGGAATAGGTTATTACGGTAGGTTGGAGCTATTTTCCCCTGGAAAAGTTTGTGTCTTTTTTGTTCGCCTTCTCTTCCGTTGCCATTTTGATGCTTTTAAGTCGTAGAATCTCGCGTAGATTGGGTTGTGTCCCAAGAGATCTGGTGGAAGTCATATACTGCTTTTTTTCTGGCTTTCACTGGAAATCTTTCTGGGACCTATGCATACTTGATGGTGCTTGTGGCTTGTTCACTTCTAGCCTCATGCGCCGCCTGTAGATATTTTGCTAGCACCGGTTTCAGATAAGTTTGTTTGTACTCAGTCGTCTGTCGATAGAGGAAGGGTGAAATTGATGATAGTACAAGTATTGATGTTATTGGCGGAACAGCAAATCATCCGCATTCTTTGCTCAGTTCGTTTTCGACACCCTGTTGGCGAGTTTGAAGGAAGCGAGAAAGTACACGCGTGCGACTTGGCATTCGTGATGCAGCAGGTGCGTATAGTCTGCCTAACACACTTGCTATCAAAGAGTGTGGAATGATAAATGAGCACCGCCACTAACAAGACATGTTCTTTTTAAGGTGCTATTGTGCAGGGATCCACCAACTGCTGCATTCTACGCCTCTTACTGCTTGCGTTCAGCTAGGCAGTTAATGCCTCGCGTATTCGTGACACTGGTAGCAGGCGTTTTAGTTCTTTACATGTTTAAAAGTAACGTTGGTTTGGCATACGTGAGACCTTCGGTAATTTTTTGTTTCCACGAATAGCCCTTTCATCTCAGCCCGATTTCTATCGAGAAAGGAAACGAAGTTTACCGAATTTCCCCTCTTATTTCATTCTCATATTTGGCTTCCTATTCTCACGTCCTTTCTTAAAGGCCATTGCTTCTTTTCGGACCATAATGGGTAACTAAAGGGAGAAGCACCCTCCTTAGACTGTACAAATTCCATCATTCACAATGGAACGCTTTACTTGTTAGTGTATTCAGGCATAAGTATTCTTCAGGGCACCGGAAGAAACAAAATATGTCAATATAGAAATATTGGATGATCCAAAAGGCTTGTGTGGTTTTCGATGTGCTTCATTGTCTGCCTAACGGGCTTTTAAAGCTGTGAAAGCTAATCTTTTATCAAATTAGTTAAAAATGCATTATCAGAACGGAAGGTATCGGGCAGAAGTGCTTTGGTAAGATTTGACTCCGGTATTGTATCGCGCAAAGGTGCATGAGGAAGACCCTCTCCTTGTGTTGATGAATAATTGCATGTTGTTAGTGATTAAAATGAATGAAGCTTAACGTGTGCATGACGGATTGCAGGTACAGTTGTTTACAAGCTGAGGGCGAAACTCACCTTAGGGCTGAGATCTGTCCATCCGGTAAAACTCGAGAGTGTGAAAGAAAATTTTCTTACAGAAATTGGGAAAGCAAATCGTTCGGTTGTTTTGGCAGCTTTGTTTATGGGTGGCTTAGTGCTCAAGTTTTAGAGGTAGTCCCTTAACTACCGCTTTAGCCTTTGAAGGGAATGCGTTTTCGAATTGTCTCTATATTTTGTTGGATAAACAAAACTGATGTAGTTTTCACTGTGCTTCATTGTTTATTTCATGGGACTGTTTACTTTCGATGTAGATCTGTCCATTGGTCTCAATTAAGCGTTGTTGAACAAATCACAACTTTCCGTGAATAAATGTATTGCCTGTTTTTGTGGTAGAATTCTTCTGCAGTGCACTTTTAACCAAGGATAGTATGCCGATCGCCTTGGATCAGGTGTCCCTTGCCATGTTTTCACGGTGGGAATGTGACCACCACTTTCCTGACAGCGGGGCATATGGTCGTCCTTCAAACGTAAACACCAACCAAATGTCTTGCTTCTGAGCGGCTGAGTGTCGCATCACCGGATGCTAGTGAATATCTGTAGGTTTGGATTTGATGACTCCGTTGTCCAGAAACTCTTTCCATCACACCACGCTGTTGTGCATGCGATACCACTTGCTTGCTCGCCTGATTGCCGAAGCCTGGACTGAGTTAAATCTGGTTGATCCACATGTGTATTGACTCTTGGCAGCAATACCATGGACGTGCAACTGGAACATGGATTGTACCACCGCTTTTGGGAGGCGATGAGGTGGAATTGGAACACAGCATTCCAGCAATTGGAGTTATTAGTTAACCAAAGTGCTTATTAAGTTCCAACCTATTCACTGGAGGTGATTGCGCGTAACCCCACAATTGGTGGAAATGTATGCTTTTTTCTTCACCACAGGCCTACGTCGATGTGGTGCATCATCTCACACCTGAGAAAGCGATTATAGCCGTGTCCCTGCCAGAATTCAACGCGCATTCCATGGCAGATGCGAAGGAGGAGGTCTTCCACAGAGAACCCTGGTTCGATATCCGCTACGCCATCGATGGTACGTCCTTGTCTTTCCCCTCAACTGTATGTGTGTGCATTTGCTCGCCTGACCGTAGCATACGTTGGCGTCGTTGTGTTTTGTGCAATACTTCCTCAACCGTTGCATCACGAGTTTCCCTCCTCCCCTGCCCCGTAGTCGCATCTGTTTGCGACTCGTCGTTGCTTTCCAGTTTAGTCATTCTTAGCATTGTCCATGTCATTTGTGAGCATTTATTATTTGGAAGTCCTTGAATTGGACATTTTTGTTGCCAGAAATATCGGATGAACAGATACAGCAGTGGCAGGACTCGCCTATTCTTCCTGATTTCCATCTTCCAGAGGTGAACCGGTTCATCAGTGAGTCGATTCCCCCTTCACTTGCTTGTCCTCCTCACCAACTATGCAGTGTGGTGCGTAATCCTACCTCCTTTCAGCCAATGACTTTGAATTACTGCCCCAGGTGGAGGACAATGAGGTGCCTGTAGAGCTGAGCTTGGGAGCGATCCAACCCTTTGGGGAGTTGTGGCACCAGCAAAGGGTGAAATTCAATGTTCCGACAGGTAGGCTTGGGTTTGCCATCACTTTCGTCCCTTGCCTCGTTTAGCCCACGTGACTGTGCACATCTACTCCGATGTTCCACAACAGGCGAAGGAGTAAGTTAAATTGTGAAGTAGCTGCGATCACTTTCTTATGGAAATCATGCATTATTTCAAGTTGCCATTTGGAGAAGTATGCGTCAGCGATTAAAAGATCCTTTTCTACCATTGGGACGAAGGATGTGTCAGGGAAATGGTAACTGAAGGCACATGAAAGAGCCTCATATTCTTGTCTAAGCCCGATGTCAGCATGCGTGTGACGTGTGCTTGGTGTTGGCCTATGCTGACTGGCGCAAGGTGATGGATGGGTTGGGCCGACTCTGTAGAATTTTCCTAGACCAGTTGTGGATTCTCTTGTGCGACGTTGGGAGAGAGCGGGGCAAACGGACGAACGTTGTCAGGCATGGCAGTGTGAATGGGGGTAGATTTGTTGCAGAAGAAGGCAGGGCTTGGCAGTTAATGCAGCAGGTGGGGGTGTGCAGAAGTCGTAATAGCATTGGGCCAACACATTCGTAGTCTTGCTGTGAAGTTGGCTTGCATGGCGTTTTCAAGTGTCATTCATGCCCTTTGTTGGTGGGCAGTCTTGTCGGGCTGTAATTTTAATTCAGTTTAATTGCGAATTGTGGCACTGGCAGGATGCGGAATTGGTTTATCCGCCGCGAGTGCTGCGAAGGATGGACCTCTGACAGGACCACATTTGCCTGACACTTGTTGCATGCAGTGTGTGGGGTTTGAGTAGTCGCTGTTGAATGCATGCACCGTGCAGCCTCAACTTGTTTATAACTGCTTTGCCTCTTGTTTGTTGCTTTAGTGTGGCGCTTCTGCGACTGTGGTCGGGTGCGTTGAACCAGCGTCTGCAAACGCTGCTCTACTGTGCTAATGAAGCTGGTCTCTCGTAGGTTGAGGTTTCCTTGGTGTGAGCACTGTATCCTCGTAGGTACTCTGTGGCAGCGCTGGATCGTGGCCTGGAGATTGTAGTCGGCGGGTTCAATGAGAAACTGCTTGTAAGTGCATCTCTTCTGTGCTGCGCACTCGTGGTGTCGCCTGCTTGAAGCTCAATGCCCAAAGGGGCTCTGTGCTGCGTGTTGGGGGGGGGGGGGAGGGCGGGGGTTAAAACGCGCATTATTGTAGAGGCAGGTGAAGGTGTAGAAGGTGTGGAAGAGCGAGTGGTGGGGTAGGTGACGTGGACAAGATGGCAAGTTTCTGATGGGTGAAGTCTGTTAAGCCTACTGGTGATGGTGATGCCATTGATTTGTTTGTTTTGTGACAACCCATTTGGAAAAGAGTGAGTTGCGTATATGGTGAATAATGCGAGGGAGAGAGAGAGAGACCGAGGATGTGTGTGTGTATATCGGCGTGGTTGTGTTAATTGTGCCCATGTGTATTTGTACGGTGCAGCTGCTCTACCAGGCAATAGTCGACGTCTTGGCGCAGCCTGTGACAGGGAACAACGAGGAGAGGTGTCTTTTCAATGAGGGCAGTTTCGCTATCCACAAGGATCGTTTGCGACAAATGACTTGCGACCAGGTGCTGAATCCTTGCAAGCTGAACACGTGAGTTCAACTGGTGGAAGTACCTATTTAATCTTAACTTGTCATCTCGTCCATCTCACTTCCATCCCATACCTATTCATATATCCATTCGTCGTTCATTGTTCTGTGAAAATACCGTTATATTTGTAGGATCGTTATTACTGATCTCTTGGCTAAAATTTATGCCTTTGTTTGATAATTGGTATAGAACTGGGAGGAGGGTGGAGGGTATCTGTCGAATGAGTTAGGGTTCTTTAAATCCACTTGACAATGTGAACTATCAGTGGAATTGTTTTGCTGTTTGAATTGTAGGGTTTTCTACGGAACGCATGTTTCCCTTTGTGAACTCCATACACCCACTGCAAAAGTCACTTAGGCATGACATTGTTGTTCCAAAAGGTGGCTTCCGTTTCACTTTACCGTTTTCCCTAAAATGCCGACTTTGACTTGAACACAGAAGAGTGCGTGTTCACCTGACTGCACTGACGTTCACCCCTTTCGCCTCAGGAAGTACCCGCTTTTGTGCCCTTTAAGTGGGTGTCGCGGTGACTGTCAACTGTGTGATGTTTTCCTCGCAGAACACACTGCATGGAAGTGTAATTATGTGCACGCCTGGGTCGCTCGTAGTATTACAGTGCCAGGTCATCAACTGCCTTAGTCGACTGCTCCATGTGGCAGGTGGATCTTCTGTCCGTTTGCTGTAGGTCCAGCACCGTACACCTACTTCTCTAATTTCTTGACTCCCAGTCTTGCGAAGTCATCCGATTTTAGGATGTTGTTGTTTAAGTAGGGTGCTAACTGACTTACTCTGCGCCTTGCAGGAACATGGGGCTGAGGTGGTCACGGTAGTGGATTTAGCTTGTTCCAAACCGCATCTGTTGTCAAATAACTGTGCGCTGCTTACTGGATTTGGGGCTACTTGAGTGGACCGAGTAGTGAAGTGGTCTCCTCCCACTCGAATCGCATAGCATGGACCTGACCCCAGATCCCAACCGACCGCACGTCGCGAGTCGCTGTAACCGTGTTAACAATGCGAAATTGGTTTGACTTGTAGATTAATGTGGTGTCAGTGTTGGCGTAGCCACTACCCATGCTAGAGTCACTCACGACCACAGCTGTGTGGTGGTTGCGGAGTTTCGGGCCGCTGACAAGAAAGGGGGAAGATGGCAGTGAGTTTTAATGCTGCAAGCTGAAAGTGAGCTGGTCTAGTACTGCACACCTACTTCTCTAATTTCTTGACTCCTAGTCTTGCAAAATCATTTGTTGCATTAAAATGAAATGCGGTCAAGTATCCGTGTGCTAGCTGTTAACCCAGAAGCAGCAAAATCCTATTGGAAGGCTCATATCGATTGTTCTGGTCCCTCATGGTTTCATCCGGCTCGGGGCAAAGTGCATCGCATTCGGGTGTGTCGTTTTGTCTTGCCGACGCGCCTTGTGTATAGTGGTATCTGACTCCAAATGGAAGTTTAAAGTTCTTTTACCTATTGGAACTCGACTGACGTCAAAGTATGTTCATCAATGTGTTAAGCATAGCGGCGACTGCGGTTGTATACATGCTTGCGATTTTCGCGCCACGCACTGCTTTATGATTACAGGTATCGGTTGCACCCCAGTAAGATGTTGACTGTTCTTTCTCCTATAATTTTTCAGACACCTGAAGAATTACTTCCAACAGGTTGACATTCATCTTCTGGAGGACTGCATGAAGGCTCTTGAAGGTCTCACTCTGAAAGACATGGTGCTCTTTGTCCCAGCCTTCTTGTCTCGAATCTACATCAAGGCATTCGTCTACGGCAACATCCCTGCCACGGTATTGCCTTGCCTCCTCAATGCCATCATCTTTATCCTAGGGTGGGGAGATTAGGGATTGGAGGGCGAGGGACCATTGGGAACTGAATTATCCCTTTGAGTAGTTTGATTCCTCTTTTTTAGCACAGTGTTTCACTTGTAAGTTGTAACGTGAGGCTTCATACTTCACTCAGGATTGATGCCTTGTTAAGGCTTGGGATCGACAAAAGGGTTGGTTAATTTTGCTGCAATAAAATCAAAGTAGGATGTTTGTGAATCAGTCGACGTTATCCCTGTTGATCCATCAAAGCAAGGTTCCTCGTTTTATGCACTCTCCCATGAATTCTTCTAGGCGATGATAAGTGGGTGTAAGGAAACAGTGGTCAATATTAAAAGACTGATGGGTAAATCATGAAAAAGGGAGCACTGTGGGTAGGTTCGAAGGACCTTTGAGCATCCCATTTTATTTGACTCAACAGGTGACGAAACGGTACATCTACTACACCCTATCCAAACTCACACTGCAGGACGTTGCTGTCTTGAAACCCGTGAGTCCTTTTTGCTCAACATTCTAGCACTTTAACGTAGAAATCGGCTTAAACATTTCTGACTTGTCTCTTTTGAGCATTTCAGTATCCCAAGGCTGCTCTACCTGCATGCTTAAATCGGCTGCGTGTGATGAATTTCGACAAGACTGATGTCAACACCTTCCAGTTTTTGATGAGTCCCCTTCGGGGCACACCCTCACACGACCTTCGATATGAGGTGATGAACGAGGTCCTTGAAGTGAGTGGTCACTCTTTTTGCCTTGTGTTTGCCCCCTCGTGGGTGAGTGATGCGTTGCGAGGTCTTTTTTCGCTATCTTGCAGGTCTGTCTGCGCGAATCAGCCTGCGCGTACCTACGGACATGGGAGACACTGGGCTACACAGCGGGCCTCTGCGGTTGGTCACTGTCCAGCACCACGGGACAGTGTGGTCTCTCGCTGTATGTAAGCAGTCAGGCCAACAAATTTGACAGCAATGTGGTGGCCGGACGCATGTACGCCTTCTGGTACCGTATTATGCCCTACATAGTCTTTCATCTCAAGGAGGAGGCCTTTCGAACGGCGGTACGTGAAATCTTGCCCTCTGAGTGGTGGGTGAAGAGGTCACATAGGGGATGAGCCTTTTTCTTTTAAGTTTTTGGGGCAGTTTCAAGTCCTCGAAGCCAAGTTATTCCTTCTAAGGACAGAAGGTCTTTAGTAGCCCATCTGTATTGAAACTCTGAAGATCGAGCAATTCGTGGCGTGTAGTCATTGAAACCGGAATTTTGTCTTTGATCCAACAACTAAGCTAATGTCATCGGAAGGACAGGTGGTATTAGGGAAGACTGGCACGGCTGCTCCCTATGTGGTTATACTTTTTCAACGGTTTTCTTTTTTGCCCAAGGTGGAAGTGTTGATAGCTGCAAACCTATTGGAAGACGCCACAATGAAGATGGAAATCAACCGCAACTTGAGGGAAATCTTCTCCGACCGTCATGTTTTCGATCGTCGTCAGAGATCGGTACGTTATTTTGATCGAGGTGCCTTCACTTACACAACACCGTACTCCCATGTCTGACGTGGGCATAATTTGCGTGTCGTGTTTAGGTGGAAATTCTTCGGCAATTGAAGTTGAGTGATGTGCAGGACTTCTACAGGGAGACGTACCACAACCTGGAGAAACAGCCAAGTCTGATGATCCAGGTGAGTGTGATTTCAGTGGACTCGAACAAACCTGCAAATTGGAGAGCCACTTGACACACCGTTTGTACTTCGACTTGTCTGCATTGCGTCGCGCTGCCCTGCGTTGCGTTGAACGCATAGGGAATTTTGTTGTGCAAGGTCATAGAAATGCAAGGTACTTCAAAACAAATGGAGGCTTTTTGATCTACAGAAGAGTGAGAAAAGACTGGAAAACGTCGAGATGTAAAGACCTGCTCTTTACACGGTATTATCCTATGACAGCCTCTTTTAATTCGATTTGGGTGCCTTAATTCTGACGTGTTCGTATGCGTCTAGTTCTATGGATGCTTAGAAGAATTAAGGAATGCTGCCGTTTGTAAACTGATTCAATATAGTCTTGGTCTTCGCTGACGTGCGCACGATTGGTTGGTGGTCAGTATCATAACCATGACTGTGTATGAGATCTACCATGGAATCAAGTATCTGCGGTTTAGCGTCTCCACAGCGTTTTCCCATCGGAGGTTGAATGTTTATGGTTCTACTGACTGGTTTTGCTCTCGCCCTCCACCTCTTAGGTGGACTCGTTGAGTGACGTGGTGCCGGTGGCTGCCTTTTCAAGGGGCGGGAGCGCAAAGGTCCTAAAGACCTTTGATTGGCCGCTGTGCATAGTTCCGATGAGTGGTGATCAGGCGGAGGCGGAGCGGAGCGCGGCCCTCGCGGTGGATGTGCGCGAGGCGGTACGCGTCTGCGCACCCAACCTCGTCACTGACGCTGCAAAGGGCGAACCCAACGCCGACTTTAGCATTGAGGAGGAGAGAGCAGAGGTCGCTCTTCCGCGGTTCGTCGAAATATCGGACGTGCGCCACTTCAAACACAAGGTCCTTTTTCCACTTTCACTTTAGGCAAATGTGTGTGTATATGTTTGTTAATTGGCAAAGCGGTCGAGTAGTGTTGATCGCCTCACCCCTCTATTTTCCTCGTCTTCTTTCCTTTTTATGGCTTCCTATTGTTGTTTGGTTGATTGGAATAAAAATATGATTTGACAACTGGTCTTTTTGAACTGGGGATTGAGGTTGGAGGTGTACTGCTAATGTTGGCTACAAGTACTTCTCTTAACATGGAATTTCTTGTAGATGTCTGCTTCCTGTCGGGGTACGAGCTCCTTGTCATGGTCTGGACGAGGGGGAGAGGGAGAAGGTGGCCTCATTAGGCTGGAAAAGTCGGTGTTTTAATTAGAACAATTTAGTAGACATTAGGATTTTTGATAGATCTATGCATTCGCACAGAAAGGAGAAGTAAACTTACTTGTTTTGGGATAAATAATTAAAAGATGCTTTTATTATTCGAGGGCTATGTTTAAAACAACCGCAATGGACTTCACGTTTTACACGTATTTTATACCAGCTTATTCGTAACATTGGGCATCTTAAATCAGGTTTGATAGCTATGGTTTTCAGTTATTTCATCTTCCAAATCAGAATGCCAAATTAGTTGCAACAGATGTGATTGTCAAGTCAAGGAGCGATGTAGAGAAAATCGGCGCACGTTTTGCCATCCAGCATGTTGTCACCCAACTCGCATCCAAGACCGCGTCGCACACCTCCCTCACCGGCAAGATGATGGTATCGCTCCCACTGCTCCGCCTACTATCCACTTTTGTCCGACACATTCCGAAGCAGCCTTGCTTACGGTGGACGAGCGGAGGAGGGAGGTGAGACCGAAAGAGGGCGGCAAAATCGGCTATTTCATGGCAGATGCTGTGCTAGTTGAAGAGTTTTCCAACTCATTCATTCAGAGGCGTGACCACTGCGATGCTATTGCTGCTGCCTCTGTTGACGGAATCGTAAGGCTCTACTGCTTGTCATTTTAGAGTCTTTACCAGCGTCTACTTCAGCACGGTTTGGCACGAATTGATCAACTGGGCGGGTTGACACGACAACGACTCATTGACATGGGAGTCACAAGTGCCGAGGATCAAATGATATGTCGAAAATCCCAAGAACCAGTTCAGCCCATCATCCGCCACCCCTTATTTGCTCAAACCTTCTAATATTGTCAATTATTTTGTGTGCCGATACCTACAAAATTATTCATAAATTTGGATTTTAATCCCTTTTTTTAGTTCACTTTTTGAGGCAATGCCCTGCTGTCGTTGCTGTTACTCTTTTAAAACAACAAGTTCCAATCTGCTTGAAATTTGCTAGTAGCATAGATATTTATCTAATCGCTAGGTCATGCTAAAAATCGTATTTTTCCCTTTTTTTAGAGTTAAATAATTTTGTAACCCGCTATATTTAATGATTGCAAATTATCCTTTTTCTAGCACTTGTCTCATTTTCGACAGATGGTACTTCAAAATTTGCCTCTTCTATGATTTTTTTTTGATTGCATTTGATTTGTAAGGTAATTAAACTGGTTTTCTCTTTAATTTTCAGAGACTCTCTATTCTTTTATTGAATCGCAATTGCAATCTTCTCACAACAATTCCGAAAGGATTGTGAATGTTTCCTTAATGAAAAGTTCTTGTCTCTTAGAAAAAAAATTATAGCAACTTCTACTCTTTATTTTAGTTACCTTCTTCGACTGTCGGTTTGGAATATGCTTGTCAAATGCTAGTCAAATCTAATTAAAATCACGTGGAGAAATACGGATTAATGGAGGATGGGACTTGAGGAGGAGGAGGAGACGGTATCACCATTTCATTTTTGTTCTACCTAAAGTGGGAGTCATCTCATCAGTTTGTTTTGCACTGTACTAGTGCAACATCTCTCCCAATTAGACCGTACTGACTGCTTCTGGAGTCTCTATTCCACGGCCATAGTCATCAAGCGCTTCTTGTTAAAGAGACCTATTTCATGCACAGACACTGCAGGTATTTTTGGCAATAAAATTGATCCTTTGTTGGCAACCAATGATAAACGAGCTTTGCAATTCAAAGGTCATTCTGTAGTCGGTCTATTATTCCGAATGTCATGAGGCACACACCTGCCTAGCTCCTCCTCTTTCCACGTGGTGCAGCTAAACACCACACAAAGGCTTATTCCGCACCCTTGAGACCACAGGGGCGTAGCAAGCATATTTTGCCCATCATGGAAGGATTTACCATCAGAATCCAATTCGAAAAATGATGCATTCTGCTACCTCGCTGTCCTCACATGCCTCATCAAGGTTAAGCCTGCCAACCTTAGATTAGAGCAGGTTTGTTCTACGGACAGTTCTTTATAAGAAGGTGAGAAGAAAGGAAACGAGTAGAGAGAGACAGAGCGGGTGCTAATTAATTGTGGCCACTTCAACCAGCACAATCCCTTATGCATATGTGTGTTTAAATCCACCAGACACCTAAAAGTTAACCCAGATAAAATCGTGCCGCTAAATTCCATTTTATTGTGAGTTGTCATTTGGAGGTGTTTGACATTTTACCCAGCTTTAACTTCATCTTCGCAAAGCCATGGCTTCGTGACAACCAAAATCACACTTCTGTGAGACATAAAGCCGGTTGAGCCCTGACTGCGATTCCCATGGATTGCATCTCCTTCCAATTTGGAAGTAAGTGCCACTTGTGGGAGCTTGTTTTGCAGGTGGGTAGGATGAGATGTAGCAAAACAGAAAAGTGTTACATCCGCTGACAGGCTGAATGTTGAAATGTGTGCTCCTGCGGTAAGTTAAATCTACGAATCCATGATTTGCTTTCCCGCAAAAAGTGTACTGCAAGAGAGGCAAAATTCCTTCCAATTTACGACAAAAATCGCTACACATACACCATTATTCTCTTCATTAACCACGTCGTTATTGTCGGTATAAAAGACAAGACAGAATTAGCGTCAAACCCTGTCCAAAATTCCACTTTCCGGGGGTAAAATATCCGATTTTGAAAAAACCTGTCGGAAATGTAGCTGCTGTTGTTGTTGTGACTGCTGCTGTTGGTGATGGTGATGGTGCTGTTGTCGACGGAAGATCATCCGCTTTGTGAGTCCATTGCTACGAGGCATACTCGAGGTGTTGGCAGCTAGAAATTTTTTGGGGATAAGTGCAGCCTCTGTTCGAATTCGTCTGACATGAGTGAGTGGAATGTCCAGACCGTATACCATTTGAGCATCGGTGACAGCTGTCAAACAGGCTGGTAGTGCAAGCTCCCCTGAACCCAAAGCCGCGACCAGTCGATTAGCGTACATTGGCAATCCGATAGTTGTAAGAAAGTCTGTTAAATTGTCAGTTTTTATCCCACTGCAGTTGAGGTAGCGCTGGGTCCGAATATCATCATAGTTTGGTGTCTGCAAGAGAGAGAAGTAGACGTATTTTTACTGGAAATAGGCTGAAGTAGTAAATTAAGTAGCTCAAAATTGCATTGTATTAAGCTGTAATGCCTTGACATTAAAGAAATCGGTTCTTCTGACCCTTCACCTATCCATTCCTTAAACACCCACCCCGCACACATCCATGCGTCCATCCATTTTAGGGAAGAACCATCCTACGAATTAACCTTATCCAAAGGACAATTTATATTCTGTAAAAGCATTTAGATTTTTTTAAATGCATTGTATTGTTAAAAGGCAATCGATACTTCGCTTTGGAAAGGCCTGAACCTTTGAGGTGCCATTTTGCAATACCTTCCATAAAAAGAGGGACAAACTCAATGTAAAAACAGATTTTTTAGAGCTCATTTTACGTTGCCCTTTGTCTGCACATCTTTTAGCAGTATTTGCGCTTTCTTTGCAAATGTATATAAACTTTGTCCGAATTGTACGCCCTTCCCATCCTTTACTATACTTTATCACCAGTTTAGCCTGATGGCCTGGCCTCCAGACCTCCAGCCGCCTTACTCTTCGACACGTGGACAATAAGTCACTTAACAATGCATGGTATGAAGCACAAAAGCCATTGAAGGAATTAAAGGGATGACCATTTCTCACTTTGTAAATCGTCTTGCGGTAGAGGGGAGGGGTTTAGGGAGGGGCAGAGGTGTGGTGTCACCCAAAAGCCAGGAATTATGTCACTGGATGCACCACACACCGATCTCCAACGTTAGCAGAGCAGCCGAGGTGCGCTGCTTAGACCAGTAAACACTTGAGTGAGCATGAGAAGTTGGTTTTATGATGCAAGTAATTTATCACAGATGCGCTACCAACGAATGAATAAGAATTTGAATTCAGTTTATTTACTGAGAGTGGAAAAGTAGGTAAATTATTCCTGCATTTCGTTGTATTAGAAAGGACAACTGTGAAAAGAAGGTAAACAATTTCATGTGCTTTTTTATGAGACAACTTAAATAGCCATAGAAATATGCGCCTCAGTGGATTAAACTAACCTCGCAAACTTTGTTGGTGTGATAAAAGCTTGCAAACTTAACTTCTACAAAAAATTCTTTGCCCCTAGGAGTAAAAAGGTAAAGCCGTCTTTATTTCTACCTAAAAGCTATTCCCTACCTGTCCACCTTACTGTCTGGGTGGCTTTCTAAATCTAAGGAAGGTGACAGCCATCACTTAGACGCAAGCAAATCAACAGAATGTGGAGACGTGGTACTGCTATAAATTGCGTGGATTATGGCGATATCCGGAACCAGACTAACCACAGACACAAAACACTTCAATGGTTGGTAACCCGTATGCTTAAGGTGGGGAGTAAAGGGTGTGGGTACGCTATTACTGCAGACCATTAGTGGAGACATGAGACTGTTCACTCTCGCGCGATGGCAGTATTTTGGAAGGTCTTTGCCTTTCATTAGTTATCACCTTATTTTAAGTCAACCCGTATGTGATTTTGGTCAAACAGAAAGAATTAAGTGGAGGTGTAAGTTTCGACCCGCCCTAGAATGGTCGAAAGGTTGAAATAAAAAAGAAACCTGATGTGAAATTGGGAAAAGAACGTTTTTAAACTCGTAGACATCGCCATATACTTTTCGTTTAACGGCTACATTTGTGGTAACATAATGGGACTAATCTCTGCACCTACCTTCCAATTTTACAACGGAGGCTTTTGTTTGAATGAAGCAAGTGATTAAGGGAAGACTTCCGCTGTGGATGAATAAGTTGGCAAACGCTTCTAAAAGAACGATTGCGGAAGTACCACATCGTTGAGCTTTGTCTATGAATCAGCTAAGAAGCAACATCTTCATCTACGAAGGACTATGTGCAGCCATTTTATGACATGTGTTTTTATTACAATTCTTAACAGTCAATGGGCATGACGCAACCCAGTTTGGTTTAGTCCACACACCGTTAATCAAGCTGAAACGGGATTGCTTTAGTGTGTGCATGCATGGAGATCCTCTTACAACTCTCAAATACTCGTATCAATAAGTGATTCTAAGCCCGTACCCTACTACTGATCCGTCGGTCAGTAGTACAACGTCCAAGGGACGACCGTGCCTATTCGTCAGTGATACTACCTTCTACAAATGAGCGTTCAGACAACTCTTTAAACTACTGATTGAGGCATACCCTTCCCCCTTGAGAATGGATGATAAGAAAGCCCTTCTGCAACTTTTTCTGGTATCCAGGCGGATTCAGGCATTCCAACGCGTCTTTAAAGTACCAACTATAAACTCAGGTTTCTAAGAGCAAAAAAGGAGCAATATGCATTCATCACAATGAGTTTCATTTGTTCATTCAAACATAAAAATTTTTGATTTGGCCCAGGCGAGTCTTGAAGACCGAACAGAGCAAAAAATTTCTCTTAAGAAAGCGTTTAAGCTTTAGCTGAAGAGCTAACTAGTCACGGATTGAATTTGCTTATCGAAGGAGATGGCACAATCAATGCAAAATTAAGACATACGAAATGCAGACCAGCTCCGGTTAGAGATCGCTCTCGCAGAGTCTCAAGAATCATTGCGATTGTCATGAAGTCCTTGTCGGCCTCTTCAGCATACCGTTCGACCAGTCGTAACGGTATCCCCGACTCACCTGCCTGCAGATCAAGACACACACAAATGTGGAATGTTCATCACACAAGGGAGTAACCTCCCATCCTCTTACCGCATTGGTATAGGGGGGTTTGGTAAGATCAATCCACTCTGCCCGAAGTCGTTCAGCAATGAGAGACTCTAGATTGTCAGAATTCGTGGTGGAGTTTTGATGCTGCAACGAGGATTCGTCAATTTTTACAGACTTTGGTGTGGATGCTGTTCGTTTGCGGCCGCATTCAGGGAGACAGCTTTTGTTAGCCTCACTACTTTGTTGGTTTTGCATGGAGCTTTTTCGCAATATTCCAACTGGGGTCTTTGGCCGCTTTCATAATAAGAAGAAGAGAAATGTTTGGTTAGCAAATTGATATAATTGGATGATCGTCAAAATTTATTGTGAGCAATTTTACTAAGTTAGGGTTTTGTTTGTACTACTGAAGTAAAATGAACATAAAGTACTTTTAATTAAGCAGAGGTAGCTTTTATCAGAATTCAAGGTTTTATTGAATAATCGAAAGTCATAAAGGAAAGGTCTTACGGAAAGTTATGTCATCGGAACTTACTGTGAAAAAAATCTCACCCGGTGCATAATTTTTGTTCAACGACCCAACGTTGCTACCTTTAAATTTTAAGGAAATATTACGTAATAAAGTTGTGGGATTAGGGCATATTCCGCTGCGCAATAATTTAGAGGATGCTGATAATTATAATAAGTAGTATGCACTTCCTACCTGTCATCTCAAGGATCCGTGGTGGCATAGCCATTTTAAGATCGTTGGACAATTTCGGGCCAAGACTGTTTGACCGCTGAGCGGCGAGGGAATCATTTCGAGGGATACCGGGAAAGTGCTCTACAAGAAGAATGTCTCAAGTTTTCTTCCTACCACTCAATTGTGTTATTAGCAATCTTTGCTGCGCCTGACCTTGTCATGCATATATACGACTACTATTTGCCATTCTGGAGTAAAGAGGGCTAATAAATCGAACCATAAAGGACTAGATCACAGCAATACGTCAGGCATTATATGCAGAATGTGAGTTCACTCATGGAAGAATTGTTTTCCCTCTCAAAGGGCTGCCTAAAAAGTTCGAAATTGGCCGAACTGGCATGTTGACGATTAGTTAAAACTACATTAAAAATACAACGATCATCACTCCATGAAGAGATGAGGATGCCGTGTGAAAAGGCTTAGGAAAACTGATTGTGGAGGTAATGCAATAAAACCCGACTAAGCTGCGCCACTTTGACATTTAACCGATATTATGAAATGTTGTCATTAAAAGCGCATTCTCGTGACGCAATTGGCATAATTTATGACAGATATTTCTCCAAAGGTCATAAAAGTCCTGGAAATGTTGAGACATAGCTTAAACGGACAAACATTCATTCAAAATAAGCAAAATTTCAAATCATGTCTTCATGTTACATCTTTCAAATTACGTACAATCAAAATGAAATGAAATGCAAGCGGAAAGTTGGCATATTCTGACTACTGTGAAATACTACCAGGTGCCTTCCAAATTGTGGCATTTCCACAAAAATGCCACTCCTTGATTCTAGTGGTATTTTTCGGTGGAGCTACCAAATTCATTCGCGTATATCGCGCATGAAGTTTAACCGGAAATGACAAAAAAATGGCGATTTCAAACACTCAAATTTAAGTGAGTGGTGTAAAAACTAGGGCATACTTCTGACTCCAAAATGTGTTTCATGCGAAGCTGAATCATTTGTAGCGCCTCTGGTAGATTGAGATACTCGGTGGTCAATTTCTTGTCTACAAATTTATTTCATAAAGAAAATCATTAGATTTAATGACATGTCTCTGCTGGAAATAAAATATTGCTCTGCATTGCTGCAACTATATGTTTAACTCAGCGTTTTGATTACGCGGGCACTTAGGGCCTTAGTCATTGTGTTCCCATTCGTCGGCATGGTTCAGAAGCCGTGTCGATAGCTCCAGCTCGTCCTTACATCAGTGGTTTATATTTTTAAGAAATTGATGAATTATAAAGACTTGTTTACATCACAAAGGATAGATTGGTTACAAGGAAGTCTTTGATAAGATTCTGGAACATCAGGAGTAGATAGGCATAAAATGTCCTTTTTCAAAAAAGGTTATTGGTTTTATTTTCTGTCGTATTTTTTGTAAGTAGCAGGTAGGAGATAGAAGACTGCAGACAGTGTCGTGTTTACCTCATGATTTTGGGGATTGCGTTTAAAATACCAGCTGGGGAAGTTACCCTTGTGTTTCCGGTACTCCCTGCAGAAGCCAATAATCACTGGATCGAGGAAGTAGGATATCTCCACGAGCATAAAGACCCTTGGGCTCGAGGCCGATTGGGGTTCTGTTCCAAGTTGCCGATGCATCTTCGCCTTCACTGATTATGCAAACTGGGGTTTCTGTAGGAAGGGCAAAGGGATTCCTCAACTCTTTGCAAGTTTTTACAGTAAACAAGACTTCCAGTTTACTCTAAAACGACTTTGCTTTCAACATAAGTCCCTTATTTTAAATGCACGTAAGTCAAACAAGTATTTTTGGATTTTATTTTTTCATGTCTGCAATGGATCATTACCCTCTCTGTACAAGATTTTGCATTACTCATGTAATCAGAGTTGTCAACGCAATCTGAAAACTTACTAGTACCCTAGAGTATGAGTCTGTTGTTCAAAGATCCTCCTTAAAGTAAATAACACGCCTTACCACTGATCTTTACTCAACAAGTTATGAAATGAATCGATATTGGCACGCACCAGTGTTGAGTCATCGAGTTTATCGATTTTTTGCTCTAAAAACCTGCTGACTGTACTTTGGCTTCCGGGAGGGCGCCCACGCCATGCGTTTTGGAGATTGCCTTATCATTTTTAAAAGTTTACGATTATCTCCAAGGCATTAGACATTTGTATGAAAAGCGAGAGAGCGAGAGAGGGGAAGACAATGCCTATTTAGTCACGCATTACTCTGTCTACTTGTCAAATAAAAAATATCAACTTCGTTCACTGGTCCAGCCATTGTAATCAGTGGTAGGAATGTGAAAAAGCAAAAGCAATCCATTATTTCTGTCATTGGTCAAATGCCACATACTGGGGCGCAGAATGGACTTGTTATTTGCAAACAGGAGGCGTGGAAGCAACTAACGCTTTGGCAAAAAACTTCTCCAGCACTTTTTTCAAAAAGGTCATAATAGACAGAGTGAAATTACGGCTATACAAAACTCTTCTAAACGAGAGAATTTTTTTCCACACCTAGTCTCTTTGACTCAACTCTGCTTAATTTGGAGCGTAATGGTAATAAAGTTAATAATTTTATTGCCCATAAATGTCAGTGGGAGACACTCATGTCCCCTGAGGTGTGCAAGACCGGACTGGAAATTTGATTAATCCACATAAATTAGCAGACAAACTAAGCATAGTAGAAAAGTTGTTTTAAAAACCCTCTGTATTGTCTCACACTTCTGATTTAAGTAGATTAAGACTTCTCCGCAGAAGTGAAAATACTTAACCTTTAAAAGTGCAGGATGAAGATATCAAAGTGTAAATCAGATTATTTATTTGTATGAAATGCGTTACAATCGTGTGACACTCAAAGGTGCTCCGCTCTCCTCCAGACTACTTAAATACGTATTTTCTCTATAATACACTCAGCCAATTGGCTTTTAGAATGGGGTATTTCGCCAATCCAATTGGTCTACAGTCAAGCCAATCGATTGTGACCGATTGTAATAAGCCATCCAGAAGGCGGGAAAGTTTATTTTAAAAAAAAACACCTTTTAATTATGTATTTATATAATCCATCCAAAATGTAAAACTCTTGCAAAGTGTTAAGCATTGCAAGCTAAAAGAGGGGTAATTTATCTTCTAATTTAAATTATTAATATTTAACCACAAAGAAAAAAATTACTTGTGCTGTTTCGGAATGGGACAAATGAATGCCACCAATTTGTAAAATTTACTCTGGTCAAATCATAAAAGTTGGATAAAGGAGAGCATCATGCTGATTTTAAAGGTTCACCTTTCAACAGTATTTTACAACTCCCATAAGTACCGATCATGGGGCTGATATAGTAACTTACGAACCTAAATCATTATAATTCTTCAAATTGTCGCTACTCTTGAGTTATTTGAGTTTATGCAGAAAAATTAACTATAGAAATGTAAGAGGGGGTGGTGAGACGCACCGATTCGTGAGTTTGTGAGCAACTGAGCCGCTGTTAGCAGGCTGGCACGAGCTTCGGCACTTGTGACTCCCATGTCAATGAGTCGTTGTCGTGTCAACCCGCCCAGTTGATCAATTCGTGCCAAACCGTGCTGAAGTAGACGCTGGTAAAGACTCTAAAATGACAAGCAGTAGAGCCTTACGATTCCGTCAACAGAGGCAGCAGCAATAGCATCGCAGTGGTCACGCCTCTGAATGAATGAGTTGGAAAACTCTTCAACTAGCACAGCATCTGCCATGAAATAGCCGATTTTGCCGCCCTCTTTCGGTCTCACCTCCCTCCTCCGCTCGTCCACCGTAAGCAAGGCTGCTTCGGAATGTGTCGGACAAAAGTGGATAGTAGGCGGAGCAGTGGGAGCGATACCATCATCTTGCCGGTGAGGGAGGTGTGCGACGCGGTCTTGGATGCGAGTTGGGTGACAACATGCTGGATGGCAAAACGTGTGCCGATTTTCTCCACATCGCTCCTTGACTTGACAATCACATCTGTTGCAACTAATTTGGCATTCTGATTTGGAAGATGAAATAACTCTGGTGGCAGGGCATTGAGTTTGGTTACCACAGTTATTAACATTTTATCCAACTGGTCAGATGCATTTGTTGCGCAGTTGTGTTTTTACTTTATTTCAAGTTATAGTGCCTTTACATTTGCCTTACCTGCATCACAAAGATGCAGCATTCCGACTCCCTTTCTCCATCTCACAGTTTGCATAAATGAGTGACATGCCAATCGCCTTTGCTCCTGCCTTTGTCTACAATATCATAGTGTTTTGACATTTTGTTTATGATCCACTTACACGTAATCTCTGAAGCTGTATTTTCTGCTCGACGGTCAGGACCGCAGGTCATCCCATCAGCCTTCTGTCTTTTCTCTACATGAATTATTGGTCAACTTTCCTACAAAAAATGGGCTGTTTCGATATCAGAGACGACCCGAGGGACCCTATGACCAGAAACCTTCCCTCTATTCCGTAATTCAATGATAGAAGTGCGTTTTCGCGTAAAGGCTGGGCCATTTCTCCCTCTACAAAATGGTGGCAATTGGATTCCAGCGGAATTAAGGGGTGCTTCATGACCTTCACGAAGCGCATACAAGATACAAGTTGGATGTGGTAATCTAGATGAACCGTTAATTATCAGTCTGTAGGACTGTAAGTTGTAGTAAATAGGTGTATGGCAAATTCTTTCGTGTCAAAATTAAAGAATAAAAAAATCAAAGCATGGCCTAAGTTTATCCTCATAAATCCCAAAAACTGTCTTTGAATAATTAAGGCCTGCGAAGACGCTCGGAAGGCAGTATTTAAAAATTCTTTTTTTAAATTTAACAGACATTCAGTGATGTTTTTAAAGAAAAATCCTTCTATTAAATTAATTAATTCAACCTTAATTTTTCATGACATCCCTGTTTTTCCCACACAGAGTCTTTTCTCTAAAAAACTTTTTAATCACTGAAAATGCATACAGGGTGTTATTTTCTCCGCGTTAATCAAGTATTCTTGGAATAAATTCCATGTCAGCTCCACGAAGTATGCTTTTCAAAGCCATTCAGTCTATTGTTGTAGTAGTTGCTCGTCAAACAAGACTGTGGCTGTAAATAACCCCTCGTCCATCAGTCATCATTTGCTTTATAGTCGAAGGTTTGGCTGGATTCCTTTTGACTGCTAAGAACGCGGATGTAGTGTCATTTACACCTTACACCTTCCACCCGTGGACCTTTACAGCTCCACACTAGGCGCTTTCAAGTTGTCACTGTGGTTTGTCATTGTCCCATTGCAGAACAGGAAATACCACTGATGGTTGGAAATAAGTAGTTACATTACCTCTTCGCCGACTCAGTTATTTTTAGCAGACATCTTCATCCGCAGTACTCATTTTTATGCCCCCATTTTTTACAATGACATTTTTGTTCCCTTCGACGAAATTTGTTTAGCAGTCCTGCCCGTCTCTTCCCTGATGAAGTCGAAGGATTGCTCCATTAGCCATACGAGGAAGAGCCAAGGTGCTGCAGATCTGGATGTTCCTACCATCGAGTAGAAAACTCTGAAACACACTTAACTGCACCACTAAAACAAAAGTTTTGTTTTTAAAAAAACCCTGGATTTTCAAGTAGTTAGAAGATTTTTAAATAGTCATCTTTTGTGAACCATGATAGCAGATGCCATCTGGTTTGCATCTAAACTACCTTTATGATAGAAGAGGAGGAGGAGGAGGAGGAGGAGGAGTCAGAACCCATAATGCATTCAGAGCACTTCCACTTTAGTCTCTCTATCCACAAGTCAAATATTTCGAGTTCTGAAACAGAGAATGCCAAATCTTCACGTCTTGTCTAAGAGTTAATACACATGACTAAGTTGTCAGTCGGAATGCGTACAACCGTACAAAATATGGGTTGGGAGGTTAAGTACAGTTACAGAGGGGCATAAATTATCCATGCCTTTATGGCTAGACCGCCAGAAAGTACCGTTTTCCAACATTCGAGTGAGTCGGCCTACTGATTTATTAATTACCCAAGAAGTGGGGGAATTGCGGTTCGTTTTTCGACAAAAAAAGAACAAACGAACTCACAAACCTGGACAATTAGTTTTAGGGGAAACCCGAATAGGAGAAATCAGCACTAGGCAACGGCGACCAGGGGGAAGAATCTGCTACTAATTAACGAAACCAGTAGTATACAAGTTTATTTGATCAAACAGTCAAGTACATGAAGAGCAACTAGATCCGTGGGACGCACCACGACTTGGCAAAATATCTTCACAATAGACATTGAAGGAAAAGCTTTAACTTCCTCTCTGATTTTGAACTATTTAATAAGTGAAATTAGTAAGTTGGAATTCTTAGCTGAAATGTATTGTCATTGCCACAACATGCTACTGAAATACTATTCACTTTCCGTAAGGAATACCTCCCGTGTCTTTAAGTTTAGCTGACATTCAAGAAAAGTTAATTGAGGCAGCTTTAACGTTTTCCTTGCTTACAAACAGGTTGCAATACGATGGATGTTTATCTCTTGGTTTTGGTGAGGAGTCACTTTTGGCTTTGCCATTGTGGGCTGGCATTCGGATCCTGTCAGTAGCCCAAATACCTTCTCTATATTGAATATATAAATACCTTCTTTCGCCTTCATGGAAATCTCGGTACGCCACAAAACCGGTTCTTAAAAACGGCGGTTCGAAATTATCAAGTAAAACAAAACGTATTAGCTGTAATATATTGCTTAATTTTAACAGAAGCCTTATTTATCGTCTTCGGTTTTTTTTGCTCCCAGTTTAAGAACATTCTTTCTGTTATCTAACCTTTAATTATTCAGTGAGAGAAAATGTTTTAACTCTCGGAACTGTCTCCAGTCATTTCGGCTCTTTTTGTTCCACCAGGATGCAACAATATCAGCTTCTTGATTTATGTGATGCCTAATTACCCTGCAAAATTTGCATTTATAAGGTAAAAAAGTATGCGTTAAATCAGGTATTTTGATGCCATTAAATTGTTTTTCGAAAGTCACATTTGTATTTTCCTTTGTTGATTTGATAAATTGCATATCTAGTAGGGCTGCACTAGCACCAAAATCTCTCGATTTAATATGCAGGGGAGTTATTCAACAGTAAAAGTACTTTTATTAATTTAAGAACTCTCTAGCATCTTCAGTTTGGTTAAAATTTCGGTGTCATGCCGATCGGATCACGGATGTAAGCCTCTAGCCCTTCTTCGTCTTGACGACGAATCCCTCGTCGTCATCGCTATGCATCAGTAATGCCTCGGACGGCTGCGCGTGCAACAGCGATTTATGCGGCATGAGTGAGGTAGATGGTTAATTCGTCTAAGGTTTAGTACACAAGAGTCCCCGAAGCTATATCGAAGTTTGATCATCTCCATGGCCTTAAGTAAAAAAGCAGGAAAACACAAGAGATGCACATAGATCACAGAACTAAAATTACTACAATAGCCTGTACTTAGGCCGATAATTCTACAACAAACGGCAGAGGTTATGCATGATATATTTGCCATGGAAACTCCAAATGGCTTTCTCCTCAGACGGCATGACCCTAAAGGAATATGCAAGTCCTTATAGAATACAGAGGCACCGCAAGAAGTGCCGAGCATCAAAATCAAATAGGGAAAAGGACGTTTATTTCAGATTTGGTGAACACCTTCATACCCAAGTGTTCTACTTACACCCATGGCTTTCCGGCTAAACTGTGCGCTAATGCCTAACCCTCACCCACATCCGTCTTCTACTTTATGTCCTCCAGATGACAACGAGGTCCTGCCACACATAAATGCCCTAGTAGTCTTGGATTATTTTAGAAATTTTCCCGATTTTTCAGTTTTAGCGCCTATTCTGTACTTCTTAGTGCAGACGTTCCGCATAATTTATGCATTCTTTAATGACATTAAAAATTTGTTCTTAATTCCAAAAAAAAGAAGATGCTTATTTTTGCATGTCAATACGGCCTTTTTTTATTTTCTCTCCTTTTTTTGCCACGATCTTTTAGGCTTGTGTCTGACATTTATCCAACTTTAAAAGACGATAACAAAATATGGGCTATTTTGCCTTCCTTTTCGCCTTATCAACTTACCTCTAATCCGAGCTTCTTCAGCAGTACTAGGAGATCCTGTGTCTCTCCAGGGCACTTATGATAAGTGTGACGATGATGTTGTTGTTGGTGGTAGTGAGAATAATGTCCATTATTATGGTGGGATAGCCGCCATCGTCGGTGTCGATGAAAGGCCTCATCAAAGTTACTCGCCCATGGTCGTCGATAGGGTCTGTCGTAGTCAGGATCGTCATCCTCTGTACCTTCAAGACATTCCATTGGAATTTGCTCATAACAACTGGAGCCATTGCCCGGACTACTGGGAGCGGATAAACTCATTTCTGACTGGTGTGGTGACAGAACTCGTCTAGAAGGGGATACTTTGTCTTAGCAATTGAACCGAGTTTATGAAAAAAATATGTAGAAAAACTGACTTGTTGACATCTGGAGGCCTCCATCGCAGTCCACGACTTCGATTAGCTCGATAGATAGTTACAGGAGGGGGTTGTCTGTGTCCCGAAATGTTGGAGGGGAGGCGAGAAAGGTCCAATAGAGGGGTCGGGGAGTCATAACCCGAGACCGGAGACACTGGAGCTGAGGTGGACCGTTCGCTCGGTGCTAAAGCAAGCAAAAGGTTCAATGACTTAAAATTCTCAGGAAGCCGATTAGTCAGTCAAAAAATGCATGAAAAAATGCTGGAATAAAAACGCCTGGTGACTCTTGACGTGAAATGTCACTGGTAATGTGCCATTATCACAATTGACGCTCATTAATCACGTCACCATAATTTTTCGATGACCTAATTTCAGAGAAGCTGATTTACGGTTTCCCTCATCAAGAAAAGTAATATTTTGGCTCATTCAAGATCCACTATGCATTAGGGAAGGTGAGACACTGGTAAAGTTGACAACCGGACAAGTGGATCCACTTGCCTTGGCAATATTTCCATCTGTAGGTGACTTTTGCATCACAAAATGGATCCTTGAAAGTTCATTAGCTCCGGCAGGCATTAGTCATGCTTTTTTGTCTTTTTTAGACCTCTTATTTACCCATTAGAAAGGATGATCCAGAAATTAACGAATCTTTATCATTTAGTGGACTACACTTGATGTATTCGCTTGCTTTCCGGTTCAACTCCCTCTCCTTGCCCAACCAAGGTGATCTTCTCATTCTCATTCCTTCTTTGAGAATGCACAAGGGTCGGGAACAAATGCACATTCGTTTGTTGAATTTTCAAGTCCACAGACAAGCAGCTACAACCATGGGAACAGAAGGATTAAGCTTTCTACTTTGGGGAGTGGGAGAAACTTCTTTTGCCTCCTTCCTTGCAAGGGACACTTTCAGATAACCTTTTATCACTAGAAGTAATAAACCAGATTGTAGAATAATCCCATTCTATCCTCTCTTATCATTTTCCATCTGCCCAGCTTCTGCGAGATCGGGGGATTGTGCTATGCTCAGAGGAATACCATTGGTAGATGTTGGATGAGACAATATCCCCCTTGCAGGCAGGCTTTGCAGAATAGGACTTTCTATTTTTACTAATTTTCTAGTCCCGACTGATTTTAAAGAAGTCGATGTTGGACGTAATTGTTCGACCTTCAAGGCGTGGACAGGGCCATGCGCACTTCACCACGCGGAAAGGCGGCACACCTTCTGGAAATGAAGTGATGCCTTGAAAGCGTGGAATAGTGTCCCCCTGCGGATAACCAATAGCATTTCTACTTAATTTGTGATGTCTGCGTGATTAAGCGATGCCTTTGAAACTTCAACGACTCTTACACACGAGGAAAAAGTTTTCCTGGGGGTGTTAAAGGCAGGGAATGCGCACACATACTTGTGGGCGTGTCAGAAGTAAATATTCTCCCTCAGTATTTACACTTAGCAATATTTCCCTTCTGTGGAGTGGTACGTAAATAGGAAGTGTAAAATTTATCAAGGAGAGCTGTTTCTAGGGCACGTTAAAAGCACACATGTTACCGCCTTGTAGAAAGGAGAATTGCCCTATTTTTGGCCACCGCCTGCATAGCTGGAGGTTGCGTTCACATCACTTCCGCTGCTGGACCACAAATTGTTACTCAAACTATTTTGACTTCTATATAATGCTAATAAAAGGGACGAAAATGGCCGATTTTGTTTTTGTGACTGATATTCGAAATCTGCACGCTGCGGATCGCCAAACGCGTTCTACCTGACGAAATGATTTGAAAGCTGGCACTGCTTCACTTGAGATGGAGGCAACCTTTCAACGAGTGCAGGAAGTCGCGTTGATGGCGACACGTCAACACACGTCAATCTTTCAGGTTGAGCTATTATTTTGGCGGCATGTACAACTGTCTACGCCGATAGGTTCCACAGTCCTCATGTCTCAAAGATAACTCGACGTTTTGCTCCAAATTAAAGCCAGCATAATGCTACTTGTACGCAAGGAGGCATAAAAAGTGGTATTTCGGTCTATTTTTTTCATTTAGGGATCATCAAAAGGGACATTTGCGCCATAAATTAAGGAAGGCAACATACGAACCAAATTTCCAAAGAGTGTTTAAAACAAAATTACAAAGGGATTAGCAAACACTTTTACATAAGAAATACATAATATTCATCCTTTGATCAGGTAAAAAGGGCCGCCCTTAACGCAAGGCATTTTAAACAAATCTGCCCCAAGGGTAAATTAGCACGCTCCAGCTAAGAGATCCAAAGTTTTTGTTTTTTTGAGGATGCCGGCATTCGACTGGACGAGGAAAATAAAAATTGTGACTACCTAAGTACGCAGTAACTGATAGCATCAAAGCACCGCTGGTGCTCACATTTTCGCGGACCAATCGAATTCAACATTTTAATTGGTTATGACTCGAATGTCCATTTCATGCCATTTTTAAAATAACAAAATAACACCACAAGTTCGGAAATTTACTTCATTCCATTTTAAAAGGTTTCTAATGCCCAATTGACAATTTTTAATGAGAAATAAAGTTTGACGACGTGTTTGCATAATTTTTCACCTACATTTGTGTTTGTTTTACTCATTTAAAAAAAGAAACATTTGCTCAATTAATGGTAGAGGAATTGAAAACTTTTGGAGCTGTTTTGAAAAATGATACTTCGTAAATGGTAAATGCGTTCAAATTGTAAGGCGGAATAGTAGCGAAACTTATCAAGTTGATTTGCCTGGATTTGTTTTACCGCACTCCTCCTTGCGATGTTTAAATGACAGCCTTAACACTCAGTTATATAGGGAAGATAAATCTGCAGCCCGTTTTTAAGTGGTAAACTGTCTCTTTCCAGAATGGAATTGTCGGAAATTCTTGTGCTCTCTCTATTTGAGGCATCAAAAGGAGCGAAAATATATAGAAAGAACGCGAATCTGGAAAAGATACTGCAAAGGAAAATTAGCATTGCTAATCTAAAAAATTGACACATAGGAATACTTGGAACCACAATGTTTGAATAATCTAACTTTATATGCCTCTCTTTATCCATCTATTTTTACTGATTAAGTGTGCTTGAAGACAGTGGAATTACGAGTTGGATGCTGGGGTTTTGAACTCCCTATCAAAAAGACTGGTCCTTCCAATCCTGGTCAATACGAATAGAAGGTTGTGTGTCAAGAGATACCAAGTCAAGTGAGCACCTCATGGTAATTGCTCAGCCTACTGCTGTGATGAATGAAAAGCCTCTCCACCTGATCCGCAAAGGTAAAAGAAAGTCGCCTAAATTCGTGACAGACGAGGTAAACGCTCAGATTTGATTTCTCCATGTCTTATGTCAACTTTGGGCTCGAAATGACTCCAGTCTTTACAACTGGGATAAGCGTAGACATCAAGTGAATGCCGACGACTGCATGCACCGACATTGTGTTCACGTCATTGCTGTTAAAGTCTACTAGCCACTTCTTCCGTCCATAACAGCTTTGTCCAGAACCGTGCATTCGATGGTATCTGTAAAAATGGATCAGTTAGTAATCCCCAATTTTAATCTTCTCTTTGCTTACTAAACTTCCTCCTAAGTTCCTTTTTATATTTTGCTATATATTGGTGCAAAAAACAAGAAACAGTCGGTTTAATTGTTTGATTGCGCAGGAAATATTAATTATAGGCCACAAAAGAAAGGGTCTTTATTATTTATCGCTTCCTCACCCTCTCACTTCTTCTACCGCCTTTTCTCCCCCTCCTTGCATTCACTCCAGTCGTTTATAATACACCTCCTTATCCATTGCACGGGTAATATTGCAAGGACTTTTAATAATTCCTTCACAGCTTGATTATTTCTGAGGCATACTTTCTTCCACATCTCTGCAAAAGTGAATGAATGGGAGACATGTTGTTTCCCGTTCTGACTTTTGTCTAAAAACACCATAAAGCAAACAAAACTGACTCCTACAAGCTCCGTGGGTGTTTGCCTTTACCTTGCAAAAAACGGCCGCAGAAATGGTATACTTCTATTGTGAAAACGTAAAAGGCTTACTTCCAGCAAAAACTGGGTGCCAGTATTCTTGCCCGTCGACTGCAGCCGGTTTTAACGCCCCCGGCTTTGAGTAACGTGGTGAAGCAGTATAAGGGTTATTATTCTTATCATTATTTGCGTTGCTTTGATCGAAGCACTCCAGTGCCTAGATGTCGAGTTGAAAAGGGAGGGAGAAAAGGACAGTTTAATCACTTTTTTTTTCATTCTGCAAAACGCAGACCATTTTTAATATATTCTATTTAATTTACATTACCTGCTCTTTTGCCCTATCAGTCTTTTCACCTAGAAGATTTTCAACTGCTTCCTGTGGTGATTTATCTAAAATATCAACAAAAATAAGAACAAGTAATGTAAAGCATTTCATGATTTACTTAATGGATTAATAAGTAGTAATGGCTCAAAAACTGGCACAATTGCCTTGTCTAGTAAGTCAAATTGCTACGTCATCAAATACGTTCGCAAAAAAATTACCGTTTTTTGAAAATATTCCACGTCCTTTTATCTTTTTTTGAATCAGTTTACCTAATGTTGGCTTTGATTTCTCCATTGGGGGTAACACCTCTGAAATACACAATAGAAAAGATGTAATTTGACCAGTTTAATAAATGCATCGACGTCTATTCATATATGTAAAGATGTCGATTTACTAGCTGGCGCCATTTAAATTCCTGCTGACTGCAAAGCATTAATTTAAGCAAAAGAAACTTGACCATGAGCAGAGTTGATAGCCGGGCTCAGTAGCCTGGCATTTTAACCTTAAGTTTATGTGACTCATGATGTTTTCTAGAGATAATCCTCATGGTCTGTTGGCTGATACCTCAAAAAATGCTCCCAAATGGGTACTAGAACTCCAGTTTTGTCTTTTTAAGAAATTCTTACATTGAGCCACTCCGGCGCATTATAAATTACTGACATCCAACAAGTATAAAGAAGGAGCTTAGACACATAAGTTTACAGATCTCCAACATAGCCGACAGGCATTTCTAAGGTTTGTTTGCTGAATCACCGTCTCACCAGAAGACGAATGAATCACGCCCCGCTTTTGTGGGCTAACTCGGTTCAACTGATGGTTGCTTAATGATGATGCCTTTCTGTCAACTTGTGTTGCAATCCTTGAACTATTTCTCCTTGTTAATATTCTTGTGAAAAATCACAAAATGTTTTAATTGTAGGCAAAGGAAGGCGAATTCTAAATTGCAAAACTTGAAAACGATAACCAATCAATGTGCGAAATGAGGGAAATGCGGAAATTTTATTGGTAGTCAGATTTACCAATGAGAAAGGGCCAATTACTAATGACTTATTGAAATTATGTTTGCAACAATTGCGTCTGTAAGACGTCTCCGAGCTTCAATTTCCAAAATCTCAAAAAAAGGAATAGAATGCGTCAGTCTCTTTTTCAGCTTGAGAATACACCTAGAGATCACTGGTGTGTTCTAAATTTGAATCACCGTCTCACCAGTAGACGAATGAATCACGCCCCGCTTTTGTGGGCAAACTCGGTTCAACTGATGGTGGCTTAATGATGATCCTTTTCTGTCAACATGTGCTGCAATCCTTGAACTATTTCCCCTTGTTAATATTCTTGTGAAAAATCACAAAATGTTTCAATTGTAGGCAAAGGAAGGCGAATTCTAAATTGTGAAACTTAAAATTCGATAACCAATCAATGTGCGAATCTGGAGAAATGAGTAAATTTTATTGGTCGTTGGATTCACCAATGAGAAAGGGCCAATTACTAATAACTTATTGAAATATGTTTGCAACAATCTCGTCTGTAAGACCTCTCCAAACTTCAAATCCTAAAATATCAAAAAAAGAAAAGAATGCGTTAGTTCTTTTTTTCTGCTTGAGTACAAGCCTAGATATTACCGATGTGTTCTAGATTTAAATCAAGGCTGAATCATCTTCAGTTGTAGCTTGCTAGGGTAAGATGATGTATTCCAGGGACCATATTTTCCTACCTGATTGGAACAGCTGTTCTGCGGAATTCGGACTGCCTCCTGCCTTTTCCTTCCGTTTTCCTATTTTGCCAAAACCCAGTATTTGTGTTGTAGAAACTGACACAGCAATCGCAACGCCCTCAGCTCGTTAAAGCCTGATTAATTGTCAGTCAAAAAATTACAAAGTGCTGCAAAAGTAATCATGTCACCTCAGCAATCGCGTATTTGTCTCGATTGTTTCAATCAAGATTAAAATGGTGAATTTTTCGAAAAATCTAATCATATCAGTACAGTACCTTGCAAGTTATTCAGCCACCTAAGAAAAGATTTTTCTGATGTCTTGGAAGGCGTGCTCTTTATTGTATCATCAATGAAATCGTGCTTTTCTTTGGTTCTATACCAACCACAAGGATGTCGAACATTCTCAATGCCAATCTGCAGACAGGAATGCAAGAAAGTTAATTAGGTAGCAGGGTTTTCTTGAAGCCTAACTGCAGCCTTTGATCTAGGGTTATTTAATTCCTTCCAGTAAGTAGGTAGTTTCGCTCTCTCTCTCTATGTCAAAAGAAGGAAAGAAAAGTAACCATCTTCACCCCTTTTACCAAAGGCACTTACGCCTGTACGAGAGAGCTACTTCACTTAAAGGAGGGCTAAAAAGAGGGAGTGCGAGCAGAAGTGAGAGGAAATAAAGGTAGGGTTACGTTTTTCAAGCATCTTACACACATTAATCCCAAAGCCGTTTGGGGAGATTGCAGCCCATGGGTGTGGTTTGCCTTAGAAATGATAAAAATAAAGGCGAAAAATTAGGACTGAGCAACTTAGCAGACTTCACTTTCATAACCCTCAGCAGATTTTGGTTGTTTGCCTCCTTATGGCATGGCATTCGGCCGTGCCATTTCTGCTTGTCGCCTGCCAGACATTCTGTTTGTGTTTGCGAGATAAAGTTCCACTTCAAATCCTTCGCTATGCAACTCCTGAATCTCACAGTGTAGAAAATGAGCCAGAAGAAGGGAAATCTATAAAAGGCTCCAAGACCTCTCCAAGCTACTCACTTTTCTTACCCTCCAAACAAGTTTTCCTGCCAAATTTAAAAGTCAGAAGAGATAGAGCCAGTAAAATCCGTCTCAAGTAAAAAACTTTATACATGCATGCAGAATAGATAAGATCAGCTTTTTAGTAACATTCATTCCTGTCAGTGGCACGTCCTTTTTGCTTGAAAACAGCCCAATCTCTCAAGGCCCCAACTTGACAGATTTTATGTAATTTTGCTTCCACAATCCTCTTAATTTCTTTCTTTGTCCCATTTCTGACCAAGAAAATCGGCAATCTTAAGAATTATCTGCAATTGAAACCTGGAGGCCTTTTCAACGCGTTCAAAGAGGAGGTGCTAGACTTTGTTCAGATCCGCTTGGAATTTGTACTTTTCGAAGTTACGATGTACCACCCTCTAATCCAACCCGTAGTCATGTCAACCAGAAAGCTGTCTAGACTTAAAAAATTTTCCTTAAAAGGCACATCACTAGCATATTAATTCAACAAAAGATAAAACCGGAATTCCTAAATCCATGTGGGCAGCCTAAAAGTCCTTTTTTCAGTAAGAAGTATTTGCATTTTATTTAGTCCTTGTTAGAATTTAAGGGAATATAATAATAGTGATTAGACATTTTTTACTTCATTCGTTGTATGTTGTAGTAATTCAAAAGTTAGCTTCCACTGTAGGGGTTTAGCAATTTGTTTAACTGTGTTCTTTACTAATCTAGCGTTTCAGTCTCCGCGGTTGTATTTCCATTCTCTGGCATAGCCCTCGGGCTGCGCTGGAAGCATTTCAATTCTTCCATACGTCATTAATGTGCCTTTTTTTAACTTTTCTTTGGTTGTTTATAAGTTAGGCGAAGATTCGAAATGCTACAACCAGGTTTTACGCACTTTCCCTTTTCAAATCCGTACCACTTTATTTAATCTGACGACAAGGAAATTTGCAAACATTCTGAGTGAAGTGTTTTCTTAAGGATGTTACTAAAACTACAAATCAAGGTTTAACACTATATAGAAGTTAAATGATAAAAGAAAGTCTAATAAAGTGATCAAAAATGGGACCAACTACCTAGTAAAAGGTGTAACTTCTGTCATTTTCTCAGCACAAAAAACATATTATATCACTCCTTCAAAATAATTAAGGTATGTATTTACCTTTAAGTTGGCAGATCCTAGTTATTGTTCGTGAAAAAATGATCTAAGGTGGCTCAGTTGGCTTAGCTGTGGCATCCACATTCAACAACAAAATTGACCAATCCAAAATGCGGAGGGGGCGGGGAGGACTGACCACCAGCCAATCACCACGCAGCAGGCAAATATGCAGAGGTGACATATCTTTTTATGATAAAAAGGGCCATATTTTTTATTTCCTTTACTTCATAGGGAAAATTGTCCTATTTTCTCTCCTTTTCCTCTCGTAGGCTTTGTCCTTACTTGTTAAAACACATCGGAAAATGTATTTTTGAAAGTGATCTGATTATGCTTATGCCCTGTGCAACTTAATTTTTTTCTGACAATATTATTAATTAGAGCAAGCATGGATTTGTATTAAGAAAGTGCCTACGGTTTTGTGTTTTGGAACTTTTTTTTCAATGCTAAAATTTAAAATTTTCGGACCTGTTAGTTTTGCCAGTATTAGCTGCCAACTTGTCATACCGGAGAATGTAAACAATGTTAACAGCCTTTTTCTTTTTACAAACTCTTTATTCACTATCTTTAGTTGGCAAATACGGAAGCTAAAATCCGAATGCATAGCTTGGGGAAAACTATTTTCTTCCCTCCAGAACATCAATCCCGAGTTCCTTTTTGGAATGGCAATTCTAGATATTGCGGAGTTAAGAGGTTTGGTGCGGGTAAAGGCTCACTTCAAAAGGGTTTCGAAAATCGTGTCTACTCACTCCCAGCAATTGGAGTGAATGTGGACAGACAGTTTGACGTAAATATCAACTCTGTAAACACTCCTACACATGCCAACTAGCTCACTGTAGAACAGTAACTAGCCTTCACCTCCTTCACCTGCCGTTATTGAAGTAAAGAGTCACGACAGAAAAATTCGTAAATGGTGTTCAATGGTTTTGCAAAATACCAGCTAGCCTTGAAGAAGAATGGCTGTATGAAGAGCGAGGTGAAACCTGTAAAAAATTGGGGAGTAGTGCCTTGAATTGCGTGGTGTTTGAAAGTTACCACCTATCATCACCATCGCCTGATCACTTAATTAATTATTTTTCTTCCTCTTTGCCTTTTTGCCAAGAAATTCGCTTTAAGATGAGCCAAATAGGACTTTTTAATTTTGATTTTGTGACAAAATCGGGGAAGAAGAACAGCAGCTGGCAAAAAACTCTACTGCTTCCTCCTCAGGTGCGAAAGCATTAAATTAATTAAAAGCTTTTCCTGAAGTGAGAGCCTCTTTATAAGGGGAAAAGGGGGCTAAAATCACCCAACTTTTACACAATTCGAGAGTTGAAACATTCACCTTTTTGCAAGAACAAAAATGGATGTCTGTGTACATTATCATTTCACCTAAAATGATTGCAGCGTGGAAGTGCTTCTGGCTGCTCACTTACCACTTATTTGAGACAAGAGCGTAGGCGCTACTTTTTCCACTTCCCATTCCTGCGACATGGAGTTATCAAAGCCCTAAGGGCCATCTTTCATGACAGGATGAGATACATCAAAGCGGAAGGACATTTACGTGGCAAGATCAGAAGGCCAGAAGGTGACACTGCCAAGAGGTCGTGTCACCCAAGGAAAGTACAACCTGTGGGGACTGGAGAGCCTACATGCCACACTAATGTTTATCTTCCACCTATTGCTGATGATCACCCTCACCGTTTCCCCTTTTTTGAATCAATTGAGGCACAGCAGCCAAGACGATGGCAACCTCCCATCCAATGCAAGCTGTTGTGTATTGTATTATTATTAGTAGTGTTATTTATGAAGGAGAGAGAGACAGGTAAGGTTATACGGCGGGTATGTTCTTTGAAGAAACAAGGGGAAAGGGGTAGGGGGTGAGGATATCCTCAAATTACGGAATCGACGGCTGGTTTCATGGCCCGCTCGTCAGCCTCTAACGCTTTGTTAAAGTCGGGTCCTCAGTTAATCATTTGTTGTAAATTGAAACTAGAAATGCTGATACTTTCCAAGTATCCCACTCAGTTGCAAAATGTTCACAAAGTAAGTAATCTCTGTGACAGTCTGGGTGTATCACTCGTTCGACAAAATTTGGATTGCTAGCTTCTTTCCCACCCCCACCCACACGATGCTTGGGCCAAATGGTGGCTCTTGATTATTTTACGACTGGGAAATTGATGTCCTGCCACTGAAAATGGCAGGAGGTGGTGACCAGACCCTCGCTGAATTGAAGATCTCAAGCAAACATCGTCAGGCCATATCACGTCCATACTTTGCCCTGGGGAATAACTACGCAGTTCTATCTCACAAAAACTTGTCCCCTCACGGCTGTGTAGTGGAGTAGGAGGCGATTAAGGCTCTGACCTCTTTTTTCTTCAACAAAAGCTTGTACACCATCCGTGAGCTAAAAAACAAACAATAGCTCAAGTTGAAAGAAGCAATTAACCACATTTTATGGTCAAACCACCCGTACTTATTGCAAGAAGCAAAGCAGTAATGTCACCGTTTGAAACGACTGTGCTTGAGCCTATTTTTTAGCAAATTTTTTAAAAACCACTTGTCCTCTGCATTTCAGATGTAAATAAATCTACTTATTTGGTGTAGGAGCAAAAAAGCAAAGTGATTTGGAAGAGCTCCTGTTTCTTACTGCCTTAAGCATCTCATGGAGAGAGGGAGTGAGCTGTCTGACGTGTTTTATGACCTACTTTACTAGGCGGCGTTTTAGAACCGCCACCTTGATGACACCGGCGTTCTGTCCATTTGAAAGCACCTCAGATCATCTGTAAGTCAAGAACGACCTTTTTTCCTTACTGGCCTGGTGACTAGCGGTTTGGTTTGTGGTAGCCAAAAGAAAAATCTACCAAATTTTTGTTAAAATATTATCTTTTGCAAATGAAAGACTTCCCTAAAGACGAAAAAAGACAATACTCCGGCCAAATTATTGTTATCGACGTACAGAAGGGCTTGAATGCTACCGACGCGGCCCGGCGAAGGTACAGCGGCAGGAGCACTAAATAATAAATAAAATTAAAGTATGACAAGGCTAATAACACATCTGCATTTGGCGAATCCCTAAAGTTGCTTTTTACGCAGAAGCAATCTAATGCGAAGGGATCAGCTTTCATGAAATCGAAATTAGTTCCTAAGTAATCCTCTAGGGACATGATATCCTCTTTTGCTTGTTGAATTTAAAAGGGTGTACTCTAGCCAGGCGAATTGTATACAATGTGCTCAGTGTAGAATTGGTTCATTTTCTAGCACCATTTTAGGAATAAATGTCCACCCAATTTGATTCGTCTTCCAAAGGGCGCGCTAGTTGGGATCGTCTTGATAAATCTACAGACCGGGTTACTACTAATTCAAATGACATCAAAATACACATGAAGGAAATTCATAGTAGCAACATCACGCCTACGCTAAGATTGGCTGGAACTGTCTAAGAAATTATTACTCCTCAAAGCAGAAAACTGACCGAGGGGAGTTTCAAATGGGTGGAATGGATAATCTGTGACGACTTTCAACAGAAAGGTTGAAATTGATATCTCTTTTGGACAACCACCTCAGTTTCGTGATCGGCAAATAAAGTGGCACTAGATGTGCCCCTTTTCACATCCAGAAAGCCCACTGCAGGGCTGCCCATGGTACCTGTATATGGTATTCAATTAAGTCAACATGTCATGCACACTCCAGCTCTCTTGTAGCTGGATAGAACCTTGATAGATAAATTGTCAAGGTGGAATAAGGGCTAAATGCTATCGCCATGGGACCGTATTAAACTCCTTTCGTTGTTACATGACTGCATTTGGGTGACTGTTCCTGTGATCAGGGATGGACATACAAAATAAGCAGCACATTTCCCCTTCCTCCAATGCAGCTACCAAAAAGAGCATAATATTAGATTTAATGAAAGTATTGCAACATCTAGGTAATGGTGAAGATGGCTGGAGCTGCGGGCTGACTAAAATTAGCGCCTGGATGACGTTTAAAGGGAGAGGGACTATGCAATGCATTGATTCTTTGCTTAACTCAGCACTTTGATTCAATTCATAGCGATGAACTCAGATCTTTTGTAATATGATGGTGGTTTATCCCTCGGTATTAGTGAGGCGCCACCTTCGTATTTTGAACTGGCCTTCTTGCACCTCGCTGGGAGGGCTGGCCTTTGAGCCGTGTCAGTAGCCTAAACACCTTCTTCGTTCTGAATATATACATATTCTGCCCGGGTATTGTGTCTTCTTTCGGCTTCTGGGAAGGGTCGGGACGCTACACTTTTGTCTATCAGTAGTGTATACTCCCTTGTGCTCCTACAAAATCTAGCTACTTCAGGAAAGACTCAGAGAGCTACACGCAACATTTTGATCTCAAAATCAAACCAATGTATTTGCAAAAGCGTAAAATGTTGAACCAAAGTTCATTTGCTTTTTATGGACTCATCAGCATCAGATCTTAATATGAACGTTTTAATTAAGAAGGTAATACATAATCAGAGCTATTTTTAACGCACCAAAAGATTCATAATCCCTGATGGGTTTAACACCACTACACTCTGAAGAGAAACCGTACCCACTATACGCTTAGCCATGATATCTGTACCCCTTCCCTCACCACTGCCCCATAAACATGGCCTCTTCCAATTTGTCAGCTGGTTCAATGGCTACGAAGGGTAAGGTGGAAGAAAAGTCTATTAGGCGAAATAGAGTAGCGCAATTGAAAGGACGAAAAAGGATTTTATTAATAAAATAAAAAAAGAGTTAGAGTAAAGACACAAATGAGGCATTTCCGATAATTTAAGCAATTATTTGTAAATGATGTTATTAATTTAAAACAGTCTAAAAAGGACTCTTGCTTTCATCTTGCATTTTCCCAACTTTCTTTACACTGAGAAGGTCAAAAGCAAATTTTAGGTAATAAATAATTGTAGGCACGTTTACTTAAAAAAATTTGCTGGTACCACAAGTCTACAAAATATCTTCTGTTGTGTTTTACTTTTTGCAGATTGTAGCGCCTTACCCAGAAGGCGGTATGACACCTGGGTTTTACATTCCCGTCGGGGTCGTTACTGGGTTTTGGGTACTGCTTGCCATTCTTGGATGTCTTTGTGCCCCGAAAAGTCCACATAAAGAGTATGAAGTCTTCTCTTGTGACTATTTACCTTAGAATATGGAGAATTTCTTTAGTTCTTACTTCGGTTTGCTGTTACCTTTTGTGAGTTGGGTTCTTACTTGGTCTTAATATCTAGTTGGTTGATCTTTTTCATCGCACAATGGCACCCATTTTACGGGCCAGTAGTTTCTACCAAGACTTTGCGGGTCATGCAGATTGATTGGAAGGTAAATTTTCTAACTGATTATAGGTTTATGCAAGTGCTGTTTTTATTCTGGTGTTAATTGTCCTTTTGCTGGTTGCTGTCTCTCGTCTTTGCTTTTTTCCTTGTAGCCTAAATGGTAAAGGGCTTCGTTAACCTATGCCGATTGCTTTCACCTTCACACATAATTCTAATGTAAATCCCTTTTCTCGCAAATATATTTAGCTTGAGATTTTTTCTGTGAGTTCTTGTTTTTCAACCAAGGATTACATAGATGTGGCAATTTGGCCTCCTCCGATGGCGATGAAAGGGTCACATTAATCTTGCATGCGTTTTATTAGGCTGCAGTGGGTAATTCCTCCCTGTTACTACGCGATAGTTGATCATTATCCTTCCATCTGGCGGCTTTCACTATTGCTAACGTTTTGGGTGGTTATTCCTAATCTTTATTATGGTTTGGTAATCATATTCTAAAAGAACCCGGCAAAGGCGTATGGATGCCTCCAGAAGATTGCTGTTATAGTTGCTTTTTTTCGTTTATTTGATTGGCGGGCCTCGGTTGGGTTTGCTCATCTTCGAGGTTTTATTACTCATCTGGGGGTTGAAATTGAAGCGATATGCGACGTTCCGGTACAAGCGTTTGACTCATTTGGGCTATCACTCCAATGTACTCAATGGTATGTCGGTCCGGTTCTTGATATCTGCCTTGCACTTCGAGTTTCAGCAAGCAGTCGGATGGAGTAGTTTCTTGGCATATTCTGCCCCAAGACCTTGGCTTGCAGATTGATTGCTCTAATTTAGTGCTCACGGAGGCATTGTTAGAATTTGACCTGCTTATCGTTGTGCTTTTAGCCGCTTTGCTAATTCGAGAACTTCCATGGACTCCTCCAGCATTGGTCAGTTAATGACAATGCACCATTTTAGGCAGAATCAGTGAAAACTACTGCAACTACCTTAGGATCGTTAGATCTCAAATCACGGATCTCAAGCAATTTAACTGCATTTTAAAGCCATACTAGGGTGTCGGGGAGAGGTTGCTTAACTAACCAATGTGACCTCCATAAGCATACCAAAGCATTTCCACTAAAATTCATTGGTTGTCTAACAGTGTTATTTTGTGATAATCGTATGCCAAAGTTTTGATTCAAAACGCAAAATTTAAAGGCGCTTTGCAATGCGATAGCAGTTTGTCCCTCGGCATTGGTGAGGCGCCACTTTTGTACTTTGAATTAGCCACCTTGTACCTCGCCGGGTGGGCTGGGCTTTGGGCCATGCCAATAGCCCAGACACCTTCTCCGTGCTGAATACATATATTCTGCCCGAGTGTTGTGTCTTCTTTGTCTTCAGGGAGTCCCAGAACGCTAAGTTAGTGGCATTGGAAAGCGAACCCGATCTAGAAAGACATGTATCCTGATATTCCACTTTTGCGTGATAAACCTCACTGGAGCAGAAGTACATATGCTACGGATGGGAGAATGGTGATGACCCATAATAGAAGGGTTGAAGTTGCCGTCCACCTTCGGCATCTCCCCCAGTCCCGTGTTCTACAGAAAAGCCATTAACAACTGAAGCGACACTGCTCGTGAACCATGTGGAAGTTTCGTGTCGGATCTCCTCTAACGTCCTGAAGCAAATCCCTAAATCGGACGAAACTTTAGGTCCAGCCAAGCCGTCAAGAGGGATCAGCGACGTTGAGGTCAAGTATCCCCTCAGTTGCGCGCTAATTTGGTGACTGGCACGGATGGCTCGTGGGTGTTTCTTAACCGCACCCACTACGTTGTAATGGCTGACGCGGGAGGTTGACCTGTGGGAGCGCTAAGGACAACGCTCAAAGGAAGAGGGAGGCTATGTAATACGATAGTGGTTTGTCCCTCGGCATTGGTGAGGCGCCATTTTTGCACTTTGAATTAGCCCCCTTGTGTCTCGCTGGGTGGGCCATGCCAATAGCTATACACCTTTTCTGCGCTGATAATATGTTCTACCTAAGTGCTTTGTCGTCTTTCGTCCTCAGGATGTCCCGGGATGATACAGCTGCATTCGATCTCACTTTTGCAATATTAATAAGTCGTCAATAAGCCAAATCAACAAATTTAGCAATACAAAGCATTTTTTAGGTAGTGGAATTGCGGGACTGCAAACCAAAGTTAGTTTGCTAAAATGAGTGTTAATGTAGCTCGTGTTCAAAAAATAAAAGCTGAAAGGAATTGGCGCCACAAGCCTATTTTTAAATGAAAACACTTTTTAAATTTTGTTCTAAGTAGTGTGTCAAAAATTAATTTTGTAAAGTTGATGGTTTTAGTTTCATCAGATGACTGGATGGCCTTCGAAATGTTTGGATGTATCGAAACCCGCATTTCTGCTTGGACCCACATTCTTGAAGTCTTGGGTGTGCTTTGCGTACCGCGTTGGAAACCTTTACAGTCGTCCGGGGTAGCATCTTCTCTCAAAATTGCACTACATTTTTGTTTAAACAATTAAATTTATGCTTGATATTTTTTTCCGTTTTGACATTTTTAGCGGTATGGTTAGTAATGCATTGTAATATGTTTATATATTGAACTTTGTGGTTATTTCCACCCGCCCAACAATTTTTTTTCATGTCTAAACTTTGTCTTCTTTACTTGAATAGACTGTAGAAAGGCGCTTATTAACGCTGCGTATACTTTTAGGTCCATGATGTTAAAAGGCTTAGTTTTTGGCACAATCTTCTTGATGGTGATTGCTTCTACTAAGGCTTCCTGCGTGCTACAGGGAGTCTGCGGCAAATCGACTCAGCATGTTTGCTTTCCAGGGCGTGTTTCTACGGTGAAAATATCCGATGAAGTTGCTTCTTACTGTTCAAAATTTTCAGAAGGCAAAGAAGGATGCTGTACAACTGAACAAATCGAACTGGTTAAAAAGGGTTTAAAGAAAGTTGGCTTCTATTTTGGCAAGTATGTAAGGCAATAACAAGTCCTATATTTTGTAATTATACATTAAATATTAGTTGCTGCAAAATTTTTTGGAATTTTTATATTTTTCGTTCTGTTTAGACACAGCAAGTGCTTCCAATTGATGAAGGAAATGTTCTGTAAATTCCATTGCCGCAAAGATCAAGATGAAGTTATTTATGATATTGTACCGGATTCGGATAACTCTGCAGTGAGCATGACTGTTGAATTAGATGAGGATTTCGTCGAAGATTTGTTCGATGCTTGCAAAGTAATTTCTTTGATTTTTTTCGTAAAAATTCGTTGGTTTTTGTGTTTTAATAGTATTTTTTATCTATTTTTAGGATATCAAGTTTCTTTCTGTCCGGGTGGCTAATCGAGTTTGCCTAAGAAAACCCTGTGATGCCAAAGAGTTTATTCGTAGTCTTGGGACCTCTAAACAGAATGGCGGAAGATCTCCTATGCAGATAAATTTTAAACTGGTTTAGGCTGCGTTGGCAATTTTCTAATGTTAAGTGGTTGTTTATTCGAACGTTTGTGCTTGTGTGTCATTTTCGCACTCTTTGTACTCAATAAAAGTAGTTCTGGAAGGCGGGGATAATTTTTCTTATGCCTTAGAAAATATACAACTTACTCATTTTTGTTTTTAGCAATCAAATCAAAAGTTCAATTTTTGAAAAATTTATCCGATATCCCTCTGTTTTGTGCAAGTTACATGTAGGCAAGAACTAAAAAATCGACGTTTCATAAAGTACTTCTTTTTATTTGGGAAGCACTGTATTTGGGCTGAAAATATTCAATTACATCGCCTTAAAACCCTTAAATTTTGCAAATTTGTTCTTATTTAGAGGAGGGTTAGTAATTTTTGTTTAATAGAAGAAATAGTGGAATATATTCTTAGGAACTTTAAGCTGCTTTGCCAACTCAACGCCTAATTTTTATCGTGTATGTTACATGATCTGACAGTAAATGTCCTTTTGTTCTTCTTCTTCCTTCCCATCTAACCACATACTTTGATTAAATGTGTTTCACACGTCTATGTGAGTAAGTACATCATAGTGCCAGAAATAAGTAACACTGGTAATTAACGTGCCTCATCAGCAATTCATCGATGCTTACATCGGTCCTGGTCAAATCGTGCTCTTAGATCTCTTTCTCGCGATCCTAGTTGGAGCACTGCACCACTTTCGATGAGAATCAACAATCTTTGGGTTGCTGTAGCAATCAGCACAAAACCAATCATTCGTTGTGTTTCTACTCCTTTACAACACCTTGGAGAATCGTCAGAGGTTGTGCAATCAGTGCACTGTACCAGACCAAATATCCCTTTCCAGTATTTTATAATGCGTAAAGACTGTAAATACGCCCTTTCGCCTTTTATTTGCCTTCCATAGATGGCATTCTCCACGCTGGAATGATCGAATAGACAAACGAATAATTGAATAAGTATATGCAACTTTGCTAAACACTTTGAGTGTTCTGTACCATCTGCGAAGAGAGGATGTCGAGATTGCGCTTTAGGAAGTAACCATCGTAGTGACTGACTTATCAATGAAGAGGGAAAAGTGAAAGCTAAAGTCTTGGTGCAAGACCTTCAACAAAGAAGTGGGTGTGTACACTTGATTTTTTGGAAAAATTTATTCGGTAAGTCTATAGACATTCAAAATACTACCTAGTTGGTCAACCACTAGCATTTTCAGTGCGGAACGGAGAAAAGGTTGCGGGTAAGACTGTTTAAAATGGATTGTTAAAAAATAAATTTGTAGAAAACAAAAGTGCATTTTCGACATACAGCAACCCGCATCTTCTTCAAAGTTGTTATGACATCTGAAGATATACAGGCTTGGACTTATGGTCACGTAGCCAATGTGGAGGCACATACCGCGGAGAATGAAGATTTCAGGCGATGGGGGTGGAATTCAAAACATGTAGCTAATCATCTAGGTTTCAATTATTAAAATACATCTCAAAGTTCTCAAGCAAATAGCTTTAATCCTATTGCCCCACTAGGAAATAAGCAGAAATTTTCGCTGAGATATTTAAATAAATCGGATTTCACAACTTGCCAATTTAAGTTATATTAACTTCCATTTGTGGGGGTGCCACTGCAAAGCCTATTTGTTTGAATAGACACGCTAGGTGGTGAGCGGTCGGGTTGCATTAATTTCGTAGCTAAGCGGACGTCATCGGCCCCCACGATGTTGACAAGCGCTGATCCCCATAATACTTTAAGAATTTGTATACCTAACTACCACACTACAAAGCATGAAATGCCTTCCTTCAACCACTCTTCTTGGTCAGAGGATCTAAATCGAGCGAAGGAGAGAATTTATTGCAGTCTTCTCGAAAGGAAATGGGATTGTATTCGCATCAGTTCTATTGTAAAGATAGAGTGTGTACAATAAAACGTTTAATGCAATTAGTTGGATAGGTCCATTCTTTATTCGTTGGCGTCTTTGGAAAAGTGTGGCGCCAAGCCGATCCTGATGCTAAGGATCTGGGAGGGGTATCAGTCTCCACCGAATTATCGAGGTCATGTCACATCTTCTCCCATTAGAGTAGGTTGAATTGATCGAAGCACAACAAATAAACCTCTGTGTTACCATTAAACTCCATGGCTGCGTATTTTTTAGCCCAAAAATGAACATTAAGTTTCCAGAGGTTAAAGGTAGCCGTATTTTACTATCAATCGAAAAATTTTTTTTGCAGGTGTGAACACAGCAGCAGCTGATTTTGGGAATTTAGAACAATACACACGCACAGTGATAAAAAAGAGGAACGCCGATTGTTGGAATGGTAATATGAGGAAGTATTTTGCGCAGCAAGTAGTATTGCATGGACTTCCGCAAAATTCAAATACCCAAACGGAATGAAAATTTAAAGGGAAAAGAAGAAAATGGGTTTGTTTCAGATCTCTAATTTTTGTGGATGTTAAGAACTTTTTCCTTCGTGTATTCATTCCAGATGATGAACCTGCGTGCACATTACGAAGGGTTTTTGTTGTGATGGAAAACAATTATAATGGCGGTTGGGACATCGTGAAGGGAAAAGAAAATCACAGTGCTTGTCTAAAATAGTTGTTTTGGAAAAAGCATATACTAATTTCTTTATCATCACGTATGTCTTGACGATGTGGCATGAAAGTTGAAGTAGCAAAAATGGTTATTTAAGCCGATTTTTGTCAGCTTTTCGAATGTTATGTGCATACACGAGAAAGTAAGGTGCAAATTTTTAAACGAGTGAAGTACAGACTAGACTTAACCCACGTGAAACTCCTTAAAGAGCATTTCAATACCACTTAGATATTTACTTAGCGTGATAATGGAAAACCACGCTTTTGATACAATGATTTGATCCGTTAAGAAATGTTAAGCTCACTAAAGAAATATGTCGGATGTGTCCGAAAATTCACAGCATGTAACAATTTTATGGTACTTTAGCGCAATTATTTACAATGGCATGTAATGCTGCGATAGTTTGTTACACCCTTCGTATGACTACGTAGGTACACACACCTCCGCAGTTTATACTTCTGCTCCATGATATGGCATTGGGCCGTGTCACCACCCAACTATCCCCTTTATACCCTTGTGAAGTACTTTCTATCATAACGCTACAACGCAATCTTTGCAAGATTAACACTTCGCTTTCAAGGGCAGTTAAGGCTCCGAATCTGTACCCCCTCCGAGTGGCTTTACCTCCGAGGTATGATACTGCAACCGCCTAGCCTTTTCATGCGTCAATAGAAAGGTTTTGGGAAAGCTATACCGTTGTAATACCTTACGACTTCAGGAGGCCCCAATCGCAAATCGTAAAACTCTACTTTGAAAAAATGATCTAAAATAGTGGCAGATAATCCAATATGGAGAAAAAATTATAAAATTATTGTATGCTTTGAACATATCTTTGCTTTGTTCTACTGTAATTTTGCCTAAATTTTGCTAAAGGCAGTAAATATCAGCAAGTATTGGGCTGAATCGGCCCGTGTGCGGAACATTTGGTTTCGTCTTTGTGTTTTCGGGTTTGGTGATTAAGCTCGTTTTTATAGAGACGAATGCCTTTGCTCGATATTATTTTATCCGAAACCGTGCCTTTAAACGAAATAATCGACTGTGTGTGGAGTGCGATGATCGATGATTACCGTCAGTCCCTTTTTGAGGGTCTGTTACTTATGTGTTCGGTTCTTCCTCTTTTTTTTTCGCACCGTAATTAATATTTGTTGTTTTTCTTATTTCTAGATTCCAACCACCCATTAGCTTTTATAACCGACTGCTCAAATGAAAAGTACACTTTTCAGGTTGTTAACAAGTCTACTTCAGGGATGTTGTGTCAAACACTTTAATGTCTATTTTATATCTCTTGTTTTGACTAAACATTGTATATTCGTTTTGTTTAGAAAATGAAAACAAGTCTACATTTGTTTTATGTGAAATGTGTGGGAATTCATTTAGAGAAGAACGCTACCTAAAACGTCATGTACAGCGAGTTCATGGAGGTCTGTCCGTGCATTTTACTGCTACTGTTAATTTGTTTAGAGGAACTCACCTGCAGTTTTTGCTACAAGACATTTGGACTGCAAAATCAGCTTGATCGGCATCTTATGGAGTTTCATGATGGTACTTTGCTCTAGCCACACTGAAGTTTTAGTTCCCCTGAAGTGCCGTGAATGTCTAATGAACTTCTCATCGAAGAAGCTTCTTGATGCTCACTTCAGTCTTAATCATGGAGGTGAATCCCTTTGCTTCTTTCTTACCAAGTAGTAAGGCCTGTTTTTTGAAGTAGGATTATTGTATGCATGCTGAATTAGGTGACTAGAACCCTAGGAATGAAAGTCCTACCGCTTATGGAATTAGAACAATGTTGCTGTTCACTTATCACCTAATTATGTTAGAATTTGTCAGAAACAGGGGCGTAGATTATGGGGTGATTTTTAATGACTGTGAATTGACTTTCCATTCCAATGGTGGTGATGCGGTTTGTAGATTTCAACAGATTAATCTATAGTGTCTTGATTATGAACTCCATTGCGTGGTCTCAACAGCTTTGTACTATCCAGCGGTGAGTCTGCTCTGATGCTGCGTTGTATATGCCAACCAGCATTTGTAAGAGTGTTCAGCAAAATACGAAACGTTGGTCCGCAAAGCCCATGTTCTGTACTCACTTCTCCTACCTTGTTCCTACTTAAGTGCTACCAAGCTTTCTATCTGGTTCCATTTGGTTACTACAGGCTTGTCAATGGTGTTCTTTCTTCACATAGTCTGCATATTTTGTAACTATTGCGTGGAAACCTTTTAAGTCGTTCAAATTTTGTGTTGCCTTAATTGTTGATTCCCCTATTGCAGAGCAAGGAGATCATCAAATGTGGACCTAGCTTCAATACCTTCTGTCAATAGTCTGCTATTCTGGCCGTCCGTATCTGCTTCCTCCTTTTGTCACCTTCATGTTTTTTAATCGGCGGGTTGAACTGGAATTTCCGTTAATGTGGTATCTGGGTTCTTTCTAGTTCAAGTCGAATTGTATTACAGGCATGTAGAAAGGCTAGAGAAGTGTCATCGTGGGGTGACATAGTGTTGTGGCGATCGACATCTGCTGACACTAAAAACCCATATGGCCTGATACATAATAAAAATTAATGCATTTTTCTTTTTAAAGATGGAGTGATCAATTACTGTAACGAGTGTGAGAGGCTCTTCTCTAGTGTCACCTCCCTTCGGCGCCACGATCGAGTTGTGCATCAAAAAGTGCGTCCACATGTGTGCGCCCACTGCAATAAAGCCTTTGGGCAGTCCTCCTCCCTCAAAATTCACCTTCAACGAATGCACCCAGGCGAGTAACGCTAATAGGCTTAACGGACTTACATCTCCTTTCTTCTTTTAGGAGCCGACTCGGCGTAGTCTCCAATCCGGCCTTCGAATAGCTCCTTGTGAATTGTCTTTGTATATCAATACTGTATCAAGCAAGAAAATGTATTGGTACAATTTTTGGCAAAATTATGATAGTATAAAGTGTACTGATGAATTTTTTGTCCAATTCTATTCATAAGCGTGTCCACCTTAGAGGCTCTATTCTTGTCAACATTTTAACTACTTACTGAATGTAAGTACCATGGTCGTTCTTACTTTACCTAGAGCGCCGTGGTGGAAGTTTGTCCACATTGGTATTGTCCGTGTTTTCAAGCCATCCACTTGAGGCTTTCACTTATCCCTTCTGCTGTGTCTTCGTAAAATTCCTCGGACTTGGGGAGAATGATTGTGTTTGGGTTTGGGATTACCGGCCCTTCTGGGGAGAAAAGCCGCAAAACTCATCCTTGAATGAAACTAGATGGAAACTGTTGAGTGGAACATATGCGCCATGAACACAAGAGATTATGGAGGTAAGGTTTCGTTGAGTGAAACGGAGGGCTGACTTTTAATACGCTAGAAGAGCCTGAACTTGTAGAATGGCTGAATGAAGAAGGTAAATACGCTGGCATTAAGTTTGATGGGAAGTTGTGCAGTACTGTTTTAAAACACAACAAGGGAGCGATTCTATTATTCGGTAGGCCACATATCCGATCAGTTCAAGCGTGGCTTGAGTTCGCTTTTGAATTCGCAGAATGTTGGGTCCCTTAGTATTGAAGGTTAAATAACTGCAGAGAGCCAGGTGGAAAGCAACCAATCCTTTTCCAACGAGGCGAAAGCTTGGAAATATCACTGTTGTGCCTTTGAGCAAAGTGACCTGATCCTGGCGAACTTCATTTCAGTCTAACTCCTACCTCCCGGCTGGTCATTCTCTTCCACACGCGCTTGGCAGGTACCGAGAAAAGTGCCAATCAACTCTTGCAGAACTATGAAGAATGGGAGTAAGGGAGATTGGGCAGTGCCCCTCTCTCCATTTCGTTGTCTTATCTTGTGAAGAATGGGCTTCTCCCCAGTTAGTAACGTGCCTGACTACACAACTGTCCCAATTGAGGAACCGTTTCGTTAGCCAAGTTAAGCATCGCTTTTGGCAGATTTCTTGACGCGTTCGCCTGGAGGCTTCTTGAATGTAATGTACTTATCTTTTGGTGGTTCAACAAAATCAAGCTCACCTAAGCAGTCTCCCTTAGAAATTGCCGTGTATGTGCGCGACCACGGACTCCATCAAGTTCACTCTAACGAGTGAGCTGAATACTGGAGGAGTCAATCAGCGAAAATAAATTACTAATATTAAGGCTCAAATTTTAGCAAGTGCATGGGTCTCAAGGAGGCTGGAGGAAAAAAGATGGCTTTAGTGGCGGCAAAACCAGTCCGATCATATCCGTTTATTAAGGAGAGGAGAGGGGACTGACAAACCGCAAGTCAAGTGTTCACGCCAAGAAAAGTGAGAGCGGGGTTTGGGAGGACCATAGCACCGAGGAAATAGAGAAGATGAGTGATCAGCTTCCTTGCCAGCTGTCTTCGCCGACTGTCTGAACCTCCGCCAACAGCGTGCGTCCCAATGAGGGCTAGGAGGAGGTAACAGCTTGCTCCACCCGCAAATCCACCCGTGTAGGTCAGTATCACCTCCACTGAACCGAAAAAATGCAATATACTGTGAAAAGTTTGAGAGCAATGGGATTCTTACGGCCTTATCTTGTCAAATCATGCCTAGACAGTAGTGGCAATGAATAGTGAGATGTTTCTAAATATTGTCAACCGCAAATATTTGTGGTTTGAGAGCGTGCCAAAAGGTTACAGAAGAATAGCTACAACAGGAACCACCCGGAAGAGGTGAGCCAGCGGGACCGCATCTGCCTTTATTAATCCCCCAAAACTATAGGAGTTCCGCGTTTTTTTAATCGCATGCTTAAACACACAGACACCTCCTCAGTCTCCGTGGTTTGTATTACCGTTCGGCGAACTAGCCTTCCAGTCGGAATTGAATGATTTGGAAAAGGTCAAATATCCAAGGACACCTGAATGGAACCTTAGCAGACGTCTTGGTGGTATCGAAAGGAGAACCAAGTGACAGGGGGGCAAGTGTTTCTGCAGACAGTGACCTGCACATTAGACGTACAGGTTTGAGTGGTGCAGTCAGGCATCGATGGTATTTCTACTTTTGCCAGCTAAGTAGTTTTTTGGCACCGACCCTACTGGACATTTACTTAAGTGAATACAATAGTGAAATCAAAGACATGGATTGTGATCTGCAGATACAATAGAGCGACAAAATTTGGCAGCAATGCTCTGATCACACTGATTCTGCCATCAACTTTTCCACCAAACATTGCATCAGGCGGGAGCAACGGCTCCAGGGGTAAGTAACTCCTAATTCCTACCATCCCCTCTCCTTATGGAAACAAACTCTTACTTGTGCGGTGTCAGTGCCACTGTTTTCAAAAAATCAATTCTATGCACTGTACTTTGAAGTCATCACCCTATTCTATTCAAATCACAGGGAAAAAGTAGTTTCTAAGCCACGCACTTCCGACCGCGGGGATGGATATGCACCACCAAGACATAATGTCGGCAATACACAATATCGAGGGTAAATACGCGGAACAGGCAAAAAGACAGACAAACAAGTCTGCGTGATCTTTTTTGCACGGGGAGAAGACCACAGGCAAGACAAATTTGACAGTAATTCTACTTTTATCAAAACTTTCGCCTCTAGTCACCTCCACTCCTACCTTACTTTCAGTCTACGGCTAAGAAAAGCCGACCATCACCACTTAAGGAGACATCAGAAGGAAATCACGGAGAGGGTTTACATCACTCTACCAGTAAATTTTACAAAAATGTGCGTTTTTGCGTTTACTAGTAGAAATATGACTTTCCTCCAGCTGATTCACAATTTATGATCGTTTCTAAGGCAAAAAACGAAGTTTATCCTGTACACTCGGTACAAGGTCAAGATCTCAGCCGCAATCAATGCTCGGCCTTCACCAAGAAATGCTGCATAAAACGTTAGCCTCCACACTGATGAGTGGCATAATCCTTTGGCGATGAGGTGATGCCTGTCGCAGAAGCGTGAAAGGGATGAGAAGTCACCCTTGATGTGTGCGTCACCCAGTTACCTCACCTCCATCACCACTTTCCTAGTGGATTAGTGAGTAAGCAAATTGTTGCATCACTCATGCTAAACACTGCCTTCAGTGAAATTCTCCATGCAGTAGTCACGAATTATTTCGGCGACCAGAGTCCAGAGCAACAAAATTCCACACTGCCACCAGGGGAGGGTATTCTTGGAAGTGATGCATCTACCTTGGAATGACCCACCACCCGAATCAAACTAGGAGGTAGGCTTTGCAGCCGCACTTTTCCAGGTGCTACGCATTCAATGAAAAGCTTCAAAGGCTTCGAAAGCCATCGCATCAAATTCAGTTCGTGGAGCCCTCACTTTGAATTACACCAAGCATTGATATACCGCGTTTGCGACGTGAATTTTACAAGTTTCAGAAGTCACAAAAAGTTTACTGCAGTGGGCTATACCGAAAACTTGACAAATCATTGAATCATTAGATAGGAATTTTCAAAGATATTTTCACCTGAGAACTGCTATCTTCTTCAACGGCACCAGTAATGTGTCAGGCTAGGACACGATGAATTACTACTCTTTCAGTCTATTACGTGCTTACAGGAATTTAGAGCATACGGTATGTTAGGAATTCATCTGTTTGACCTCTAAGCCTAAGGTATTTCAAAATAATTATCCTCCCATGAAACAAAATCGTGAAGCACTTTTGGGATAATGGGAGAACTTTTTCAGGAATACAAAATAAGACCAGGATTACGTGAGCACCTCTCGGTGCGCATTACGAATTACCACCAATTTTGCTAGAATAAACATCTTTAAGAAGTAATGGCACGCACCCTGGCAACGACTGACAGGAATATGACACCGCCAGTTATCCAGTAAAATCGCATGCTTGGAATAGTCGGGGAGGCGTCCGCGTGGAGAGGTCCTTCTTTAACCTACAAACAAGAGGAGAGGGGAAGCGATGTGAGAGAACAAGAGTTCTTTTAACTTAGCATCAAAACATTCAGGATCTATCAAAACTGACGTGATACATCACCGAGGTTAGGAAACATATACTCTCTCGCAGTCTCTAACTCAGTAGTGATGGTGACAGTCAATCCAGTCAAGTGATACTGCAGGAAGGGGTGAGGAAAAAGCCTAAAAAAGGACACTCACCACAGCCTCCTCAAATAGCAGATTGTGCAAGGCAGTGCGCAAAGGAAAGAGGAGAAGGGGAAGGGAAGCAGCGACTGTGTAGAGAAAGCCCAAACGGAGGTGAACTGCTTGGTGGTCCTCGGGATAAATGGCCAAAATGTCCCCAGGTAATGTCTCGTTCAAACCATGGTAGAATGCTATGTAACCCATTAGACCAGCCTAAGGGGAAATAGGAGGTTGGAAGTAAAGTCCGATTGCCCGAGATCACTGTGTTATTCCCTTTTTCTTTTCTCACCTGCACAAGCGTGGTTATGGCCTGCTGGACCTCCAGGGAAATCTGCATTCGTCATCTCTGAGCATTCCAACCCACCTTTAAGTGATTCCACGAGCGCTAACTTGTCAAACAGGGATGGCAACAGGGTTGTTTGCATCCAAAACGTCCACCATATGAGAGGACTGTGCTACTTCCTCTTTGATACAAATATTTATACATCCCAGCCATTTCTAATTTACATAGTACGTCCAGGCAACAAATCGCGATCCTACTGCCTTTTCGAGGTTATTCATTCCTTTTTTTCAGCCAATAATATCTAAGCGTTAGTATCTTGAATTTCCAAATTTGTGTTGTTAGTTTGTTGTACTTGTTGAAGGAATAGAGACGAGGTGAGCTGATAGCAATTGAAAGGAGTAAGAAAGGTCAAATGTGACGATGGATAAATATAAAACGCACAGGAAACAGCTTACATATTTCCATAGACAAACACTCTTGAGAAGCACAAGTGGTGTTTGGTTTTACTTCCAAAAAATGTCTGTATATGATGGAACATTCCATCGGAAAGCAACTGTTGCAATCCGCTGCTCAAGTAGGATAAGGTATTATGCCCTAGATGATAGTCAAACGGTTTGTCACATATGAATGGATGGCAATGTTCAAATTCTAATCTGCATCGGCAATTTGAATGCTAAAGTATTATTAATAAATCAACCTACCACAGAGTAGTAGATGAAAATGAAGGAGAAAGCGTAGATTAGAACTTTTTTCATGATGACAAGAGGGGGATTCTTTAAACTCGTGCAGATTGTACTCACTTGACTGAAAATGAACGAGATAACGACATAAGTAGTGGACACCACCTATTGGGTATCTGAAGGCCAATTTGAGTCGCAGCTTACACCTGGTAACAGAGAGAGCTCGCAATAATGGGCACACAACGCACCAAGCCTTCCGGTTGCCAAAAACGGAAATATTCCAGGGAGAAGTGCTTGGACAAGACTTTCGGAACTGCAAAGGCTAACATCAGCTAACTGGATTAAGCACATGAATAAGAATTATAACGTTATTGTGAATCAGCCAATTAAGCAAAACGTATATCTAAAAGAAAGATAACGTAAATAATGACTGCTACCGAGCTCGTAGCGCTAATAAAATCCACGCGCCGAAAAAAGCAAAAAGGAGTAACAAGAACTGCGGCGAACAGTAAAACGCAACGCCTGATAGTAGCACTAGCCTAAAAATTACAAGATTAAGCAACGATATATCACAGACCTTCAAACTGGAAACAGTAGAAAGGACTTCGCTACCCAAATCACCGATTGCCACATTGAGTCCAACTATCATCCCAAAAAGCAAGCCACTTAGGCTAAAGTGTTATTTTCACCAGAAAAAGTAGTTCAGCCTTACCATAATTCAACTAAGCGTCTGCCAAAGGTGCCATGAGACTTATAAGCTGGAGTATAGATTGTTAGGGCGACAAATGAAACGAACCTGCACGCTTGAGAGAGTCGCATCGGAAATGGTTAATTGGTTTGATTGTCAGAATGCAAGAATGATACGTTGCAAGGGTCATAAGCAATAAGGCTATGATCATCAATACAACTCCACACCAAAGTAAGATTAATAAAACAATGCCCACATACTTCGTGAAAGCAAAAATGCATCGCAAGGACGCCAACACCGATACTACTTTTAATAAGATTAAAAACGTGTGGTAATAAACATCTAAAATCCTATTTGCAATGATTGGACGTTACATTTAAGGTTAAGTGTCCGTGCAATCAAACGCCATCAAAGAATCACACTTACCACAATTACTTGCTCTACCAATACATCGCAAATCCTCATAGCCGTAAAAAAGACTTTCCAAAAAAGGCCCATTTAGAAGGCCAAGGATTGCAAGAATCCTCAGGAAAGAATATTTAATTAGTTGAATAAATGCAATGACAGAAGCATAAGTACAGAATGAGAACAAACGTTGATTTAAACAAGAATCAAAGATTAAACTAATAGAATGAAGTTCACAAACTAAGGGGGGAAGAGAGACTACTAAGATGGAAAATATACAACCAAACTCTCACGATTGGTTTTATCGCACTAAATTAACACCAAAAGATAATTGGGGTAAAGAAAAGCAGAAAAATGCATCAGGGGGATGAAATTGCAGAGGGAGAAAGAGGAATCATGGATGACTTTGGATAGACCTCGTATCCATTGCCTTGTTGTGCGGCTTTTCGAAGGTTGCCACCATGCCCGGGGGCAACAGCTTGGCCGCATTGATACCCCTGAAGGTCACCCGTGTAGGTCGCACCAAAACACCGTGATTGGGAGCACAGCTAAAGTAGCGGCGGCCCGCAACCGCACCATCATGTCGACCATGCGGTCCGCGTAGCTCCACGCCTAACCATAAGCCGTCGGTGAAGTCTACGGGTCCGATGTAGCGAAGGGTTCCTGAAAAGATCAAGAAGGGGACATGAAAACAACAGGATGTATTGTACCAGTCTCCATTAATTTCGACTGCATAGTGCTGACGTAAGTTCTAGCCAATCAACCCACTCCTTTGATAATAAGGCGGATTCTAAACTTTTTGTGTTGTTGGGTATTAAATCGTTTCCAAAGAACATCAACCCCAAATTCAATAACCAGAAGCATAGTTGAATTGGGAAGGGCAATCACAACAAAGGCCACCCACCAAGTTCTCCCATGCATAGCACCTGCATGCCAACCTGCAAATGGAACTCCTCGGCAGCACTTGAGGTCCATCCACGACCACCTTTGGTAGCAGTTAAGGCCCTCACAGAAGCGGTGGAAGGTCGTGGACGTCCCAGAGATGCGTAGTTGTCACCAAAGGAGAGGTCGGACCGGCGTGTACACTCTGGAGTTACAGGACGGCGACGCTGGCAGTCGGGCAGAAAGTCCGCATGCACAGACTGGCTCATATCGTTGTTGATGGCAAGATCCGAGGATCGATTGCGTGGTGGAAGTCTACGATTAAAACGAAGGAAGAAACTCAGAGAATTTGCTGATATTTTTTTATTTCCACTTGATTAGGTAATTAATTAGTGGATGAATTCAACGGAACTGGGTGGATGGATGAATCAGATTTGAGATAGATATATCCCGGACATAGTAATGAATCGCAACAGGAATTTGATGACTCTAAGGTAAATTACATAAGTTGGACAGAAGACAAGTACACTCTGAGATCTAGCGCTGTCAAAACAACCCCTTTTGTCGATTTTAAAGACGAACAGGCTTGGATGAAGTAGACACAGATGAATGAAGGGATGAGACAAAGCGAGCTGAAACCAAGCTGAAGGACCTAAAGCGATCTCCTTTGCATCAATTCCGATACGCCTCGCACCCGATGACTTGTAGAATGGCGGCACCTGTAAAAGGCATGCGGGACCTTATCAGTACGACACCCTCCACTGTCCTTCGCTATTTTCGCCCTACCTTCAACCCTCGTGGCATAAAGGTGATGATTCAACGAACCTGTCGTGATCCAAAGTGCACGCCCTACGAGCCAAGCTTAATCCGATCCTTTTCAAAGCCTCAGGGGCCTCTCATCAAGAATATAACACTTAGAATGCACTTGCATCAGATTATCAAACAGGTTCGTGAGGTTTTCGATATGCTTTAATATGATGAGTTCGTTGTAACCTGAAGTGACCTGTAGAACGCTCGACCATTTATGGCCAACGTATAGAGGATAACAATGCGTAAACTTATCAGTGCGGTACCCACAATTGGTCTGCACCAGTTCCCTCTCATCGTAAATTCTGCCATTTTAGGCCTGATTTAAATTAGGCTTGTCTGTTTTACGAGGCCAAGCTTAATCCTGTTCCAAAGCGTAGATGGCCGAATAATCTGAGGCCGTACTTATTGGTCAAGAGGTGGGTACATTGTATCCCGACTATGCAAAAAAATTCATCTACCCGTGTATGTGAACGGGTAGCAGATGTATTAATGGATGACAGCAAGCTGCAAAGACCCTCAATTTCCCGGTCACTGTTTTCGTGCGTGCTATAAAAACGTGCCATTTCCGGACCGTTTGCTGACTAGCTTGCCAGGGGAAATGCTCGTGTTTATTATGTATCTCAAAGCTACCCACTTATCCATGACACAAAGGAAAACAGGCCTACCTCTGTAGACGCAGGGCTGGTGCAAAAACACCGTGTTTCGATTCGCAGGTGAAATAACGAACACCCTCCACAGAGCCGTCGTTTTTTCCCACGGCCTTGGACAACTCCACGCCGTACCAAATGCCTACAGAGGAGGCAAATGATACTTCCATTTGAAATTATTGAAATTCTTTTTCATCTCTACTGACAAATGCCTTCGACGATGTCTATCACCACACTCATCAAGATGTTTGCAATGAAACGATGGTTTGTTTAAAAACCAGATAAAAATTTTAAAATTGGGAAACTCCATTTACCCATACATTGCTACTTAAATACAATATCAGCGACAGCATAAAAAAGACGTGGAAAGAGACACTGCTAAGGAAAGACATCCGCCGCCTACCGGGTGCAAATTGTGTTTCACCGACATAACGGATGGTTCCACGTCGAAGACCCGCAACCAGAACTCTGTCGCCGATTTTAAAATCCTCTGTTGCGGACGGCTTGTGCAAACCTGAACGGAAGAATAAAAATCCGTTCATTTAAATGTTTTGACAAGCCTTCGGTGGAGTCTGACGGTCAGACAAGCCCCAAACACCGACAGAGTCAAGAGTACACCAGATAAACAACTAGGCAGTAGAAGTAAAAAGAAGGGAAATGACACATACTGAGGAGCTCAAAAAACCTCTCAAGTTAATTCTATTTAGATAATTATATACAAAATTCGTCGCCTATAGGAACTGTGATAGTTTCAGTTCCACGTTAAACATCTTTTACTCCAAGCAAAAGTAAAATAGGGTAAAATATTGCAAAATTTGCATCAGCCGTCAGAGACGACAGTTGAAAAGCTCGACTTATTCCATCCATGTACCTTCCAGAGTCGCGAGCCTTCAAGAGTGACTCAGACATGGCAACGAAGTAGGAAAGGAATGGACACTAACCAGTGTCGACTTTGGCGCTAACATGGGAGACGTCAACAGGGATATTCTGCAACGGCGTCGGAGTAGAACGCCTCCCGTTGGCCTCCACAAAACAGGGACGGATCTGTCCATTCGTCCGACTGACCTTGTACACTCGACCGATAGGTGCGAAAATACCGTGGTTGGGGGCGCATTCAAAGTAGGATACCTAGAAAATAATTAAATACAGTACATATCCGACGTATCAACTCAATACCCAAGTGTTAGCAATAAATCATATTGCTGTCATGTTCTATTTTTCCCTCAGAAATGGCACTGCGCTTGTGGGAGCAGTAGGCAAACCCCATTTGAAAAGACAGCGGACGCGATTTCGTCGCCTGGATGCCTCCCCCCTCCCCCCTTCCGCCTTTATGTCACAGAATAAAGGAGTATGAGAAGATACGATATACATCATAGAAGTCATGTCTACTCCAATCTCGAAGACGTCTGTTTCAAATGAAGATTTGAGGAATCCAGATGGATCACTGGACAGCATTAAAATGAAAGGTGGCAGGAAAGAGTAGCAACCACTGTCTTTGAAAGCAGTTGCATAAAGGTCGACTGTCATAAGAGTTGAGATTAGTGTAGAGCATAGACCAACCCTTTGTAGTACCAAGGGGGTGAATTCTAAAAGAGGACGTCAATATGGGCACACGAAAATCGGCGATACGTGTTTCTACCTCGCGGAGTTGCAGTATACCGACTACAATCTCTTAAATGATCGGTACAAAATCGGATCGGACTAGGCAAAACCCAGCATTAGTCTAAAATTCAGCTACTCATGCGATCCAGTTATGAACGCCACTAACGAGCAACCATCTCATCCATCAGGCAGACACGCTCAAACTCACCCCATTGACCGAGCCATTGTCTTTTCCATAAGCCTCATCCAGCTCAATGCCGACCCATACCCCAGATGCGAATTCCACCGGTCCACAGTACCTCAGTCGACCCATTCGCCCACTAGTGGCAGCTGCTGTAGCGGAAAATTTTGCTGACGCCTCACTACTACCGCCACCAGGTCCAACACAAACTCGGTCGCCCAGAGCCAGTCCCATTGCGCGTAATGTGACCTTGGCAGACACAGTAGAGGTGGGGGAAAGGGAGTGATGGACGGGGGTAACGGTGGCGGAAGAAACTGTCAGCGATAGAGGAGGCGGCGGAGGCGGTGAAATATTCAATCTACGTGTCCGCGCCGGTGATGCAAAGGGGGTATTTGGTTCCGTGGATGCAACAGTCGCCCTACGTGGTCTTCGGGGCGATAGGACTCCCGTTTCGGCTAAAAAAATGGGAACGTTTCCGGGTCAACAGTCCTAGTTCTTAGATGGAACTTACCAGGCATAGGAGCGGCAACTTCAGTGGCACTGCATGCCGGGGCAAGGAGGCCAAGAAGCAGAGAACCCCCAGGACTCCTGGATCGATTTGGAGCAAGAAGGTCGCCCGTTATTGGACTTACAGTGGAACGAGAGCGCTGCGGTGTGGGCGAGTGGATCTCGCTGCCCAAATAACCCTGAAGCAGGTGCTGTGTTGCTGTTGGCAACACGCGGTAGCCTGACGAGGCAGTGCAACCCGCACCCAGAAAATCCAACTGGATAAAACACAAGCAGCAACACAACTTGAGTCCTTTCGCTATATCAGATAGATTAAGTCAAGCAGGGTTTTTTTCTCAAGTGACATTACATTCTGCTGCAGCACCTTTGCCAGGTGCGACCACCTATGAGAACCAACGGTTACGCTTATTGCCCTTTCAACTATTTTATTCTCGTAAACCTGATCAGGCAGTTAGAGTGCTCTGATTTCGCCATGCAAATAAGAGGATAAGAACTTTGTCTCCATATTTAGCATGTCAAAATGTGAATTTTTGCTATTGGCACACTAACATCTGCCTACAGTAATGCGTACGACAAAACACCATCCTTCCCCTTTTATGGAAGCGAGATGACGGTTTTGCTGCCAGCTTCAAGTAAGAAATAGCAGCTCAACAACCCGCCATGGTAAAGTATTATTTACCCCAATTTTTACATCTGCGGTGAAAGTATGCTTTCGAAACCGTCTTATAAATCTTATAGTAGAGCCAAGGCCTAATGATATAATACAGAAAAAGGAGCAGAGCGAAGTGAGAGAAGAAAGGGAACAATATAAAGCTAACTTGCAAGGTTAATTTTATTGAAGGCATAGGTGAAAAATAGCATTTAGCACCCCAACTATAAAGTGAGCCACTTGTTCAGAACACACAATGCTACTGATAAGTAAGTAGAACGCAGTGAAAGAGTAAAACCCACCTTTAGTTTGGTTTTTCTATCAACAGCTGGACCCAACAGTTCGGCTAATCGATCACGCATGCTGGAGAGGGGTTCGGGTAACTCCCCTGCTGGCGGGAGACAGTCTATTTAAGTGATCAAGAACAAATTGGATTACTTTAAAGATTACTTTTTGTGAGATAAACTATTTTGTACAAGTTAGTAGAAGACTTATTTTATAAATGGCATTAACGAAAACCGATCACAAAGAATAACCTATTCATACACGCGGTCAAACCGAAATCCATGCTTATCTACGCGTACAGAGGACTTCAAGGGCAGAGTACAGTGGTGAAAAGCTCATCCACAATAAGATTGTAGATTGAGTGGTGGAAACGTTTTAAAAGACGGCCGTAGATCTGTAAAATTAAGGACAAACCCAAACTTAGCAGCAAGTATTCCTCTAAAAGTTCAATTCAATGCGTTGAACTTTTAACCCTGAATGCGTGGTCAACGTATGAGCGAACTACCAGGAAAACACGACAGTCAAACCGTGTCGTGACAGTTGTAGACACAATTATTTATGCAAATAAACATCTGTACTTTCAAGGGGTTAGCGTACACTGTCTAATAGCAGTGGAGAGTTGTGTGGTTTGTGTGAACGTTTTTATAAAAAGGGCAGGATTTGGGGCGTCGCATCATTGCACATGCACTTTAAACAAATTACACCGTTTCATCGAAACAAAAGAAGAATCAAAGCGGTCACAGCAATGTGAATCCCCTGACAACATTGACATCGAAAGAATGTTTACGGTCAGTTGGAAAGTTTACAAAATTAGCGTCCGAGGATGCGTCTGCTTCTTTTTCCACCCATCTATGCAGCTAATCGTCTATCTCTGACTAACTGCCCACTCATTCATCAAAAATTCGTGTTCCATTCATCAGCCCAACCGTCTTTCCGTGCGACCACCAATCCATCCATTCCAAATTAATATATCCCAGAAATACCACAAATGAGACATAAAACAATAAAGGCGTGAAAGTTAAGGGGTAGCAATAAAAGTATCAGCTCACGATGAAGCAACCCTGCCAATAACCCAGCCATCGGACTAAGGAAGATGCGGAAGTCAATGGGCAGACAGAAATGGGTCCACTTAAATGTCAAACGACCAATGAATCAGCTACTTGGTCTCATGAAGGATGAGGTAGAGGATTGCGTCGGCTCACCGTGGGACGATAGCAAGAACCATCATCCTAGAAGGGGGTGTCCACAGTACCTAATTCGTAATTGGCGAAGAGAGTGATTACCCATCTATACAGCTGTCAGTTGTTATTACTGCCTGTCCGTTCATCCGTCAGCCCGTCCGCCCGCCAAACCGTATATTCATCAAACCATCAATACATTCGGATGCTAATCCATTTAAATGCCTTTTCGTCTATCCATCCACCTTAAAAGAAAAAAGTGAAGACCACAATCTCACCATAGGGCGTTCGAAGTGCTGCATCCAGCGCATCCTTGCACATGAGTAGTGAGTCAAGCGGTGCAAAATCGGCAGCGGCGGCATCTGCGTTGAGACCATTGCTGCGCGGAGCAAGAGCAAGCGGTAATCGAGCGAGGAGGCGCGCGAAACCGAGAGAGAGCTGCGCCGCAGCGAGGTGCAGTGGCGTGGCGCCTTCAAGGGCCGCCGAACGGACCAGTGGGTCGGCCCCGCGTGCCAGTAGGAGTTGCGCCACCCGCGGGCAGTCGAAGTATGCAGCAAGGTGGAGGGGTGTCATGTCCCCCCAACCCGAGCGTGCTTCCAGACATGCCCCTTGATCCAGCAGGAAGTCTGCAATTCTGAAAATTGAGAAGAGGATTTACTCCACCCATCATACTTTGTACATTCAATCTCAGGCTGACTGACATATCTTGGATTCGTTCATTTACTCATCCTAAATCCATCTTTCCAGTTCACTTCCTTCCTTCCATTCACTCATCTCGAAAGCACCCGTCCTAGAATTAATAACTGGTTGCAATTCAATATATTCATTCACCCGGGACCTGCATTTCCGTCTACCATGAATGCATTTGTTCATCCATCCGTCAACTTCATTCTATTAATATGAAAAGCATGAAATGTACCACTTTCACCTACAACATGCATTCATCCGACAATCGTGAACTCATCTTGGTTCTATTTACTTATTCGTTCCCCTTTCTGTAAGTCAAATACTCAACAAAAATGAAGCAGATCGGCAGCAGAAACCATTCATCCATCCCGTACCCGTAACATTTCCAATCACCAACTGACGATAAGGAACAACTACACTTTCCAGATTGCAGTGAATCAACACTCCCGGTTTGAAGATAAACGTCTGATTGTTTATAAGGTGATAGAATAAAGTCCTGCGCAAGCATGGAAATAAAAGTTAGTGGCTAAAGTTATCACAGTTAAAGTCCAAAATCATTTCCAAGGAAATGTAGGCTTGCAAACTGCGAGACTAGCCCTAACCACCTCTACATTTATCTCACTTCTATTCTCCACCTCCCTACTCCAGGTCACATGGAATAGTATGATTGTCTAATGCGAATGACAAGAAAAGGTGGCAGCCATTACCTGGAGGAAATATTAACTGGAAAAGTAAGGAGGATGAGGCAATTTCTCCCTCTCCCACTCAAAATAAAGTGCAAATACTCTCGAGGATGAGGTCGACATTATGTAGCCGTGAGTTGCACCGCAGTGTAGTAATAGGCTTTACTTCTGGTCCTGGTTGCACCTCAAAAAGAAAAGTAGGCTTTCCTTTTACAACTTCGAGTCGTGTCGAGCACGACATTTACTTGGCTTCGAGCAAAGTACACAAAACAGGTACATTCCCCTGAGGAATGAATTGATTGCAAAGAAGTGTGGGATGGACAGTGGATCGTCTAAGGAGAACTAACGTCAAGCATCAATGAGTTTAGATTACGAGACTACGATCTATTGAAACCTAAAACCTCAGATTTCCTACGTTTCCAAGAATGCAGAGTCAACTAAAGCACGAAAAATACTCGACCACAATCTAGCACATGTTTCTTCAAATTCAAGGTCATCTAGACGAAGGATCAATAGGCTGCCAGAATCAAGGGTCAGCTTGACATTCCAAAAATGGGAAAACCAGGAGTAGTCCTTCCCCAATTTTGGAATAACGACGTTCCGGGTTGGTTTCGCCAAGCTGAAGCACAGTTTCGCCTAGGTGGCATACAAAGTGAAATCGAGCGCTTCAATATAATATGGTCACGATTACCACCCGATGTTTCGAGATTATGCCACCATTTGTATCTCAAACGTGATTCTGAGGCGACACCCTATGAAACATTAAAAGCGGAGGTTCTGCGAGTCACGAATATTGTTGAGGAAGGTGAAAAAGTCGAAAGTGATGGTGAACCTAGCATTGGACGGGAGGAGCGAAGCAATTCACTGCTTAGAACGGGCTTACAGAAAGCCTTTTATCAGTGATGCCTTCTGTTGGTGGGGACAGGGTCGACTGGGCAGCCAATGACATGTGGAGGGATAACTAAACAGGGTATTCTTCAGCCCTGACGTCCCTAGATCGATGAGGATGGGTATTATGAACCACGTCTTGACACTTGTAGTTTTTTTTTCTTACTTTCTATTCAATTTTAAATGTTATTTGGTTTTTACTTATCAGATTGTCACCGGGAGATGCGTCGAAGGCATATCAAACTGCATTAGTTCTCCTTACTTTTATTGGATCAGCTATAAAATTAAATTTAAAAAGCCCTTGGGATATTAATAACTGCATTCAGTGGGGCGGATACTAGGCTAAGAAAAATTATAATGAAATAAAACGACAATTTTTCGATTAATTTTATCACCCCAACGGAAGAGTTGTTCAGTGTGGGTGCATTGGTGAAAGCAAAAAAGGAGCAGCAACTAAGATCCACCCAAGCGAAAGAATTCAAAACATCCTAGAAAATTTTCATTCGTATTGCACAATACAAAGGAAGACCCCATGCATCATGCTCCAAAGCTTACCCGTGTGAGGATTGCCCCTTTAACAGGGATGGAGGGAGAGTGATTTTGACTCAAGTACTCCCAGGTGCTACGTGTCTAACCAATCAGATCACCTAGCCGGTAATTAACCAATCCCGTCCCATTCGGAGATAAGTGTGATCACAATAGGAGTGGCTAGAGCTAGGGAAACAAAGTGTTTCATTAAAGTGGGATTCTTAACCAGCTTTTGTCCCATTGAGAGAAGATGACGGATTGTACTGGTGATTACTTCTGCACTTATTCTGGCTTAGTGCATACAATTTATAATGTGAAGTGATTCTGCCCTTTTGTATAAAGCAAATATATCCGGTTTTATGCAGAAATTCAAGAAACCCCTAAGTTATTAACCATCATTCACTGGAGAAAGTACCGCTACTCAGGGGTGGAGACGATGAATGAAAGTGGAAAAGCATAAGAGCATTAATTTTGAAACAAAAAAAAACATCTAACTCAGAGAGTAGACAATTTACTAAATGCTAATATTTTCTCGGAAAAGTAGGAGTGAAGGAGTGATAAAAATCCACCTAATTGAAATTATTATTATCTAGACAACTCACACGGACGCAATTTAGAGGGATCCAAAAAAAAACGCTGGTACAGAGAAGTATAGCCACTTTTCGTGGTTGAGTTTAAAGTCAGGAACAAACGCATATCAAATGAAATAAAAGGGCTAGGAGAGAAAAAAACACAAAATTACTGGAAGTGAGTAACGACCAATGAGATCAGCTTCAGAAAACTTCTGCTAACGTCCCGGAGATCATAATCAAATACCCAGCCAAAGATGGTAAAAGCTGGTGTCAACCACAGGCAGCTGGACGAAATGACAAAGAACGGAGATCGTGTCTGGACGGTCGGAGAGATTGATCGTACTGAGACAGAGACAAGGCTATCAATTCATTCTATTTGCTATAGACCCGAAAGCATCCCTTACAATTCACACCCCCCCCCCATTCGCTTGTGCTTAAAAACGCATTCACTTTGGTCCCCATAAAGGCTGACGATGTCTACGTCAGTGCTTCGAGGAATGAATGCGTCTAAATGGATCTTCGAGGGAACGATGTTATGGCTACTCCAATGTCACATTCCCGTATCATGGTTAGTAATGGAGTACGATCAGCACTAAAAAAGACTAAAAATTGTTCTCCGGAAGCGCTTCCGATGTTACTAATAACGAACAAGCATGAGCAAAGTAGGGTGTTATGTCGTCTCACTGCTTGAATGACATAAAAAAGTGGAAATGAAGAATAACCATAAAAATTATCTGAGGTTCTGCTTTAGAGCAAGCTCGCCTAAGAAACCAACTCAGTACACAACGCCGTCCACCACTGAGAAGTACCTCTTAAGCAGTATTTTTTGGAATGAATCCGTCAATAAAGACCACGGCGGATGAACTATGTCGAAATACCGGAGACATCACAATGGTTGAAAACACAAGCCCTCTCACAATGATAAAAACTATGGTGTAATCTTCGTTCCTGGGTTATAGGGAACATAACACCAATTGAATTCCTTCAAATTGGTTGCGACATTAGTTGAAGCAAGTGCCGTGGAGACCACTCAAAACAAGATGATATTGAGCAGCATGCTACTGTAATAACAAGGCTTCAATCATCAATATTTCTTCTGGAATATATTAACTCTGGAGCTAATGTTAGCTCTGAACCTTCAAACGAACATCATCAACCCCTTTGGCAAAACATGGAAGGTGTTTATATGGTCCGTCTACATGATGTAAATAAGAGATTGAAGACAGCACTCACTTGCAAGCAAGATCCTCGTTCCCAAGAGCACCCGATTTTGCAGTGTAATGGAGAAGAGTCATATCAGTCGTTCCATCTCTGTCATCCACGTGAGCACCGCGTTTTAGAATCTGCAACACCACGAAAAACCGTCAGTCCAGTTACTTGATGGATAGCCACTACGGTTCTGAAACAAGTAGAGCATCTGGAAAAAGGCACCATGACAAAACGCGCGGATGAAAAGAGGCTTAAACAGCAAAATTTCGGTAATGGATCAAAGATCCATAGCAGCCCAAAGGACTCGCTGGTCTTGATAATAATAAGGAAGCCCGAGCCACTACTGATTGAAAGTGGAAAATTAACATGGCAAAAATACGACTGAAAGTAGTTTAAAGCTAATGATGCAGAAGTTTGTTCACACCCAAAATCAATTGGGAAAGTCGAAGTGGAAGTAAAAAAAGAGGCTAGACAATAGACTTGTCACCACGGCATCTCTTTCATTCCTATCGCCTATTCGTTACCAATAAATTTCCCATACTATGATGCCTTACCAATTCTTCGGCGACGACTCGACACTCAACTAAAACACGGCACATGCAAGGAATGTGAAACTAAGGCCATAAACGGTTCCGTACCAACTAATGCCAAGCAATCATTTCGGGGAGGCTTTATGAACGCCAAACCACCTATTTTAGGTCAATATCGAACAGATATAAAATAGTTGGCTATCTAACAGGTAATGCAATCAAATTTCCTGAGGAATGACTTTGCCTCCATAACGATTGTGTCCAATTGGAGCTGGGTTGAGGGCGTCCATTGACGCAGCAGAGCAAAGAGATTGCCAATTCCGACGTCAGGAGCGGAGAGAAGAGCAATGCACTTGTCACACCACCATGCACCACGCAAACGACCACCTCCGCTAACGCTATTCGCAGCCGTTGCTGTCAGCATCATGCGGACAATGTCTTCCTCGCTGTAGTCGGGAGTAAGAGGGCGGTCTGGATCAAGCAGAAGCCTAAAATCGGGTTCTTTGTTGCCGGTTTCACCAGTAGCGTTGGCGTCTTCGGAATAATGAGAGAACCTGGCGTCGAACTGTCGGCAATCCTACGCAACAGAGCAGATGTAAACTAAGGCACGAAAACGCAGATAAAAATACCACTTTATTCCACTGGAGAAAAATCCACTCGAATAGCATCTGGGAAAGGTGGCTTTGCAGATAGAGGGGTAGCTTGTAAAAGAAACTACTAGGTGACAAATGAGGGCTCCGTTGAAAGTCCGATCTAAATTCAACGAATCCCTCAACATTCAAGCACTAATTGAGTACGGTTTAAATGCTATGATGACGCTGATGAAACCAAAGGAGTGACAGCCACAGGATTTCCAAATACCTTCACCCATGCAGATTACGGTTTGGATTTAAAATGAGGAAATCTGAGGAATGCGCGTTGAGGACAATTAAGAGCGGCAAGACTGGTACTGAGGGCATAAAATGAAGCAGGATTTCATGGGAGGCGGAACTATAAAATTAAAAGGCAGTCCGTTAAGCAGACGTAAAAGTTCCGCAAATCATGCGCTTTGTAAATTCATTTCAAAATTAAGTAGGATAGATTAAATGAGCCAGGCTTGAGGATAATACCAAAAGCAAGGAGATTGTAATTGCAAAGAAGTAATTAGACACAGAGCGGGGAGAGATCGCTTTAAATACAAGCCGATGTGAATAGGTGAGAAATCGAAGATATCACCATAGGTTACGCAAATGGTATGGAACTTCAAAAGGATTATGCTTACAGCAGCCGTGTCTAATTCAAATCGTGCTTATAACACGGCGTCGTTAATAATATCACAAAATCTTAAAGCAGTAGACTTCTGTCAGCGATTCTTTGCTTCTTAAAACTGTAGTGCATATACTGAAGCAGGGCTAGCTAGCCAAATGAGGAGGGTACCAATGTAATTAGCAGCGGTAGGATTGGTGCCGGAGGAAATAAAGGAGAAGACAGTGCACGAAGAAGCAGATTCAGTAAATACCACGTATACTACGAAAAACGCTTATTTGGATATGGAAAATTGGATCCGTAATGTCGTTTTCAAAGCAAATAATGTGTAATGTTTTTGGCAGCACATATATGCTGTGTGCACACAATCTACTCATGAGGTGAATGCAAATGAGGGATGAAACACCACGAAGCAATCCAAGGCGAGAACGGTCTAAATGCATTTCCTGGATTCGTTAAAAGGCATCCTATTTATTTCAGGAGATAAAAAGATCAAGTACACAAGTGAAAACAAAAAAGCGCTTTTATATTGTCAGTGATAGCAAGTGAAGGGCGGCAGATGGAACAATGAGCCAAGTTGATATCAGTAGAAAAAAGCTTTACGTGATATCCGAACAGGAAATTGGAAAAAAGCACACAACACACGGAGGGGCAAGAAAGCAACAAACCGGACAAAAAAGAAAATATGAAAAATAACAACTAACAAAAACCTAGGAGGCAAATACTAAAAACCAATGTTAGGAATTTACACAAGCAGTTGATTTCTTTGGAGCCATAGAAAAAACATAAATAACCAGCGAAGGAAGTAAATAATGGAAGGCGAAGTTCTACACCTACCGAGCATAGAGGTGGGTCACAAGCAGGATGCGTAATAGGATAATTGCGGGATAACGAGCGAGACGATGGAGAGGAGGAATTTGTATTGTTTGCTTCAGAACCATCGAGGACTGGGTCAAAGCACTGAAATCTCCGGCGAATAGAAAAGGGCGTACTACCAACGCCACCAGATCGGTGATTATTTGAGGCTACACGAGCAACTGTTCTTGGAGAAGGCAAACACTTGGGAGGCATTGCGCCCCCTAAGTTGGCAAATTGAGAATCCGACATGGTAGAAAAATATAATTATATGGAAAAAAGGCAGAAATGTGACAAAACTATTTCACGTGAAGCCTTCAGTTCCATTATACCCAGCAGCAGACGTCATAAGCACTGACAGTGATATTGAAGAGCTCACCAAGGCAAGAAAACTAAAACAAACACCGAACACGAATCTTTGAATACCAACATAGTGTGGTTTCACAGCTTAAATGTATTTTGATGCAAAAAAGAGGCTTTGTCCTTTAAACAACTTATGTTGCAGTAGATACATTTTTATAAAATGTGCAAGTTTGCCGATAATAATAACGGGAGATGGTTTAAATGTGCATTCTTAATTCCCAGTAATGGAAGTATTATCAATAATATACACAACATTTACTAAATACAATTTATATTTTAGCTGGAGTTGCTAACAATTGCCTTGCTTTTGTTCTGTCACAAACCCTTGTCTTTCCTTGCAAATAGTTTTCCTAATCTATCTAAAATCTTTTGCCATTGCAGTGGTTGGCTTTATGATTCACACTTTTTAGTGCATGACCATTTTGCTTAAGAGCCGATTCGGGATAATCAATTCGATTAGCTGGGCTATTATGCAATCGCTCTGAACGCCGGTTTCACACTCTTGAACAGAGAATTCTGTTTAGTGAAGCCACCCCTATGGCAGATTTGACAAGTAATAAGCATTTGGATAAGCTAGTGCTTAGTTTCTTGGGATCAGTAATGCCTTCTCAGCCATGAGGCTTTTCCGGCTGGTTTGCTTGTCACCCATAAAGTTGTTTTTAAGCAAATGCATGATACAAGAAGTTTCGATCGGACAACTCTTAAAATAAGTTTCATACTTAATGCTCCTTATAAAAATTGGCTAGTTTTATGGAAACGTAACATTACTGTTAAAGTACGGCCCTACCATTTTAATGATTGTGGCAACGAAGTTTATTACGAGTGAACGATTCTTGAGAATGATTTCTGGGTGCTATGTGAATCTGCTTTTACAGCTTTAGTAGAAGGTGGATGAAGCTGAGGGTCCCATCACAGACTCCATCATCCTTTTCAATAGAAATTCAGTAACATTGCACTTTAGGAACCCTGATGTGGTGTTGACGACAGGATCTTGAATTCCGAATGGATTAATGTTTGTGTAATTGCCTTTAATTTATTTCACCCTTCATGTAGCACTTTATTCTGTCCAAGTAGCCATTCGAGCTACCTGAAAGCAGCTCCCCTTCTTTTTTAAGGCCGCACACCTTTTACTTTGAAAAATCTACTGCAGTGTAATACTTATGTTGTTTTAATGTACCTTTTGGGGGGAGGCAAGGTTGTAATCCGAGTCTGATAACATGGTCGTCGTCTCCCGTGCCTGGGTGCAGCTGTGATTTCTCCCCTCCCTGAACCTTGTACTTGTTCTCCCATCCCATTTCCCCCTAATAAATATGTCGAAATTAAATCCATTGGGTTGTTATAAGGTCACTAGGAACAGGGAAGGGGAGACGTATGAGTCTTGCCCTACAGTATGTATAGTCCTGTCTGGGGCTGGTTAGCGATAGCCTATGTATGGAATCTTCGCTTGTAAACAGGTGGTTGGTGTAGAGGATCTACTGCACATTGCGACTGCTTCCAAACCTAGAAATCCTGTCAGGTGCAAATCCAGCGACAGTCGGCCTCTACTTCCCAGTTTCTGTGCCCAGATTTTTAAAATCATTAAGTGGGACGCCGAGTTTACTGTTAACTGCTATTCTTTTGATCCAAAAAACTAGTCTTTGTTACTGTTTTCAAGAATTACTTCTACTTTTATTGCAGAAATATCAGATTTGGCAACTAAATGTTTTTAATATTTTGTTATCTTACCATTCCGTCTGATGAGTAATGCAACTCATCGGTGCGGACGAAATGCGTGTTGTCACAGTCTGTTGACTACGTGAGGCGGAGCTCGTGTCGCGATAGTAATAAAGTGGTCAGTGGACTGTCTGTTCCCTTCTACTGCAAGCGTGGCGACTTTGATCTCGACCATTTTTCAACCGCCTTAAACGCGGGTCATTAAAATTTAAAAAAATTCCCACCAAATACTCGCACAAAAACCAAAGAGTCATATTGGAGACAACATTGGGGGTTTTTTTATTTTCTGAATTTACTTACACACCAATGAGGCTTTTCCAAGCAAAGCTATCAAGTAGATGTGGCTGGAAAAAGTTTGTTGTAACTGTACTGGGGAGCTGGATGCTGTGTAGTAATGGAGTGTCAATGTGGACTGAAGTCAGACCGGTAAACTCAAAGATGTCTATTAGATAAGACTCAACTTCCATGTCATTCACTAGAAAGAATCGTTGATTGCCCTAAGTCAAAGCCCCACAGTCTGGATGAATGACGGCGGTAGGCTTTGAAACCACCGCATACGGAGTGATCACTTGTAGGTGGTTAGACGGCGCTAATCAAGTGGTACATTGTTTAGCGAAGAAGATTCCACTACAATGCTATAAATAGTCACTTATTACTTATTCACTAATGGCATGATGGAATGGGCTGCTTCCTCCTTCTTTTCTTTCCCCATTTCTGTCTCGCAGTTCATTTCCATTCATCAAACAATCAGTCATTCCTCAAAACAAACATACTTCAGTCACGTTGTCATTAGTGCCCTACTGAAAATATCTTTGCTGCTAGTATTCGACCCTTTTTGCAAGTAGGTATAAAAACCACCTTTAGACATGGATAAGCTGTACTCTCTTCGGAAGTAGCTCAGACTGTGCTGCCTCCTCAAATCCGGAGCCTAGATTGGCCACGGATCTACACAGAACCAAGTTGCCGAAATAGCGGAACACAGGAGTAAATGAGCCACTGCCTATCAGCCATCCCGCTTCCCAATCTCGCCCCTCCTCCCCTGCCAAACACGGTGAGGAAATACCAGCTTTTCTACACTCACACGTGTCACTGCTTGACCTGCGGCCTCTGAACATGGCACCTAGACCTGCTAGATTCGGGATGATCGGACAGGGCGGACACGGGAGGACTAAAGCCAAGGTAGCTCTCCTAATAGTAACCAATACAATTTCAAATAAAAGAGAACTTTTAGGCATCAAGACCGTGACATAAACAGAGCCCAAACAGGTAAGGCCATGGCTACTTTCTTGAGAAGAATTACAATTACTGGCGTTCGTCAAATCACAAAGGGGGCTGTCAAGTCAAAAACAACAGATTTGTTAAAAATAAAAACTGTTTTTATTTTCTCCACACTAATTTTGGATTAAGTGATGTAATCTGTCGATTACAATGCATCCAGAGTGGTATCCTCTCTATTATCCATACTAGCAAAGAGGAATTCACCAATTTTTTGGTGCTTAAGACTGACAACAATCTACAAGCCTTCACACTCCAATTGTCAGTTACCATTACACGATGCTTGCCATTCGATTAGAATTAGTCGCTTGAGGATGCTATTGTAATACGGTGGTGGTTTATCCCTCAAAAGTAGTGAGGCGCGACTTTTGAACATTTGAATTTGCCTTGTACCAGGAAGGGTGGTCTAGCCTTGGGGCCGTGCCGGTAGACCAAACACCTTCTCTGTGCTGAAGGTATAAATATTCTGCCCGAGTATTGTGCGTTCCTTCGTCTTCAGGGAAGTCTCGGGACGCTACATTATTGTGCATATCTTCCTCCTTGTCACTTTGTACGCAATTTAGTGTGGTCCAACCCCCTTTCGAAGTTTCATTCCATTCTGATGCTAGGAGAATAGAGGAGGGAGCATTTCTTTGCATAATTTACTTTATATTACATAATGAAGTGGTGGCAGCCGCATAATGGACCTCTTCAAGGCATCCAATGTCGACCCACTTCTTGACTGCCTTCCCTTCAGCTGAATGTGAGGGAAGAGTGCTTTTCCAAAAGAAAGGTAACTTTGAGAACGATACTGTCCTTTTTATTTTTAGTGTCAACGGACGTCTACTTGTCCAAACGCTAAGGATTGATAATCAGTCAAAGTGATAATTGTAGTTGCTTTTATGTTTACGAATTTGCTTTCTCCTATCGCTGACACACTTCTTTGAGTCGTTTTTGAATTTTACTGGTATAGGATGGTTAGAAAGCAGGAGTGGCTTTTACGGTGGTAAAAGGGGGTACCGTGGCGTCGAAGTCATCACCGACAAACAAATACATGGCTGTCTTTGTAGCAATTACATCACTGCACTGTGGCTTGAAACCCCACCTTGGTATTATTATTATCAAAACCTGTACAAGCTAATGTCGAAAGATTTAGATTTGGCGTCTTATTTGACAAGACATCACAAGCTGCATGATCAAACCACATACTACCACTGCCCCTCGTTGTCTTGACTAAAGGTGTCTGGAATGGACTGCTAGCCTTCATAATACCCATGGAAATCGGTTTGCATGCCGTGAGGGTAACTTACTAATCACTACTGCTTATAGTAAGCCCCATCAGCGTGTCAACTTAGAGATGTTAGTCACGCTTTTCCAGTTTGATCTGTGTAGCTTTGAGTATTACCATCGATGGATATTGCTCCAACAAATTTTAGCATTCTGACTTTTGAAAATCAAGTTATTTGAGTTTTTCAGTGTCTACATTTAAAATTCAAATCATTTTAAAGCGAAAAAATGCAGAACGCAAATCAACTGCAGTCCAACCACCTTGAAAAGTTGTAATGAAAATCCCATGCTACAGCATGCTGGCCGCTTTACATTAACTATGATTGGTGGAAGCAATGGGCACTCTACTCATAAAAAGGGGCCATAAAACGCACCATTATTTGCATATTTTATAAATAAGGAGTCAAGACGGCAGGTTGCGTCGCAGTCGCGCCTTCGTGGGCACTCACAGCGCGCCTTTGAATAATATCAGCGGGACGAGCCTATTGGCTAATGCTCCAGCCAATCAAATTGGTAGTGGCCTTAGCCAAAACTCTTTATGATCGCAGGTAGACTCAAGAGACCATCGGCTAGGGGGAACAATTTCAGTGTATTGAGGAATAAAACAATTATGGAGTTACTAACATACACATACGCACGCATACACAGGGAGGTGGAGACGCGAAGAAGGTGAGACGAAGGACGACAATTTTGGAAGCAGGTGGTGGTAGCACGCGGCCCCACACACGCCAATCAAAGTAAAAGTAAGTAATCTATTGATTTAACTTCTACTTAAAATCATGGAGATTCGATTCTATGATTTTGGAAACTGTTTATCAATTTCCTTATTTTGAAAATTTTTGCAAATACCGCCTTTTCCGTAAATGCTAAGCGCCTTGTGGTACACTTCGAGTCCTTTCTGGGGGCGTAATTAGACGTGCCTTACAGAAGAGCTGAAAACTGATGGACACGGAGAGGGCACCGTGATGACAAGATATGGTGTCAGAAGCCGCATGATTTGTAAAGCGCTGCCTACAGCGCAGAAGACACTGAAAAAAACCGAAGATGGCAGGGGAAATTCATACCCTGGGTGAAATTCCACTGGCTTTATTAGTAGTAGTACATGTGGATTTCTGAACATCACCTCCCACTGTAAGGTGAACTGAATCAGAGACGGAGTCGCCTAAAAACGGTACCAATATGAATTACAGCGGGTGTATCCTGTACACTGATAGCTGAATTTTAACACAGTGAAGCGGGTCTACCACTTTTTGCCAGATCTAGAATTCGACCTCCTTTTAGAGTCACGGAGTCCGAGAGTGGTATGTGTGCCTTCTATAGACTTGGCTTTGGTAGCCCTTCTGTCATAAATATTTGCTGATTTAGGCATCCAAAAGAGACGCCTTTTCCCGACATTCAGGCCTGCATTTTATTTGTACCTGACCCAATTCCTGCTTCTTGTGTATGAAATCGGACCCATTTCTACGATCTACTTGAGGCTGACTACGGCTAAATAAATAAAAACACGAACCCAACGATGTGCTACGGATGAAGTGGCCTCAACTTCAACAAATTAAAAGCTACAAAGTAATGAAATCTTGGTTAAGGCTGTAAAAGTCAAAGTTTCCATTATGAAATTGTTTGATTTATCGACCGCCATTCATTAACAGCATACAAATACAATTGTTTCAAGGTTCAAAAAAGTGTACTCTGTTTAGTAGATAGGATTTATTTCGATCATATTTGATCATGCACAAATGTCACACATATGTGACGTAGGTGAAAGATCTCTTCAAATTTCCTTATAGGCATTATAAAAACAAATTTATCGTTAAATGTTAAAACTTTTCAACACTGTAATTTAAAAACGTGTTAAACGTTAAAGCAGCTTTTTTCACAACGCCGGAAATTAAGTTAGGATGTCTCGTTTAAAGAAACGATTCGACGGCGCAATTTAAATTGTCGACATGTGGTATGGCAAGAGAATGCTTAACTGTTTAAACTGTGCACCTAATTTGAAAATAAAAAAGTAGCCCTCGGAGAAGGCCCTATTTGCCTACATCAAAGATGAATCTGTTAGTTGAAAAAGGAAGACACGCACGAATGTCATTTAATATAAGCTCAGGTGTCACGCGTTAATTAGTACTCCGCTATCTCCTAGGCAGCAACACGGCCATTGAAAACAGCAAAATGGGTGGGATTTGAACCTGCAGATACGCCTACATGTAGACCACATGATTCCATGACTGCTTAATCATCTTGTACACCTGTGGCAGTTGGGGAAGGTGCAGTAGAGCTATAAACCTTACACTATTTAAATGCCTCCAACAATCTGGCTGTGCTGACGATCCACTCTAAGGCGATACGCTATGCTCATGCAGATGGCCTCCTTCCCTTCTCCTCTCCGCATTTGCGCCCTCACAGCAGCAGTGGTCAGTAGTCTTCCACATGCCTGCTCAATCCACTGCCTTGCAACTGCCTCAAATGAGAGGCTTCTGGTGGTGGCTACGCGCATGTCCTTCACTTCGTTGCTGAGCATTTCTTGCATCCGACATGGGCACACCACTTGGAGGGGACTAGCTAACAAGCTGGCTGGCTGGCTGATCCAGTAACCGGGTGACCGGATGACCGACTGAATGGTGACTGACTTGTGATGAGAAGAGGCTCTCGCATTCAAACTGTCAAGCTAGCAAGTATTGGATTGTTAGCTGCCTAACGATCCACTCACTATCCCACTCACAAGCACAGGATGCGCATCACTTTGGGGTCAGGAGGGAGACCCTCCCCGCCCCCGTGTGGGAGTGTCAGCTGCACTGCAAAAGAACTTGTTCACTTGACAGAGGTCACTTACCACCGCCTAGTTACGAACGAGGCCCATCAACTCAAAATAGGCAGCTGGAGTACGTAGAGGAGCATTTCAGCGTGGGAAGCAGAGGGAGGGCTCTGATGACGGAGGATTGATGAGTCGGTGAGTGGGAAGTCGCCTCGTAGCATCGCAACACAACGTGACACTGTGTACGCCACACTTCACAACTTACTCGTGGAACGATTAGCATTTTGGATAGGATGAGGAGGTAATACGGAACCTTTTGAGGCATGAATGGCATGAATAATGCCTTTGCCCTTAACGTCACAAATGTGTGACACCTGATTTTTGCATGCAGACACGATGTCGCAAAAGGGAAATATTGAATAAAAGTTTTTTTTTTTGAATTGTGAGGCCCAAACTAGCATGATGATTACGCTTTAAAATTTTTGCACCCATACGTTTCTCTTTCCTAGTCTTAAGATCATCAGTAAGCTTTGTCAATTTAGTAGTATAAATTTTATTTTTGCACGACTAAAAAGCAAAAATGATGCTTAGTTGTGGGGCACGATTTCCCTCTACTCCAGACAGTTCTTCTTCTCCCTCCCAATAAAAGCCAAAATAACACATTAATAATTTTTTTCGAAATAAATTATTCCTATCCTAACAACGAATGCTTTCAGTGGTATTCACCTCACCCCGCCTTGTTACCTCATTTGAATGGTTGCATCTGACGTCAAAATGTCAACACCTCTTATGCACAGATCTCTCAGTAAAACCAACGCAAATTAACCTCCTTTGGCGTGTCAACCGGACGTGAATCAGCCATCAGTAGTGAGTCACACCGATCGCCTGCATAAATTAGGTTTGATGGAAATTTTTCATCTCACAAAGGTGAAGTGGCCATTTGACTACTTTCAAGTCGAGTCAGTGGAGGAGGCGCCGGACAAAGTAATTAATAAAATGAGGAAAAAGGGTTGCCTTCCCCTCACTTGATATCCACCTTGCGCTGTCGTGCCGGTGCACCACTTTCCCCTCGACTATTAAAGTCAGTATAAATTTGAGTTTTTAGTTCAGCGCTTAAAAAAGTAGAAATAATCCTAAATAATTGCTGGACCGGCTTTTTAGTTGCTTAAAGTGGTTTATTTAAATGCTACCTTTGGCTACATAAAATGTTGGGATTACTTGAATCGCCCTACCAATTTGTAAATACACATGCCTGAAATAAACCAAACGGAGTGGATCTCTTTTTTAAAAATTTATGCTTTACTATGAAGCCTCCGCTTGCATGCAATAAGTAAGTGGCGCCGTTTTCTCCACCCAAACAATGAGTCACTTCAAGTGGCAAGATTTGGGGATCCTGAGGTCACTCAAGCTTACAAGGCAATCCAGTTTAGTGGCACACACCCACCCTTCTCCACACCCCCTTTAAAGGAAAAAGCATGGAAGTCGAGTACCGTAGACACAATTCTTGATAAAAAAAACGCCTCTGTTTTTTTGCATGTGTGAGCGCAGACGTCGAATGCTTTCGGAGAAAATTCGGATTGCAAATCCAAGTATGCGTGTGGGTGTGCGTGTGTGCTGTGAATTGGCCCAAAATCTCTGATCCAAAATCCAGGCACATCCAAAGCCTCCATCATTTGATGAGGGGAGGAAAAAAGCAGTAGATTCATCTGGGCCTCAATACGAATTTACACACAGTGTGTGAAAGCCAAACCCCTCGAATGTGTGTTGTGCAGTCAGTATTTTGATCAAATATTGGCAACCAATCAAATAGGCTTGAAATTTCGCACCACATTTGAAAAGCAATTTCAGTAAATCATCAGCATGGAACAGAATTGTCACTACTAGATTATTCTCCAATGCGAATTGTTTGCACCATAAGATCTATCTGATTTTTTACGTGATACGACAAGAATAATTTTGTAACAAATTTACATTGCCCCTTATTGCAGGATGCGCCCTATTTGGACCTTCAGAAAGGTAAACAACTCGACATGCTTAAATGAATGACTATTTAATAAAGAAAGTTGGTTTATTTTGCATCAGTACGATTGGTGCAGTCGTTGTCGGTCGTTATCTTCGCCCACGTGATCTAGTGGTATTGCGGTGCCCGAGGCCTCCTTACAGAAGTGAGGGGAGGTTAATCGGCCCGGAACACCGGACCGCTACGATAGGGCGACCAATGTTTCCCTTTTATTTAGGATTTGTGCATCGTAAACCATTTGGTTGAATCAGATGAGGGTAATCTGGCTTTGTCTGCCCCACGAACTGAGGTTGACACAGCGACCATGCTGTAGAACACTTGCGGAAACTTGAGAGAAATTGTATGTAGTATGTAGGTTACAACGTAATTTTATAAAATATAACAGCTTTACATGATGTTTCACATCAATTAATAAGTCCAACGGTCTTTACAAAACTTTTATAATTCTTTGACCTTGGCAATAGCACTCGGGAATGTCAAGTGGAATCCATGTGGACGACTTCAAAGGTCAATTACATCACAACTTCACAGGTAATCTTAAGGTCCACAATTTAAACACTCATTGGCAATAAAAAAACTTATTTTATTAAACGTAATATCACAGTATTTGGACATAATGCACAAACATTTACCTCCCTCCCCACTTTATCCCTAACTCTAAAGAAATTTTACAAAACCCCTTTTGTATCACTTGACGAGCCCTACGATTTACTAACGAAACGAATCATTGAGGGAAGGTCTGGAGTTAACCAAACATGATCCTCACTACTGTCACACATATGTGGTGGTTGGATTTTCCTACTCGAGCTTATACTTCACCAACACATTTGTAGGGCTTTTACTTTTATTAGTTTAGGACAGTTACACCAGTGATGGGCAGCGCCAAATTTGAACAATGGGAAGATTAAGTTTTGCGCTGGCCAATTTTTTTTTGTTAAGATCCCCCAGAAGGGCCGAGATGAACTGCTCTTTCTTAAGGAGACGCAAACAAAAGGCTAAAAATATTCAAATAGAGCGACAGAAGGTGCATTTAAGAGACTTGTGGAGAACTTGAGAAAAAAAGCAATGGTTGACACTTTTATGAAGCGTTTTGAGGGCATTCATAATTAACCAAACTCCAGCTACACATCTGTCCAACTTTTGTTGCCAAGTTTCTAGTTTTTTGGGCACTTGATTATGTAACTGTCGAATGCCGAGGTAAGATGCTACACAGTGCCTAGTGCCCATTGTCCCCTCCCACGAGTAAGTTGTGAAGTGTGGCGTACACAGTGTCACGTTGTGTTGCGATGCTACGAGGCGACTTCCCACTCACCGACTCATCAATCCTCCGTCATCAGAGCCCTCCCTCTGCTTCCCACGCTGAAATGCTCCTCTACGTACTCCAGCTGCCTATTTTGAGTTGATGGGCCTCGTTCGTAACTAGGCGGTGGTAAGTGACCTCTGTCAAGTGAACAAGTTCTTTTGCAGTGCAGCTGACACTCCCACACGGGGGCGGGGAGGGTCTCCCTCCTGACCCCAAAGTGATGCGCATCCTGTGCTTGTGAGTGGGATAGTGAGTGGATCGTTAGGCAGCTAACAATCCAATACTTGCTAGCTTGACAGTTTGAATGCGAGAGCCTCTTCTCATCACAAGTCAGTCACCATTCAGTCGGTCATCCGGTCACCCGGTTACTGGATCAGCCAGCCAGCCAGCTTGTTAGCTAGTCCCCTCCAAGTGGTGTGCCCATGTCGGATGCAAGAAATGCTCAGCAACGAAGTGAAGGACATGCGCGTAGCCACCACCAGAAGCCTCTCATTTGAGGCAGTTGCAAGGCAGTGGATTGAGCAGGCATGTGGAAGACTACTGACCACTGCTGCTGTGAGGGCGCAAATGCGGAGAGGAGAAGGGAAGGAGGCCATCTGCATGAGCATAGCGTATCGCCTTAGAGTGGATCGTCAGCACAGCCAGATTGTTGGAGGCAGCAGAATAATGTGGGCGCATCGCACTCTAACATGTTGATTGTCCAGTCATGGAACTCTACAGGCTTCTCTTCATAACGTAGGCTCGGATCACGTGATTGGGTGAGCAATTCAAAAAGCCGAATTATTTCACCATTTTGCTATATTTTTCGCACTTCTTATTTCTCCACTAAAAAATCGAAAAACCTTTCTCTGACGATCTGGCTGTCACAATATCCCGGACAACACTAAATCCAATGGGTGTTTTTTGCGATTTTATTCGCTGTCACGATCTTCTCTGTAAGTAAATTATGCAGAAGAGCCTTTTAATAAATATAAATCTTTGATGTATTTAACCAGAAAGTGGTGTTTTGTTTTAAGCCCTTCCTTTCCTTACCCACCCTCCTGTCCCCCCCCCCTCCAATTACGATAAGTGGAAAAAGCCTTTTAATTATTAAAGTCGAAAATGTCACGTAGGATATTAATGTACTTTTAAGCTTACACCCACTAATTTTTTGTTGGAAAAATTGACAAAATATGTTCAATTTTTTGGTGGCTTCTTACCACGAAAATGTCATTTAGGAAGTTGTGAGCCACCTTCGGCATCACCTAAAATTTTCCACCTTATGAACAACGAAATCTGCATAAATGCAAATGACTTTGGGCTCAGCTTCCATTCATTCAACCAACCGGCCAATCAACCCTCCAATTCGCCACTCGACTCGCCAACTTAACTTTCTCCATCCCCCATAACATGTGCTCTTGTCATTTGCATTGTCTACTCTCCGTGTCGCCTTTTCGCTGCCATTGGCAACAGGCAATTTAAAAGTTGAGCTTTTGGTAGCAGTCAGAATGTTTTTTAGGGATTGTGCGTAACCCTTATGGTTTTTTAGTACAACGTGCTGCAGGTGAAGTCCGAAAATTGTGTCCCTTTGACAGTGGACAGCTGACAGTTTTCACTAATGTGGCATTCCGGGCCCCTGCCTGTAGATATGCTAAATTTGACAGTACCTTCAATAAAGCCTGGGCGATCCTAGTGAGTTGGAAGAGATAGACGCTAAATTGAACACCCTCGATCTTCTACGTTGGCATCTCCCAGAGACGAGACGTCCTCTAATCACAAGCAATGCGATGCATCCCAACTGAACCTTAAACCCCTTTATGATTTGCATTGGCGAGGAGAGCTTTACCGGTTTCGTCCTACTCAAGGCTATATCCTGTTTTTTGAAACTTTGCGACCTTTTAACCCGTTGAGACTTCTGTAAAATTGTTATCATTGGATTGTAAAACTATGCCAAACCAAGCTTTAAATCTCTCCGCGACTGTGCACTTGTGCTTTAAAGGCCCTTTTTCCTTTGCCTCCTTTTAAAGTAAAATTAAAATTGGAAAAATTTGTCTTTCTCCAGAACTCGAATATACACAGCATTTTTCCCTATTTTTCCATCTATTAGCAATTTCCTCTGAATGATGGATGCTGATTGTTTTGTCAGCTTAGCTACATTGGGGTAGAAGCATAATTTTCCCTACCACCTGGAGTGGAGTTGAAGCTGAAGGAGGTAAGACCACACATTTCAGTGACTTTTTGTCAAAAGAGGGCAACTTTAGGCCCCAGTTTTTTTGTCCTCGAAAATTACATGTAGTCTGCAATGGGCACTGCCTATCACACCTCTGATTGGTTGTTTACATAGTCAAAAAATTCTAGTAATTAGATAACCCTGTTGGTTGCATATCCGTCGAGTGTTCACGGTGTCTCTCACTCCTTCTCTCTCTATCCCCTTTTGTAGATTTTACCAACAAAGTGTGCGCTATGCGAAGTTTGCGTAAAGCCTCCCCGATGCTCGCCAGAGCTTCTGCAAGTCAAGCCCAGTACAATCCAGTGAAGAAACTCCCCGAGGTAGATCAACAACACCACCAACCACAGCAAGGGCAACAACAACAACAACCGCTTCTACAGACCCTTCCAACACCACAGAAATATCGCGTCAGCCCAATGGATCTCATGCGACCGGTGAAAACAAAAGCAGAGACCGTTTTGGTAAGTCATGATATCAAGTCGGCATGCTTCGCAAATGGTCGGGAGACGACCACTGGCTCTAGACAATAGGGCATGAACGTTTAAATGTTGTTGGAGTTAAAGGAGAACTTTAAAAATCTATCTCAGCATGCTCTTAGACCACCTTGGGCTAACCTCGGTCTTGGTGAATGACCGTGTCCGTGTGACACAGCAGATGATGGGTCGATCAAACGTCCAGAAGGAGGTGCTCCGCAAGTTGACTGAGTGTTCACTGGGCTAAACCCTGTGATCGTGGGTTGTAGAACCAGTACGATCAAAATCTTAGCAGATGTAAGGAGAAACGGTGGTATTTGTAGCGCATACACTGCAATCAAGTGGCTTAATATTGGACAGCGGAGTGTTTCATGTAAAAATCCTCTACAAAAGAAAACATTCACTAGTTGGACACCTTCTTCTTTAAGTCATTCCCCCACTTACACCACTTTCTTGAATCTCGGTTTATGCTATTCAGCCTGGGATAGAATGGGCCGCTATGGGTGCGCCGGCATTTACCAGCGTTGGTAGGACACATTCAACACTTAATTTCTTTAAGATGGTTCACTTTTAAGGAGTCCCAGTTTGACGTGTACGACCCAGTATGAAATTTAAAGGTCACATAATACCCTCTTGCTTATCGACAGGTTCTGGCTTTTTAGACACCTTAGTGAGGTTGCTTTGTCATAAATGTGCATCAAAACTAGTGATTTTATATTTTGAACCCTCACAGGATAAAATACCGGTTGAAATCTGACTTGTGTGATCCATATTTATCACCTTTTGGAACTAAAACAACACCCACAATGTGGAAAACATCATGCCGAGTCGAATTGTTCGCAGATGTGTCAATAGAGATTGTAGCAAATGAATCACTTTTATGCCTCCCACTTTGTTGTTCACTTCTTTCAGGCAGGCTATAAAACCCTCACTGGGTTTAGGTTAAGGAGTGGCTTTTGTATGCCCGAGTTTATTAAAGGGAGTGAGGCAGGTACCGTCACATCCTCGTGCTCTGTAATGGATCATCATCATTGTCCTTTCATCGGAATAGAAAAAGATGACTAGGAGTGAGGACAAAAGGTCCCACAAGCCCACATCGAACTCATGCGTCCACCTTTGATAGAAAGTTTGTATGATCAAGATCAAGCTTTAAACAATTTGACTTCCCAATGAAGTACAAGGAGGCAGAAAGTCCATTTAATGAGGAAATCTTTTTAGTTTTAAGGCAGTGTCCTTTTTTCAGCTATACACGGAATGGGCAAATCATTACCTACAGAAAGCTGGCTACGAGTGCTTCATCACGGATCTACAGAATGATCTCAGAGATGGGAAAATGTTGGTCAATCTTACGCATGCTGTGGGTAAGTATTTACTTCTCCTTCTCATTTCCTCGCCTTTTCGGTGACTTTTTTTTCCAAAATTTATGCACACTTTTAGCCAAACCCATCTTTTTATTCAAATTAGCAAAACAGATTTTCTTACGGCATGTGTAGCCGAGAGTCCAGTGCGTTATGAATGCCTCACGTCGTTAGAGTCACTTCTGACCCCACCAAAGGGAGGTCACCAGCCCGAGAAGGTGCCTTAGGCAGTCATTTTTGCTTCTGAAGACACTAATTCTTATGCAAGGAATTACAGCGCCACTAGGACATGGTCTTTTAGAGTTTCGAATGGAGATGAAGACGTAGAGGGGATGCTATGATGCCTACGATCGTCAAGTCGTTTTGCAACTGGTTTTAGTCAACTGTGAGCAGGAACAAGGATGGCATAGTGGTATTGCATTACGAGAAACCTGTGCGACTTTCGTCTCATTTGGATGCCTGAAACCCGCTACAGCTGTTGCACATATACGATCTGTTCCAAAACCTCGCCATCTTACTCCGCGTGGGAAGACTCCGTGGCCCTAGTGATCATATATGTTCTACATGTGATCTTGAACTACTCAGAAAAACACAAAAATGCCCTCCTTTGCTATACAATTTACTTAGGTGGTGACTAGGCCTTAAGCAAAATGGTAAGACGACTCATCGGAAGAAGGCAGTCCCATGATACGATCAGACATGATAAATAATCCTTGCGCTACCGGGGCGGACTAAGATGAGAATGCACCACCACAGACCGGCTGTTTTGTTGCCCTGATATGACACTGACTGGCTTGATTTTTTTGCCATTTCAGTCGATACTCAAAAGATAAAATGATAAGCGGTGTGTGTCATATATTTGTGACGCTAGGCGTCACATATGTGTGACTCCGCTAGCGAAAGTGTCAAAATGTGTGACAGTCAGTGATAAAAAAAGCTGTTTATGCAAGACTTCTTGAGATCGTCCTGTTTTTGCTATGAAGTTAGCCTAAGCAAAAATTTGCTGTACATTATCTGGTGATCCATCCTACAAATAACTGGATTTCAAAACATCCTGCTTTTGCGCATGTTTAAGGCGCCCAGCCCTGTGAGTCTTCCTTAAATGATCGAGAGATTGATAGGTTATGCGTATTTTTCCCGGCAGTAGGAGAGCCTGATCTTCTAAGCACAATATTTAACCTTTGCTAATTTCTCTTCTCTTAGTAAAGATCTTTGCCTGTGCTTGCCTTGGTTACAGCCCTCATAACTAAAAAAGCAATCAAGATTCAGGCAATGTCGTCATTATTTTGTCGTGGAAACCAAAAGCCGATTTATTGCAGCATCAGTGAACATTAATTCTTTCGCTTTGTTGCCCATGCTGGAGAAGAGGTATTTACCAGTTCCCCTCCGCTCAATACTGACGACGCTCCACAACGCGGTCGCCTAATACATCAATCTCCGTTTGCACAACATTTAGCTTTTCATGAAGGACAGGCTTTGAAGTGGCCCTATGGAGTTGCTGTTTGGCATCTAATTATTCCTGGCCGCTTTGTACGCATCTCAATGTGGTCCAGCTCCCTACCGGGGTTGCATGCGATTCGGTTACTGGAAACATAAAAGGACTGGTATTCCTTCGTGTAATTTACTTAACTTCAAACAGTCAAATCGAGACAGCCGCAAGATGGCCATCTCCGGGTCATCTGATGTCAACTCACTTGTCGACTACCCTCGTTCCCGTAGAATGTTGGGGTGAAGTGAACCTCGAAATGCCAGAGGGGTTTGACAGTAAAGCCCTTCTTCAAGGGTTTGCCAATCGGTCATGAATGTCATAGTGGTTGTCCTTGTGCATCGGATAGCCATGTCAGTATGGAAGACGGTCCATCATTGATGCACGGAGGAGCTGGCAATGTTATGCTGTCAATTAGAAGTACAAACTGTCGCTACATAACGAACTTCTTTTCTTTTTTAGTCAACGAGCATGTCATACTTAAGGATTCAAATAAAAGTTCAGTGAGTTCAGTTTTTACCTATTGAAATCTCTTCATTTAAGTAGTTCTATTTGAGTTATATATTTAAATAGTTTAAACATATTTTAAAAAGGGATTTTTTCGAAAATAAACTCTTGACAAAAAAAGTTTGACCTTTTCTGCTAATAAATTTTGCGAGTTAAGCTGACAAAAGGTAGGGATTAATTATTTCCTTCCTGAAATTTGTGAATTGATGGATAAAAATGTGGAAAAATGGAAGGAAATTCAAAGTAAATATTAAAAGTGAAAATAAAGAACCCGTATGGCTACTGGGATAATTCTAGTAAGTACCTCCAAAAGGGCAGAATATTTAGCAGTCAAAAAAATTTTGCCCCCCAATGCGCTTTGTCCCTTCGGGGCAGCACCACCACCGCTGTCACACATTTATTTACCAACTGTCTATTCTACCTCGCGTGGAATCATAAGATTGTCTACTGTCTAAAAGTCCATGCGGACTAGGGGGATGTAGAAGAGGACGAGGAGGTGGTTGGCTGGGCAGTTCGAAGTTTTGCATGGATAGGCTTAGTGATACGAATTATGCGGTTTTTCGGCGTCTTGCCATGACGGGACTTTTTCCATCGACTCTGATGTTTCTGGAAGGAAATCTTCTCGCACCTCCCTTGGGTGAATACTCCGAGGGGACAGAGCTCGGCTGTTGCTACTATTATGGCCACACACAACATTCATATTCTTCCAACAGGATGTGGCGGTGCGTGTCTTTGAAGTGTGGATTGTGCAGTGGGTTGACCGTTTGGGTATAACCAGTGACATCCCTACTAGATTATCAAGCAAAAAAGATCACTACTTTTTAATTACACGGAAGAATTCCAAACTACTTTCTGATACTTGGTCTTGACACGGTAATCACGAATTTCCGTGACGTTGGCCCCACACCTGTTTCCGTTATGGGAATCGGTGGATCTTTCTGAGTGTGGCGCAATACCGTTGCGCGGTTTTGTCCCTCAAAACATTTTTGGGTGGTGCATTCCACTCCACGACGACACTGTCCCATGGGAAGCAGAGCGTTAGGTTTACAAAAGTCGGCGCAACTTTTTTGGTTAAAATCTATCCCAAGACCTGACAAGTTAACTAAAACAAAGAGAATTTCAAAATTTACGATATGTGTGATAGAAATGCACGACGATCCACTATGTGACTCATCGTAAACATACATTAATTTTAACAAAGGTCAAAGCGGACGGCGGGATTTTTAAATGTCACTCTTATTTCCCCCCCCTCTGCCGCTTTGGATAAAAAACCTAATCCGTAAGTAAATTTTATGCACCCTTTTCCTAAATTTCAATTATTTTAATGCAGAAAGTCAGAATGCAAGCCAGGAGTGTTTTTCATACTTTGCCAGTAGTCAATCATATCGTCTTTACCAACGAGGGGCGGATGTCGTAGATATGCTCCCCTAGAAGCGAAAGAAAAGTATTCGTCAGCTAGCTAATCCTCTGCAAAGTGATTGCTTAGAGAGGACTTGGCTTTGCGAGGTGAAGGAATCCATTCTGTCGCTAATGTAGTGTTCAATTTCTCCCCAAAGCCACTACACGGTGCCCTTGTAACTTCTTGGAGGGTGTGTTACGCGTCTGGGTTTAAGGCGGAAAGTTGGCACACGAAGGAGCCTGCGTAGTTACACGTAAAATAAAACAGGTTTTTGCGCATTTGGTAATACCGGTGTGTTCTAGACTTTTCCTCTTAACCACTAACTCCTACCTTAAAAGGGCAGGTGGTTACGTGGGCTGTCTAGACTAAGTCCAAGGGACATGATAACTTAATCCAAGATCAAAAGGGTTGGGTAATCCTCACACCACTTTGTCGCCAACAACTAAGTGGTAGCGATGGTGGTAGTAAAACGCTGACAACAAAATAAACAGGTAAATACGTATAGATGTGCATAAATTGAGAATGAGCCAAGAGACACCACCATAAAATATAGCAGGAGTGGCTTCGGCGGTAGTGGGAACTAAATATCCTGCGAACCCACGACTAGTCTGGTGGGGTTTGCCAATTGGTGAAAAACCAACACCTCCGTGGATGATATACGCCAACCTGCATTTATCACCCACGCAAATGCCGTCAAATCGCGTCGTCTGTCCACCAGCATTCACCCAAGCCGAGGAGTTACCTTCAGCAATAATTAAATAAACGCCATTTGGGCTGACCTTCAATGAAAGAAAGAAGAAAGTGGCTTCCAAAATGAAACTTTGAAAGGTAACTAGTCACTGAGGCGACGGTCATTTGTTGTGACCGTCTTTTTGGATTTGTTTGCGAAGACTAGTGTTGCTAAGATGTTAAAAAAGCCGCCTCGTTTCTATTGTGGCAAGGGCAGAAGAAAGCGCCTGAAGTAAATTCGGCACCGTCAGCCCAAAATTAGATTATATGATTGCTTCCGCAACTTACTTTTTGTCTAACGATGTGCTCAATTTAAATCTGTCAAATGATGCATTGCTTATCTCGCCTTTGCTTTAGCGCGATATCATCGTGGCTTGTTTAAAGGTTCTGGAGGACATCGGAGTTGAAGTACACGATGTATCAGTTGATGGTAAGTAGTCAAAAGTGATTTTTTATAAGCGCAACCAGAGTGCCAGCTACCTACACATCTTTAATAAATGGTAAAATTTAAGAACACATATAGTGCAACCGTCACACATACGTGACGCGTCGATTTTCTCACTTCATTCTGGCAAACTGAAAATGCGACATATGGTATGGGAGCCATGCTATGGAACGAAGGTGGCGTCTGTGAAGGCTCAGGAGTAAGCTGCGTCAAATGCGGCTAAACAAAATGCTGGTTTTAAGGTGCACGAACCCTCATTTCGGCAAATCTGAAAATTTATACACAAAAAATTGAAGGACTAATCGCCGCTTTTTCAAAAGGTGCATAATTTTACACACCCCTAAAACTAGAGTACCAGATTTTTTCTCACCGTACACACCTTGGCTGAGCGCTCATCCTGTTGCCGCAGACAAACTAAATTCTAGCACAGAAAATTTGTTTGTCTATTTATTTTTCAGCAGCAAAGTCATAAATTGCAAAAAGTAGGGCCAAATTTCATAATGTTACATATTCCTTTCAAGTTTGCTAAAACTTTACAGCTTTATTTATTGACAGAACCCACTTTTTACTGCTGAGTAAATATACATTGGCAAGCTCACGCAACTGGACACGAAGGTGGGCGTACAGGCGAAAGTGGTTAAATTAAACATGCCATTTAGCAGTACTTGCTATTCTATTTTGTTGTTAGTTTAAACTCGCACGAACAGGTAATAATCCACTCCGATACAATCTATCTGCACATTTAGTTGTTTTATTGTAGCCTGCATAATAGGGTGTGAAAACCTGACATCATCATCTTTTTGTAACTATTGAAAGACAGACTTGAAGTATCAAAAACAAAAAATATCCCTCCGAGGGCGTTTGTATTTAGGAATAACATTATTCTTTTATTTTAGCACAATCCTGCCTACCCTTTCCTAAACTAAATAATCGTTTAAATAAGTACGAATTTTACACCGGGAGAATCACCTCACACCTAGGAAATGTTTCATTTCAGGCATACTCAGCGGTCGCTTAAAGTGCATTCTCGGGTTGTTCTTTAACCTCTCAAAGTTTAAACAAAAACTTCGGGAGCGCCAATCGCAACCGAATCAAATTGTTCATTCCGAAATCCCACAAAAGTCCGGAGATTCGCCTTTGAATTCGACAGGTCTGGACAGCCCAGGTAGTGACAGGCGTTACGTCACTCCACCTAGCTCCGTGCAGAGCCATGTTCAGCACCACTCACGACCCCTGAGTGACCCCCAGGCGTTGAAAAAGCCTATCGATGCCAAGAGTCGCCTACCTGTCTTCCGTCAGAATCGAACGAAGTGGGTCTTAAATATTCTTTTTACTTGGTTTACATAAGTACAAAATAAATTTCCCCGTAAATTTGCGGACATGCCTACGTTTGGCATACTGGCCCTTATAAAGCGATTGGCTGCCTCTCAGCCAATAGAAATGCTCCAGCCAACTGCAACCATATTTTTAATGTTTTTTGTAGAACTTTTGTCACTTTTGCGTTTTACTTTGCAAGAAATTGTCTGTCAGATTCACCACAACCTAAGAGTGGTGAAGTGGCTGCCTCTTCCCTGCCAACCCGATCAATTCGTTTGCCACAGCCGATTAAAAACCAGAAAAATCTGCCTTCCAAAGCACCTACTTCCTCCCTTGGTAGGCTCACCTATTTTTAAACCAGTTTCAATGCAAGACTTGACCATCTTTTTGTAAAATTACCTGACAGCTTAGTTCATTAGACCTTTAAAAAATCTAAGCTGGCAACTTAAATTGCCCAATTTTAGGTTAGAATCAGTTTTTTCTTTCTGCCAGAGTGCAATACAGTACAGTATAATTCACCTTATAGTTGATGAAAATGTTGCTCAATAAAAATGGGTGAAATTTGAATTTATTCTGCTCAAGCTTAATCGCACGCTGAATGGGTGCATGAGAAATGCCAAATTTACCAAAGGAATATCACTTTGAAAGTCGAAGTTTGAAGTCTCGTCAGTGGTCCCTTAAACAAATTATTTTGTTAGTTTGGTGCTTGTGGAGTGGTCGGAACTCATTTTTCTTAATGAAGCACTGTCATGAATACCCTGTTGGATGCTTGTGATCGCTGGACGGAATGTGTCAAGCCCTGCTTTTCGTGTGACCCGCAATGCTGTGACACAGTGGAAACTAATTCCACATTTCCCAATAAACAGGCTCCCCTGGAACCAATCCTCCGATGCTTCCTATGAGCAGACCTGGAGGGGTTTTAGTGAAACATCCCTCTTCCCTCCCTCAGCCCGCGTCCATTCAGATGCGTTCCCTGGTGGATATTGGTGGATCAAGACCCCTTCGAGAAATTAGTGCTGAAGTGAGTTATTTTCACTTTTTTTACACACTCAACAATCATGATTGCTTTTTTAAATGAATGGCTTTATTTGTATCAGTCAGTAAAGCGTTTTGTATAAATCTAAAAAAAATTATTGATATCTTTAAATCATTTATTGCAGTAGCACACATGTCCTCTTTAAAGATGTAAAACTAAATGTTTCCATATAGCAGCTATTGGGGAGCGCACCCAAGGGCGGTTGGTCTGTTGTCAAATCACCATGCTACAGGGATGGAAACTAAAACCTTTGGTGAATAAAGAAATGAATGACTGCGGGACTCTCCCAATGCGAGAGTAGTGTTGTGTCATATCTCCTAATGAATTAGACAGCATCATTTTGGATGGTTCGAAAAAAACAACAAAACGCTTTAATTTATCCTGACAAATTTGGTTTGTCACTTGCCATCCTGCATTTGTTTTATCTTTATAAACTGTAAGAATTTTATTGAGTAATACTTGTCAAAGCAGCATTCAAATGCTGCACACTCGTAACGTTGAACTAACACGGGAAAATGGAGTCGATATTTGTACGTGACTGCAGTAGTAAACGTGTCAAAGTGCATGCTTAAATCTATCTTGCTATACTAACATTGTTGGTGTGCTCAAAGAAGAAAATTTATTGAGGAACATGACAAACTACCATCATGCTTCGGTATTGCTAGCTGCATAATTTAGGGAATTTGTATTCCTGTCTGAGCTAAAAATTGAAACAGAAACGGAAACTTTGACCTGTTTTAAATATCTTTACTCCTATAGTTTGGTTGAATTGATCGACAACAAAGGAAAAGCCTGAAACTTTTTGTTTGAATGAACCACTAGAAATTAGCGTATAATCATCCCCCTTTTCAACTAAGGTATAGATTGGGAAACGCCACTACCTAAAAAGTAATTTTTCTCCAGAGGCAACTATCTGGTTCTATCTACCTCACTTTTATTTTTTAAGTTGTATTTTCTCTTTTTTCCATCTGAAAGTCTGATACCAGGTAAGAGATATAAGCAGCACCTAGAGGGATATAAATTGGAGAAGTAGGCAGGAGGAAGATGAGGCAGTGTTTCTTTTATCCGCTAGCTCACATTTTGACTAAAGTGCTGGTTTTTTCATGGATCAAATGGTGTGGTATAAGATATTGCCTTACCTCTAAATCACCTCTTCTTAGTAGTTGCTTAAATCAACAACAATCAACAATCAAAATATTTCTAATCACAGGTCGTCAATCACCAAGGAATGCAAAGGTAACGCTTGTGTACTTTGTCAAAGAGGAAAAGAATAATTAAGCAGTATTTGACCTTTTCCCTACCAAATTGTTTAATAGAATTTTTCTTACGACTCCTTATTTGATGTAAATGAGAACTGTTTGTTTCATTGCTGACGCTAAACGTGACTGAAGCCGCCTCGTGATACATTCAACTCCAGCCAGAGTGTCAAAAGTGGTTACCGATTCTTTGGTCCCCAGAATAGGAGGTTTTCTTGTTTTCATGCGGCCCTTCCCAGCTGCCGTGTTTCACACGGTTTTTCGTCTTCCTCAGTTGGTTTGAAATTTGCAAACCTCAGTTTTAAGAGTGATCACATAGTTCCAAAATTGACTAACATGGCTTCAACAGACAAAGCCGTTATTCAAATGCACAAGTTAGCAAATTTGCGTGTCTATTTTTTTGGTAACAGGCCTTTTTAATGTTCTGAGATTGTCTTTTTATACCGTATACAGAACTGCTGAATCCAGACCAGTAAAAATCCTTCTCCTAAATGTATTTTTACTACCCCTTCTAGTTTCGGATGGCTGCATTAAGGAGTTGTCTACGTTTCATTCTAATTTCATCCAATAACCTTCACTAGAAGCTGTCCATTTCAACCCTGATTTGTGCCCCACCAACTGCAAGCAACTGCGCGATTCTCCTCCTTGAAGAGGCATAATCCGCAATAGGCGAAATGTATCTCTGAAAAGCGTGAGGACCAGCCGAGAATAAATTGTACGTAGTATTTGCCTAAGAAGAAACCACAGTAATTGCCATGTATTCGTCGTCAGGTTTTAAAAATCATTGACTACAGTGTTTATTCAATACTAATGAAGTGGTTTGAAGAGACCTCATTCAAACGCAGAGCACTGTTTCTGGGAATCTGAGTGAATGCAGGGGCTATCCAGGGAGGTATTTAGAGGTACTTATCTCAGTCTATCGGGGCAGACTTTCCGTATTTTAAAAAAAAAATTGGATAGTATTCGGTGTAGCTACAGAGATATCCTTCAAACCATTAATCAAAGGACTGCGCCCAGTAAAATCTACAAGGCTTGAGATGAGGATCAACACGAAGGACGTTGCAGGAAGTTAGAATAGCTGATGAGTGTCCTGTGGTACCATTCATTGAAGCATTTTCTCTTTACAGTAGGTTGAGAGCGTATGACAACATAAACGGGAGTAGAAGTATCGCTGCTCTCGGTGTCAGCAATTAGAAATTCACGGAATGTAGATGGATGAAACACTAGAAATTAAATTTTTTAGAGGTGTTACAAATACAACCACCTTTCCCTTTGATTCAGAACTTGGGAGCAGACAGTTCAGAAGAGAATGCCTTGTTCTGCATACATTACAATTGTTATACCGTTTTGTGACTTCTAGATCTAAGGCCTGCTTATCTTCAGGTGATACATTTGAACTGCCACTTCTATTGGCACTCCGACCCTTTTACCATATCACCTGAACAGAGTGGGTCACGGCGTTGAGTATGTTGTGGGTCGCTGTAGTCGCATTGAGAATGGATGGAACTCTCTGAATACCTTGCTCCTCTTTTCTTTTAAACACACGGAGCTGACTCGTCCAGGTGCCTGAAAGTTTTTAGCTGTTTATGTTTCAGTAGCCCACGAAGGTGGGACGTTTAATCCTCTGCCCTTAGATTCTTCCATTTTAGCCACCAAAAATCACGATAGTCTGCAATCTTCTTTGAGAACGTGGAGTTACTTAATTCATTGACATGACGGGGACACATATCGAGGTCCTGAACTCCTTTGTGGAATGGTATTCTAGAACTGATTGGATCTTAGTTTCACACCTTGACAATCACCGTAGATGACAGGTGTCACGTTTTTTCTGCCAAAGGCAGACGAGGAGCCTTTTATCCGAGTGGATAAGGTTAAGATGTTTGACTTCAATGCCGATTTCGCATTGACACTTTGTCATCTTAGACTTGTTAGATTCCTGTCAAAATGACCTTTACCCTTATTCATTAATTATCTGTTTGCCCTGGGCCTTTTTCCATTGGCGTAGACTCATAGACATCGACTGTCCTTCAAAATGCCAATTTGGTACTAGAATTTTGACATCTTTAACCTCTGCTTATTTAATGCACGCACAGCTTTTGTTATTTGCTAACCAAAGGAGCTATTACCGCCCGAGGAGGAAAGACTTGTTCTTTTTATGGTCATGCACCCAGGTAGGCATGTAGGCAGCATTGTTTTACGGGCCTGGAGGTAAATATCTTCTATCAGGTAAGGTCACGTCCTTGGTGAAAGAACCCTAGGCGAATTTCGCACTAATCCTTTCCATCTGTGCTTGCTATGGCTGACTGGTTATAAGTAATATATCACGATACGCCTTTTTATAATGTCTTGGAAACAAAATTTAAAACAATGTGGAAACCTGTTTATTGTCACAGAGAATTAAAGCCCATATTGTCGGAAGCTTGGTGTGTACTTCAAAAGGTTCAACAGGTCAGGTGACACTAAAGTGTCGCTTGAATGAGTCGTGGCATTTAACGGCAATGCTTTTCGTTTTTCAAAGTCAAATCGGCAAAATTGTTTCCCGAATAACACCAAGTAGCGAGGACACCCTTCCATTTACACTGGCTGTTATGGCTAGAAGGTGTGTGTCGGAATTGCAAATTCCTCTCCACCGAAATGTGCACTTCGTGTGGTGAAGCAATTTCCCTTTAGATAAATAGAACGGATTTGCAGTGGCAGACCGTTGCGGCTGTCCACAGCCTCAGACAAGCGTTTGTGTTCCAATTTTCTGGAAACATTCTTGATCGTGATAAAACATCTTGAAATACGCCCTCGCGTTCCACTCCTCCGATTGGCCAGCGGTGCTTCTATCACCAAGTCTCCAGCCGTCAGCCGTTGGTCGTGTAAGCTTACGTCGTGAACCCAGCCTGGTCATAGGGGTTGGAAATAAGAATATTTGCATTGCTTTTTCTGTTTTAAGAACCCGACAGACTTTAATAAATGAATCTGTCTTTAGAAATAATTAATCAAAAGTGGCACTCGTACTCCAGTTTCTACTTTACCAACAGACTGTCCTACTTCACCGCCTATCTTGTGATTGATGATTTTTAACTAGAGGAAAAAATGATAGAGAAATGTGGAGGATAAAACTGAAAAACAAGACTTTTTTTGCTACCTCCTTCCATCTACCCTCCCTCCTGTCCTACTGAAGTTCAGACCTTATCAATGACAATTTTAAACTATGAAGCATTGCATTGCTTTGGAAAAATAAAAAAGAGCGCTTATTCCGCCGCTTGACTCGTCATGGTGATTTCACGGAGGAAACTTTTTGTCATGCACCCATCCGAGAAGCACCGCAAGTGCTGTCTGACTTTGAAGAAGTGGACAATGCCCGCCCGACAGTTGCATTCGTAGTAGACAAGTCCAATTGACCTCAATGCGGGAGGTGAATATTTGTGTACCTTGCATTAGAGGATCTGTCGTATCGAGAGTTGCCGTAAACAGCGCCAGCGCTGGATGTTTTCCTGTTGCAGGGCCAGTCAGAACTTAGGGTACACGTACAAATTACCCTCAATTAAGCAAACCTTTTAAAATGTATTGCCGGTATGGGTGCTGACAAATTCAAGCTATCAATTGCCAGCTGTGCAAAATCTACGGTGTTAACAGATGAGAGGACAAAAAAGTCAGACCCTCTTTTATTTAAGGCAGCATTTCTGTATCCGGTAGGAGTACAGGCGGTAGGAAAATGCTTCCCAATTCACATACTTTTTCATATTTGATTGTTAAATGTCAGCATTCGTCTACTTAAGGCAAGACTTTTCGTAGGCAATGGAAATTCAATGTTACATTGTGTTTTGGATGATTCCAGAACTCGCCTCAACAACCAATCAGCAAGTCAACCGGTACGAATAATGCCATTACACCACCACTCTTCACAAAGTCGCATATGCAGCACTATCCACCATCCAACTATCCGGGTGTGAGCCAACTACCAACACCGACTCTCTCTTTCAATGCAGGCATCCTGCGATTCAAGAGACCTTCGGATTTCCTTCCTCAGAGCCTCACACCTACACCTTCTTCAAAATCCAGTTCTACTGCCTCTTTGTCTTTGACGTCGAATGGAGGTCATAACCTGTATGCGCTTCAAAGCAGCTTGTTTGCGTTAAAAGATTGTGCATCTATTTTCAAACAATTTAGAATCGTTGGCCTCCTTGAGATTCAGTAAGGCATGTCAGCAAGGGCTCTCCATCGCGTAAATTCTATGAATCACTCGCTAATCTGTCTAACTGGATACCTGTTTAGCTACCGCACTTGCCGGAGGGTAATGGCCTTTCCTTGCGTCACTTCTCCAACAACCATATTACAGACGACTATGTAATGAGGCTTTTCGAATCGCTCATGTCACTTGTCACTCCATTTGTCAATTGCCTCCTTGCATAACGTGGCTTCAACGACAGTTCGCAGATTTAGTGATCCTTTCCCTGGCGGTTAGGCATGGTATCAAGCCAAGGAAATCAAAAATTGTGGTTCATTTTAACCTAGTTTGCTTACCATTGTAGTCCCTGGAGTCATGCCTGAAGACAAGGAGGAGAATACATTAACGCCCAGAAGGGCTACATAGCAATGAGTTGGAAGCAGATATCATACACTCTACATCACTTTAAACAGTTAAGTGCTATTTTTAGATCAAACAGTTCCAAGACTCGACACGATGAGCACGTAAATGTCAATGGGGTAAAAGACGATGAGGAGGGAGAAGGAGAAGGGAGTCCACTAGGCAGCAGGGAAATCAACCGAGCGGTATCACAATTGGAAGATGTGAATCCAGGCACCTGGTCAGGTCGACTGTCACCCACGCTTCCTGGAATGTCAACCTCAAATGGTCATTTCTACCTCACTACAGCGCGTCAAAGAGCCTCTCTAGATACGCATCTACACAACAAACAGACATCCACATCGGCGAATCACAACGATGGAGACGATAAGAGCATCAAATCGGAGTGCCTACCCGGAAAGGATCTGAGTAAGCAAGTTATGCAATCAAATATAAAAACTTGGAGTTGTTACTAGTTTGTTCTACGATACCGTTGTAAAGGTCGATTTGCAAGAGACTTGAAGGCCTCATTCCGTTACATTGGTTATTTCTTCCAAAATATCAACCCGCGGCCTTCATATTCTTCTATAAAGGAATAATTTGGGCCTCTGGAATGAGTGCTTCCATCTAGTTGCTTTTTGAAGGGCACACAGTCAATCCATTACCATATATGCCGTCTTCGGAGGGTCAATTAAGGCGACCAGATTATTTACGAAGAGTGAAAGCAATTTAGTCTTTTTAAAAATAGAAATTAAACAAAAGGAAGGAAAAACGCATATATGTAGAATGAATGAATGCCAAAGAATAGTGATTTTGTCGCACTATAATTAAAAACACGCAAATCTTTACATAAATTTAAGCGGTGAATATTGTAATTTCGACAGTTTAGGTTTGACATTAATAACCCTAGCAACGGAGATGACAAAAGGGAGGTTTATTCGTCACATCACAAATAAATAGCCTATATGAAAAAAAAATTTCAGATCGGCCTATGAAGAGTTTGGGCATTCCACCAACACTCTTCTCCTCCGAATCAAACCTCTTCACCCCTGATGCCTGGTCCAACAGCCTTCCTAATCGCCCTTTTCATAGAGCTATGAAAGCGACCACCAGGAAATCCCCTTCTACATTAGTTCAACTGCGAGCTCGAGCTGACGGAAGGGAGGAGGTGCCAACGGAAAGGATTTATGGCCCTTTGGGTTTCCTCAAACTTCCCTACGATCCCCCACGATCACACACTGATCTCGGAGAAGGTGAGTTTTCTCTGCATAGAGCCAAACGTCCTTAATTTTTGTACTGTAATAATTGGATGTCAATCTACGCTTCAGTTAAATCTCCATATTCAGTTCTCGGTTGTACAGATATGAAGCATTCGGTAAGTTCATGGCCGTATTTTGACAATTATTGACATGCTACTGGCATTCTATAAGTAACATTTTTGCCTGTTAAGGATGATGAAACTGATTCTGAGGTATGCTTTTTAAATATTTCTATTCATACCTAGAGTTAAATTTACTCTTTTTTAGGAAGTTTGCTATTTAAAATTTTAATTACTACTCGTCTAATATTTTTTTTCTTTTAGGCCGAAATATGCCACCTCCGTAGGGAACTAGAAACTGCAAGGCTAAAAGTCACCACATTGACATCGCAGCTAGAGTTAAATGTAAGTGTGCTGGCTACCTTTCAAAATTATTCGCCCTTTACGGGAGGAGCAAACATGTGTTTTCGTTTAAATGACTTTCTTTCCCCATTTCTTAACCCCATGGAGTCAGCTGTTATCGGAGTGTAGTATAATCACGTAGGATTTTGCCTCTCACTTACACATTTTTATAGAGCTGGTTTGCAAATATGTTATTTATCCAGCCCTCTCCTTCTACCCTGATACGTCTAAGTGTGACCTTGAGTTGCGCTGCTCGGCGATTGGTTGAAAAATTAATGCGTTTAAATTTATCGGCGGATTTTTTGTAAACACTGCACGAATCGTTTTGCATTGAGCCAACGTCATTGCAATTAATCATGTCATTTTGCATGACTAAGCGGAATTATTGTCCAAGATTGGCGTTTATATGACTACTTGTGGTTTTCCTTGTTCCCTTTTACTATGCAGACATCAAAGCGCATTTCCTTCCTTACTGAAATAAATAGAATCAGTTGCAGACTAGCTGCGGTCGGTTGTCCAGTAGTTGGCATCAGCCAGCTGTCTGGACCCACATTTGTGCAGCTTTTCGCGTAAATGGGGAAAAATGCTACTTCGTTTTTTGTCTTTATTGCACCGCACTTAGACGAAGTTCGTTTCTAATCGCTCCCAATGCTTCATGATTAAGTTCACCCACTTAGTAAAATTTCCCAAATAAAAAAGTGTAAATACATAATTAATAATAGTAAGATCCTAGTAAATAATAAAACGTGTGCCAAAAATTGTAACTTCTTATTGTAAATAGTCCAAATTTTATTTGAGGAACTATAAGCTGCGCTGCCGGATGAAAGCCCAGGTGGGTGAGAGCTTGAGTAACACTGTTTTCAGCAATCCTTCAAAATGCATTTAGCCGTAAGGCAGGATCAAGGGTGATCTGACGCATCCTACCTACCTGTGGTAGTATGTGCTATACGTCTGGTCGAAATGCCACCTTCGAGGGAGGGCTGAAGGCTGAATGCCGTCAATAGGCAATGTCCTTTTTCCAGACTTACTTAACCGTGGTGTATGGACTTGTCGACGAGCAAACAAAACAGCGCCCCCAGTCCCTCCTGAGTTTGTGATAAATCCTCTTGTTTACTAAGAAGGGCCTAGTCTTGGCGTACAGAGGGGTTGGGGCCGTAGAAGTGGCCAAAGAGCCATACAGCCAAGCGGGAATATCAGCAGACCAAATACATTTTCTCCAGAGTATAACAAAATGTCATGGCAAGCGACCTCCCCCATGATTGAATGCGTGTTCATTTCAGGCCAGTTAATAAAAAAAACTTAATTACACCGAGCCAATGATTACCTTCATTTGCTTTCGTGTGTGCGCACGTATGCCTTTGCGCGTAGGGTGTGTGTGTATGTGTGGCTAATTACTCATTCAAAGGCATCACTACCTACCTGCCAATGAGAATTCATTCTCCCCTGTGCGCGCGTGAGTGCGTGTGTGCGCGCCTAATCGAAAATGTTGCAACAGTGCTGCAGCACAGCACTGCACAGCAGTCCGTGTTATGGACCGGCTGTACCCCAACTTCTACTCCCTTCATGCAACTCCTGCTGAACCTCTGGAGCCCCGGTTCAAGCGTCGTTCATGGAATGCCTTCCCTGAAAACCCTCCACTACCCTATACCGTCTATACGTCAGTACAGGAGGCGACACTTCAGCACCGCCTACATCAAAGATGTTCCAGTGAAGCTCCTACTATTCGAAGAGTTTCAACCTTCCTTCCAGATAGCAACAGCAATGATGATGAAGTCGATGCTGGTGTGATGGAAGACGCTGTGGAGGAAACGACCACTAGTATCTCCCCCATTCCACCAATCGCAGTTGTTAAACCAACTGTTGGAAGGATTGACGGTCGTAAAATTCATCGACCACAGCCCTGCTACGGATTGTCAGCTCTACCATCATCGTCGTATGACCTTCTACCTTCATGCATGCAAACGAGTGCTCCAGAGGCCTACTTCAACAATCTATGTTCTTCAAGCTTAAAACAGCCAACAGCAAGTTTACCAAGACGCAGAACTCAATTGAGACGCGAGCGAGCAGTACCAGTTGCTAGACACTCCGTTTTTGAGTGTCCCAGCGTAGTTGACTACGGACCGCTCCAAAGCACAGTAATGCAAGATTTAACGCTTCGACGAAGAGCTCGGCGACATCCTGAAGCAGCAGCCACAGCACCGGTCAGCCGAAGAAGACTTTTCGGTAGTTCTGCTGGAATGTTACCTGCAACATTAAGACCGCCTATTGCCACTGAAGAGGAGCAGTCGTCTACATTGATGGAGATGCCTAGCCTCCTGCCACCGGTTTGTGGCCACTCGGGGCGTCAGGGTAGAAGCACTCGTGTAAGCATGGATGAAGCAAGGCGAGGGAGAGAGTAAAATACTTATTCTAGCAGTTGAAATGCCTCAGCAGTGTAACTACCAGCACATTTGGTTACACAATTGTGGGAAATCCATCGCTTATCCATGAGAGGTAGCCTGCTTAAGGATTTCTATCAATCACAGGTCATATTTGTTCCAGCATTCACTGCAAAAGCCCACTTTTTTGCATCTTAAACTTTGTAGGTATCTCTTTAAATTTGACTTTTGCATAGGATTTTGCTGATAGGCTTGTAAATTTTGTGTTGTGCCGAAAACAAGCAGGTGCCCATTTTAGCGATCCTTTGGGGCGCTAGTGCATTGCCCATTCGCCGTGTAGTCTTTCCTGCACCTTCCATCATGACAGATCGCCTTCATTTGCTCCCCTTTTCTTCTCAACCCATCCCTTGAGGAGACTTAAATACCGACAGTTGATTCGTAACTCAATCTTTACAGACTTCCGATTCCACCATTCATAAGGCTGTAAGGATGGGAAGCGGGGGGGAGGGGGTATCTCTTTTTCAACATCAAAACTCGTTAGTTTATTTTCAGACTTGTCAAGAAAAATGTATTTTCTTTTTTACGGACAATGGGAAGCCTCTTAAAGCCTCGCTGAGGTATTCGCCTCTGTAATATGTCATCATTTGGCACAAAGTGGCTGACTTTTACCTTGTCCGTGGAAGATAACAATCACGCCCATTCGCCTGGACACCTCTGTTTCTGTCACGTACCTGTCTGTCATAATTTTCGGCGATTGGATAGTGTAGAGCAGAAGGTGGAGGAATGAAAAGGCTGATAGTAAAGCGATATCTCTTCTCTCTACCTCCTCCTAACCCCAATCCACCCTCTTGTCTGTCCTAAGAAAAGTACTGATCCCATCAGGAGCCATCTTACTGCTCTGAGGTGCTGCACTGCCATGTAAAAACAAAAAGGGTATTAATTTCACTGCCTGACTAGCCTATGCTATTCATGAAGGCACTTTAGCCTCAAAGAAATGGACAATCACCAGTTGAAAATTGCACCTGCGGTGCTTCGTACTCATCCATGCACAAACACGCATTCAAATCATAGTTTCCGAGGTGATTTCTACCTTAAAAGTGAGTGGCACGGCCTAGGAATATCCAATGATGTATTTATGCCCTCAGCAAAGCCATTTGTGATCATAAGTGGGTGAGTGTAAAATTTAAAAATGACGGGTGATGAAGTGAACCACAAATTGTTTCATCACGCATTAAGCGTTACTAACAGAAGTAATTACAGACACATGCACAGGCACAACTAACGCTCTCCTTCTATCGCAAATGATACTTCTACTTCACACTTATTGCCGCATTATAGTGGCACCAGGTGGTTGAACCCATTTCCATCCCCATTCACTCCATTTTAATCGGTTTATTTGTCTAAAATTTTATTTACCACGATTGAAGCTTTCAGAGTCCTTCCTAACACTGTAATGCAACATGCAAGTACAGAGGAAGGCTAGTTGATTACTTATAGAAGAACTGAGAGGCTGTGGACATGCTCGAAGGGTCGAACTGCCTCCGAGCAGAAGCACAATTTATGAGTTAGTGCAGTTAAATAACCATTGAAATCAAATGTTGAGACATTCCACAATGATTTTTTAGAGCGAAAAATGCCTTTCAACGGGGTTTTAATGTATCTGGCATTAAAATTGCGAATACTCTGTATTTTCTTCAATACTTTTTATGCATTTCTATGCAAAATATTATACCTTGTTTGGTAATAATTTCATGGGTAGACCTTGCAAATTTGATTGCACATTAACAGTAGCGTCATTTCCCCACAGGTTTATTTGTAAATAATGCACATTTATCTCTTAAAGAAGAAAAAAACATTTTAGTTCTTTGGATGATGGATTTAGATAATCTAAATCGGCAAAATCTCACACTTTTCTACCATGATAATAAGCCCTAACACGATTTGCAAAAGTGATTGACATTTTATTGCTAAAAGGGTTTTGTTTTTTTTTGTAAAAAAGCCAAAACGAATGTTTGTTTTACGTTCTTTTTACCGCGGTTTATTTAGACGTATTACTTCCTGGGGTGACCAATTAAAATGTCCAAACAACGGAAAGGGCTAAAGCCCACATCTAAAAGGAATTTTGCCCCAAAAAACCCCTTATTTTTTGGCTTAGGAAAGAAGGTAATGGAGAAGCTTCCTAAATGTGCTTATCTATCTCCGGTGTACCAGATTACTCCGGATTACTTGGGGTACTTTTGTTTGCATTTCGCAAATTAAGAGCTGAACTTTAGGGTCTCAGATTTTGTGCAAGAAAGTCTTTCAATTACAGTTCAGCGTGACTAGAAGAAAACTGTAGAATTTGAGGAATCCGCTTCGTCAAGCAGTTAACTAAAACAACCACCAGCCTTGCATGTCGCTCCTTCCTTCTTTTGAGGCGCACCTTCTGCACCCCACTTGGCTGGTCCACCTCGGCACCAACTACCCCTCGTTAGAGGTGGTCGCAGGACCGTTCCCTTGGGGGAAAAATTTAGCTGATTTCAAAGCCCAGTGATGCATCTCGTCGTCTTCATTGCCTCTGTACTTTTGTCCTCCTTCTGCAAGGAAGGCGGTTTACCAACTTTGTTGTTTATCGTAGCCAGAAGACGCTTGAATCAGGAACTGTGAAGCATCTACTCCGCCATCAGTTTATCCTCACCCCAAATATTCTCCAGCTTTCCATCAGGGTTCCATCCAGCTGCCAGAAGCGTGACAGCGATGTCCTAACGGGCACTTTCAAAACCGACCGACAACGTACACGCACAAAGAGTCGTTGAAGTAAAAAAAATATCCTCATATTACTGTGAAACGGTGTGTGTTTGTGTGCGTGTGTCCTGGGCCTGGTGTCTGGATTATCAGTGTATCATTTGCCAAATTCGCTTTAGTCCGCAAGCAAGCGTTTCGCCTCCGCTTCATAAGGCGGATCGCATTCCGGGACGAGGAAGTGAACCAGCAGATGGATGGTGGGTATGACTCACCGGAGCTTGTGAAAAGGAGGAAAAATTTGCCGATGCAGCAGTGCTGTTACTAACACCGTTGGATATACCCAACCCCCTCCTTTCCCCCTTTTAAATCCCTACGGTACCCACACCGTTGTTTTCGTGATAGAGCAGAATTGAGTGACAACCTTATCGCCAAAACGCCAAATGCATATTTTTTTGTTTACCCCAACCAAGAAGTAGTCCAACTTGGCGCTGGAAAACGATTTCCTTTCCCCATCTCCCCCTCCCTGGATTTTCTAATGTTGCAAACGTCGATCCCCTTTTTGGAAAACAATTAGGAGTTAGGATTTATAAGTTATAGCAAAAATCACATTTCCTTTTTTTCTGGGAATGTTTCACAACTCCTCTGAAAGCTGTCGCTCCAATGCATTGAAAGAAAACTATGAAAACATGAAACAGGGCAATCATCGGACTATAAGTAACTAGACTGTGGCTTTGGAAATCCTTTTAGAGTACTTCTTTTCTCAAATTTTTAAAAATCTTTTGATTTTTCCTTGATGAAAAACTACCATAGACGCTACGCATTTGCCAAAGCTTCAGCTCTCTCGGTTTTGCAACGCACTGGTGATTCCAGTCCCCATTTGAAAAAGCCGCTGATTTGAAGCAAATTTTTCCTCTTTTAAAACATTAGTAAAGTTAATTAACAGTTCCTTTAATTTTTTATTTGTGTCTTAAAATGAAGACAAAATAAGGGATTTTTTGACATTAAACCTACTTAATCAAAATAGCACACACTAACTCCGAATACTATTCTTTTCCTATTTAAAAAAATTTGCATTTCCTTTCCCAAGGTTAAGTAGCATTTCTTTTTTGGTATTTTTGAAAGAGGCAATAGTAAATTCTTTTGATAATCATGATTCATATTCTCGGAGAAATGGTTGGTAAGCTTAGATCAAACTTCGGGCAATCCAACCAAGTGAAAGTTGTTTAAAATGCCGCAGTTTTTCTTTATTGCTCATAAAAAGTGCGCCTTCCTTGTTATAGGCCTGTCTCGTGGCCAATTTTGAACAGAGTCTGGCCAACATGACTCAACGCCTTCAGAGCTTAACCGTCTCGGCTGCTGAGAAGGTGAGCCAAATCATCTAGGAAAAAGAATAAAAGTGGCAATAAGGAATGCTCTGCCGCGGTTGGAAAAGAGTTGCTCACTAAATCGCTTTTATTTCATAACTCCGCGTACTTTTTATTTGATGTTCACTAGCTACTCTTATTTATTTTGATCGTAAATGACAAATTTTGTAGCGTGGAGTGCTTTAAAGAAATAGGAAACAAGCATGCAGACGACTGGTGAATTCGATGCTTCTCAAATTGGCTTTAAAAATGAACCCCGAACCCCAATATCAACGCAATATTCTATTAAAAAATTGGGTTTTTTATTAATCAGTAGACGATATTTTGACTGGCTGTGGGCACTTCCTTTATAACAGAAGGGTCCATTTGGATATTTTAAGCCAAACTGGCTTGACATCTTTATTAACCTCATTCAAGCAGCTCGGCCGCGCTGACTTCTAGCTGAAGCAAATTTGAGATGCGATTCCTAACTTGTCTGTCCAAAGGGAACGGTCCTCTGATGGCAATCAAATTAGGAATTTTAACAAAGTCTTCTGTCATGTCATCTGGCTCTAAGATGTGATTATGCAGCCCCCTGGGCTGGCGTAGGCTGGCCAGTTTGTAATTCCTTCCAATGTGACCTTTCAAAAAACTTAGGGTGGTAAGTTATCCTCACCGGGGAACTTCCACGTAGGTCGTGCGCGGCAAATGCCAGAACCGCAGAAATTGCCACTCTGCTCTGACAGGCGAACCGTCCATGAATGCGATCTGCGTACACAAATAATAGTTGCTGAGTCATTCTGCAACTGCATTTATTCTTGCGGCTGGTATTGCACAGTGTAATTTAAACACTCCACGCCTTTATCCCTCCGCCCCTCGGGCATTATATATGCGAGATTTGTAAACTATCGCAGGAAGTGGAAGGGTGAATAACGCTTGCCAGAGAAGGTGAAGGAGAAGATTCGCTGCTGTAAATGCCTTTAAAGATCCCATTCTTTCGTATTGAAGGAACTCAGGGGTGTGCGGTGGAGACGGTAGTAGGAAGATAGCTTATCAACCCACAGCACACCAAAAATATGTCATTTTTGGATGGACACAATTGTGTCTCCTTAATTTCAAAGGATTCTGAACTGCGAGAACTGCGCCAGATCATCGATTCCATGGTTCAGGAGCGTTCCTTCTCTGGCGCTGTTGATTTAAGCAGTGGAAAACCATTCTTCCCACCGTCAAGCTCTACCAACACCAATGCCAACGCCCCAGTTGCTGCTGCGGACGTAGTGGATGTGGAGGAGGAGAAATCAAACAGCTGTCCTCCCGGGACCCCCAAGTCTTCGGGTATCAAAAAGGGAGGCTGGGTAGGAATTTAAAAGCGAATTTTAAAAGTCGAGGCCTGACCCTTCAAATGTGTATATCAACAAAGTAGGGCATTTTTTCTTGCCGTCACTGCTCTCGTATACTTATGTGCCTGTGAGTAGTATATTTCACTACTCCGCTTTCAGCTACGAAGCTCTATCGATCGAGCCTTTAGACGTCGTGGTTCGCAATCCTCATTGACTGGTGACACCGGCTCCTACAATAGTCACTCAAAATTTGCTCAACCCGTAGCAGCCGGCGCCTGGAATTCGCCGGATCATCAAACGTCACCTAGTGAGTCCTTTGAACACGACGAAGTCTACCAAATGCTCTAAGCAGTTAGAATTAAGATGGGATTTTTAACCTAATCAACCACTTAATCTGGGGCTTTTAGGTGTCTCACATTTTCAATATCAAGTCATTCCAGATGATAAAATTTTCGTTGCTAACAATGAGAGATACGGGAAGTCTACAAGGCTTAACTGCAGTTAAAAAATCGCGTTATTCAAAATGTGACTAAAACAAGTGCCCTTTTGCTAAACAGCTCCCTCCATTTTAAACTGTCGATCCTGAGGACTTCAACTACTTTACAGGCATGTTAATTATTCGCCTAAAAGATACGTTACAAAGCTGTGATAATTTATAGTATGGGGAGAAGGCTATTTATATCAATGCTGTCAGCACATACTACAGATGGGTGTATGATCAACCATAGTGGATGGAGTCCCTTATTAAGAGTCTGGTTTTGAAGGCTAGGATGATGGAAATATCACGTTCCCTCGTTGTTGATATCAATCTTTGCAGTTAAAAGAAATTTGAAGACAAAATCTTTCAATTAAAGTTCAGCATGACTAGAAGAAAACTGTAGAATTTGAGGAATCCGCTTCGTCAAGCAGTTAACTAAAACAACCACCAGCCTTGCATGTCGCTCCTTCCTTCTTTTGAGGCGCACCTTCTGCACCCCACTTGGCTGGTCCACCTCGGCACCAACTACCCCTCGTTAGAGGTGGTCGCAGGACCGTTCCCTTGGGGGAAAAATTTAGCTGATTTCAAAGCCCAGTGATGCATCTCGTCGTCTTCATTGCCTCTGTACTTTTGTCCTCCTTCTGCAAGGAAGGCGGTTTACCAACTTTGTTGTTTATCGTAGCCAGAAGACGCTTGAATCAGGAACTGTGAAGCATCTACTCCGCCATCAGTTTATCCTCACCCCAAATATTCTCCAGCTTTCCATCAGGGTTCCATCCAGCTGCCAGAAGCGTGACAGCGATGTCCTAACGGGCGCTTTCAAATCATCCATATCCTCCCATTTGAAAATTTAACCAAAAGAGCTTGTGTCAATGATAAACACTTTGTAGCTGATAGCTTCCAGCTCTGAGGGTTAAGAATATTTTGCATCCAACTGGCGATATTAGGAGTTGTAGGCACTTGGATCAAATTTTTCACGTCTGCCACCGCTTTATTGCTCTGGAGCCTCACTGAAGATGTAAAGAGGTGTAACAATGAAGGCGAATAGCTCAGAATACCACAGGCACGACGAAGAATGGAGTCGTAGTGGCTGAAGAGGCTTGGTGTGTAGAAAGTGGCACCAAGACGTGTCAGTAATTACCAGTCGCTAATCTAGCAATTAATCCGGGGAGCAACTTCTTCCTGTTTCTAAACAGAGGCAACTGCAGGGTCAAGCTGGTTAATTTAAATCGAGGCATGAGAATTTGCAAAGAATTTTAATGTTTAATACTCACCAAGGACAAGGATTTGCATCTGTGAATTCAGGGATTCATGTGAATATTTTTACAAGTTGGCTAAGATCAAGTAGGATGCAAAGTGGCAAAAAGTCCGCAGAATAAAATAGTCAGGAATACTTATTATCTCGTGGCCTGACCTGCCAGTGCATTGACGCTGATTGCAAGTTTTCCGGGGAACTGTCAAATAGTTGCAGGTCACTATGGCAACCAAGGTCAGGCTATTGTAAGGACAAGGTTATCAGTTGCATTTCTCCCAAAAAAGACAACGATTTTTTCTTCAATAGATCACCATTTGTCACTTCTAGGCGAAAAAAACTATCGTTAGTCATTTTTCTTTAAAATAAAACACTGTGTTGAAATTTCAAAGGTGGCGTTTCCTTTTGACAACTAGGCCTCCGTAAAAAATTTGTTCGTGCTGCTTCCGTGTCTGCTGACGTGGACAGAACTCGGGGTTACCCTGGCAGCCACCTTAGCAACAGGTGAGTCTTAAAATTTGATTAGCCACTAGGAACGGCCTAATATAAATGCAAAATAACTAAATTCTTAGGGGGATTTTAAGCAGTTAAATGAGCAAAAGTTGTAAAACATTTAGAACCACTATGATTTCATTATTTTTTAAAAAAAAGAATATCCAACATTAGAGATTTTGGCCGACTGATTGTAACCAACGGAAGAAGGGGAAGGAAATTAGATTTTACTTTGAATCAGGACCCCTAATTGTAAGCCCACGCACAAAAAAGTCATACTAATGTGGCGATGTTCCACGCACTTGTAAGTGGCAGTAATTGTGGTGTCACCTCCCATAATCGCCAACACACCCATCGTGCGTGGGCAAGTCCACTTATGACACCGCAATAGTGGTAGTGAACGAAATCTCTTCGTACACCCTCTTGACCTGTGGATCGTGCGAGCGTTTTGGCGTGGGCAAGTACGCTATTTACAGTGGTTTCGTTGATAGAACTCAGCCTCGGTAGTTGTTCCTGTCTGCCTGATCTTGGACGCCCGATCGAAGCACAAACTGTCGTTGGACTCGTGGCTTCTGAACTGTGCAGACTGCGCCTTGGTGAAGCATGATGCCAGAACAACACAACTGCTCATGCCCAAAAGTGCTTGCGGCCAGGATAAGTCAACTCATGCTGGATGCCAAACACCGGCGAGGTAGGCATGGTAGGGTGGTTCTGAGGCACTGAAAAGCCCTGGAATACCAAAGCTGGGCTGTGGGTATTAGTTAACGAGTGAGACAAATGTGGCATTGCATGACCTGTATACGGAGTTTGGTCAATCTCGGTTTGACTTTAACCCCATCCATAGCCGGAAATGAATGACAGAAATTAGTAATTCGTTCTGCTAAATAGCAGTACATCCATTGCATGGCCATCAGATCAATAGCCATTTGATCTACTCTGTTTCCTCCAGTAGTTGTGTTGGAGCTGACGGTTCTAGAATTGTACCAACTTCTCCAACTTCGAAATGCACTTCCGCATGTTGTGAAGCGCACTCGCGATGCCGTCTATTGGAGGCAGAAGTGGAGACATTGAGGAAAGAGTTGGGGGAACGCGAGCGACGTCTAACAGACGCTCAACTGCAGGCTCTAGCATCAGCGCATCAAGTCGATCAGCTTCGAGACCAGTTGAACCTCCTCTTCCAACAGTTGAGCCTCCTGCGTTCCGATAACGAGCGTCTCCATGCCTCAGCAGCTGCTGCCAACACCCCACAATTCAGTACAGAATGATAAATAGGTCAACAAAATCCTTCGTCTTGTTTTTTTTGATTAAACGATTGATTTGTTTGCCGATTTTAACTTAAAAAATTTATGCTTCCGCATTTAACCAGAGCAAATATACTTTATAGGCTAAAACGCATATTCTACTTATCTTGTAGGTTCCTGATTTAAGTAGCATGTACATGTCTGGGATGCTTAACTAGGGCATTTTAGCTATAGAAGAAAGAATACCTAAAGTGTTTTGAACCAAATGCGTGCCTTAATTCTTGCTGCAACTCAATCGTGTTTTTAGTTACCGAAATGTAGAATTTCGCGAGCCAAAAGTTTGTGCTAAATTTCAGCAGAGCTTGTTTAAATAATTAATTGTAACCTGCATGCTTAAACATCTTCTTCCAATCTTGAACTCTTACCCATTAAACGTGGGTTGAACGAAACTGATGGATGTGGTTCGAGCTAGTCGAATTTACAAACTGGGTCTAACCCACTTCCAAAGCCGCAAACGGTTCCTGTCGAGTTTTTGGAAGGTGTTGTGACAAAGTGCACCGCTTGAAAATGGTTTGGAAGATCTGAATTTGGTTGCAAGAGGGACAATAAGCATGTATCAAAATCAGAAAACGCGTCTGACCTTGGTGGTAATGCGATGCCAATGAAAGGCGGGAGGAGTATACTTAGCAGAATACAAACTTGAAGAGTAGACAGGACAACACAACTGGGTGGAATAAAGTCAAACTTATCTGCATTCTCCTTGCTCCTACCACGTTTCCTTGGGTCATTATTTTTAGGCGGTAGACAGTCGCCTAATCGCATGAAAAAATAAACGGTTCGAAAATAAGCGATACAGAGGGAAAAAATCGGCTTGGAGCAGGTTTCTGCTTAACTTCCAAAAACAAATCTTTGCGTGGAGGTAGAACTCGCCAGATTGTATGTCCTTGGGAAATAGTTAGACCGCAGATTGCAACGGTGGTTTGCCCAAATAGTAAGATGGCCTTTAAAAACTTTCACTGCAAATATTTTACCCAGTTACTGTGACAATCCAATGGATTGTTACATGGATCATTTAAAATTTCAAAACATTGTCTAAGGAGAGCTTTTTTGAAAGAGGTTTCATTTCTAGTCGGTCGTTGGTTTTATACAAGAGATGATTTCATAACTCCAATTGCAGTTAAAAACTCAAGTACACATTATCTTTGCCAGGAAATATATAATATGGATAAGATATTTCACATTTAAGGGCGGATAAGCAAAATTATTGTCAATTGCTTTTTTCAATTCGAAAAGACCGCCACCGAAATAAATTTGCATAGGCCAATTACTACTCATAAATTGTCAGCAAGTGCTTTCAACGTACTATAAAGGAAATTTTCGGGCAGGAGGGCAACGCGTTCATCGACCCCGCTGTGGCGACCGCCAGTCCTTGTCCAGGTTTTATTAATGGTGAAGACTTTGAATTAACTAGGAATTAGCATGAAGGTTGAAAACACTTCCTAACCATTTTAAAACAAAACCACATCTGCATTGATTTCGAGAGTTTTAGAACATGATAGGACAACGCTTGATGTAATTTATCATATTCGGTCGTCGAGCAAGGTACGGCTAGTGGTGAGGCGTGTACCTCTGCAACTGCTGATTGTGTAGTATTTTTGAAGGCCTTCACCTCAGTGATCATCAACTCATTTAAAGTTTATCTGTTCCCACTTACCGACCAATCGGGGAAAATGAATGACGGAGCGAGTACCAAGACAAACAATAATAATGTATGGAAAGTGGGTGATGAGAAGATACCTCACTGGGACTTGTAATCGGAAGCTTTTCTCAGATAGTATACTCTTCCATTCTTTCCTAGCTTCCTGAAACATAATGTACACAAAAATACTTTCACTGATTATCCTTCAGCGGTCATCATTTGAAATTCCAGTGTATGGCGGGAAACTCTACTTAACTGTAATCACGAAACAGGTCCTAAAAGCGGAGGAAGGGATTCATGCTGCACCAACTAGTAACGCTTATTTTTTGGTGCAGAATACATACCACGGGACTGAGCACGCATCGACTATTGTCAAGTGCTGGAGATACCCGTAACCGCCGGGGTAGCGTCTCTTTCCTGCGATTCCTTCTCGCTATTGCTCTGGAAATGGCTAATAATCGAGGCTGTTATAATGACCTCCCTCTAATTAACCAACACAGAGTGACATTTTAATGCGCTAACATGCACAATGGAGGGAAGGCCAGTCAAGGTACTATTAATGCCCGAAAATGGGAGCACTCGTGTTTTCGACAGTCAGCGGGCGGTCACCGTCCCTGCGGCCTGCCCGGGTTTGAGGTCCTTATTTCCCAGTTCACTGGGTTGGGTTCTCTGCATAAATTCCAAATCACGGTCTTAACCTCGGTTTTGGTAAACTATCGGCAAAATTCCCTGCCGTGCTTTTTCAAAGCCACCAGTTAATCAGTTTTTGCCCACAAAGCTCAATTCATTCGAGACTTCTGGCTTGTACTGAACCGCGATCGCCCAGTTGGCAGCCGTCACTGAGCCATCAGCCGCATCATTTCATCTAAGACGATTAACGAGGTTTGGAAAACTAAACACCGACTCTGGAATTGCGGCTTGCTATTTCCAAGATAATCAAAAACGAATCACATGTAAACCGCCTATGTATACACCGATTTTATGCCAGAGGTCACCAGTCCCTGAAATAAGCAAATAACCGCGAAAAGGTCCTGCTTACTTAAGCTCAAAAAACCCTTACAAAGAGCTTACTTGCAACTTTTTGAATCTAAAGTCATCTACTTTCCAGATTTAGCAAGAAAGTTCACCCGCCACGTGGTTGTGACCCACAGCCACTTTATTTAAAAAACCAGAAAGTGGTTCTGATTATTTTAGACTAAAATTCCAACATGATAAAGCTTAGCTTCAACACTTCACATTAAAAATAACATCATGAAAACGTCCCATGAATGAAGCAATTCGAACTGCACCTGCAATCGGCAGTACTCTACTTATTAATTCAAAGTAGTAACACTAAATTACTATTAAATTGTGAATGAGAAATCAAGACTGATATAGGGGCGTCAAATGTCAATTTTAGGAGGTTAGACAAGATTCTCAATTTTTATGGATTGAAAGAACATGATCCTTCCTACGTTTCCAGCCCCCATCCGCTATCAACAATCAAAGCGTACCTTCGCCTTGCTTCTGGATTCACGGAGAAAGTAAGGGGGGAGGGGTCACAATCTAACCCTTATTTATTCAAAATTTGAGGTGAAAAACCATCCCCGACCCGATTCCATTACCACCTTTAGCCCTCAAATCCACCTTTGCAGGACTTCCCGCCAGGTAAGGTGTGCTGCGTATCTGCGACCAGCGTTTGCTCAACCACTGCTTCAGTGGCCAAGCCAGCAAGGACGCCAAGATTGTGTCTTAACCCCTGTCAACGTTTAAACAGATTTTAATACCACCTACCAAAGCCAAAAAAGTTTTGCACTGACCCATAAATCCACGAATCCCGCTTAGCTGCGCCCACATAGCAAGAATTTATGGTCGCTAATCAGGGATTTCCGGTCATAAGTGAGCAAAACACAATCGTTTCACCAAATTCAACATCACCTTTCAAATTCAAGTCAATTAGAGGCAGTGGCCACGGAAATATGCCACCTTTTTGCACACAAAACCTCAAAACCGTGAGGTTTTCTTCTTCAATGGAACAGTTTTTGTTGAATAAATTATCTGCTAATTGGTTGATTTAGTATAAAAAAGCAAATTTAAGAAAGTCATAAATGATGGAAGGGTAACAATCAGGAATTGAGGAAAGTCAACTAAATCAGCAATATCATCGTGTGGAATGGGTAAAGGTGTCAATTTTCTGACACATAGATGGCTGGAAAGATGCCAAATCGATCCCCAATGCGACCAGACCACCAGGACTCGTCAAACTTGTCAATATGACAAATCACTTCACCCACCTTGAAGGATAACTCGTCGGATTGGGCTAAATCGCAGAAAAAGAAGTGGAGTTGCGTTAGTCCGTTGTGCCAGTGCTCAGTTACTCAAGTAGACTCAACTCACAGGCCACAAAGTCGTACAAAGCCGTTGCTGTGGTACTGCTAGTTGAATGGGCACTGGCACCAGTAGCACCAGCCTCGGATTTGATTTCTCTAACGTGGTTGGCTGGAAAGATACCCCATCGAGTGCCGATGCATCCAGACCACCAAGACTCGTCAAACTTGTCGATATTGACGATAGTATCACCAGCACGAAAACTCAATTCGTCACTTTGAGCTTTGAGAGAAGCAATGAGAAGTCAGATCCTGGTTTAGTAAAAAAGGTCCTTATAAAAAACTTACAAGCATTGAAATCGAAAGCAGCCACTGCCGTGATGTTAGAAGTCTTATTATGCTCTGTTGGCTCCGTCGGTTGTGAAGGCTGGTAAGATGGCTCCATTTCCTTGTATTCTTCCAATTTTTTCTCTGATTGTTCTTCGACCTAGAACCAACCAATCAAACCTGAACTGAAGCCACTAACCAATCAGATTGAGGTAAGAATAAAGGAGCTCAAAATGGCAGCCGAACTCTCCCCTAATGCTGACAATCAAGCCACTATGAGGCAGTTCAGACAACGGTAATCATGACTAAAGGCGTACGTGCACGTGCGAGAATTAAACAGGCTTTCCTGTTAACTAGGGCGTCAAACTCAAACTCCGCATTTCCACCCGTATCTACTGAAAACTGGAAGTCTACTATGGTGGCGAAACCTTCGGCCGGTCGGCAGGAAAACTATTAAAACGGTACAACTCGAAAGAGAGGTATTGTCACATCCCACTCACGGCAGCAATCTCGTTCCTTAAAGAGGTACCTCGGGGACTGGTATTTCAGTACCGATTGGGTAGTGCAACGGAATGCCCTGAGGTGACTCCTCAGTAGTGGCAGATCTTTCCAGACATTACATACCTGCAGTGATGCGTATGCAAATGTAGCAGTAGACTGTGGGAAGAAATATACCCAGCTCCAACTGCTTGAAAGTTATGCTTAAACGTTGACGCCTTTCGTACCACCAAAAAGCGATTAGTCGGCGAAGAAGCATTAATGCACAGGTTGGGACTAAAAGGCATTCGAGACCAACAAGGAAGTGCTTGTCACCAATTGCGCACAGGGGCTATCTGATGTGTCAACGACCAAGCAACAAGAGGGGCGAACTAACCGATCTACTTAAAGTGACGCAAAGTGCTCTTGGATTGGGCTAAAGCAATGGCTATCACAGGGTAACGAACCTCAGGTTCAGATTCAGGAGAAGGCGGTTTAACAAACTTGGGAACTGGTTCGGACTTCCAAACCTGCAGAAAATGGGGTGGTGGAAATTTGGTTGTCATGGAGAAGACCATTTCGATTGAAAAAAGAAATACTATTTACCTCGTCAACTCCTTCGTTCGTCTTCTCTTCCTCTTGTGTCGCCGCCTTCTTTTTCTCAAATGCTTGTGCCATCTGAAGAGGATCACAATTAATGTCATTAATAATGCTGAAACGGTGTAATTGAAAGTGAGGAAAGGGCCACTACACACACCGATGAAACAAACTTTTGTGTCAGTTTTGCGGGTTTTGGCTCCGACTTTGGCTGAAAGGAAAAGCCGATTGGTACATAAAAAGTTAGAAAAAAAGTGTGAACCAAATGACGATTTCGAGTCCAAAGACACGTTAATCGGTAAACTATGGAAAGTTGGTAGTTTTGTCATCCAGAGTTCCGCCTAAACACCTTTAACTCCTACCGATCGTGCTACTTGCATTTATTTTTTACACTATAAAGCCACGTTTCTCGATCCTTGAAGGGTGTTTCAAAGTTGAGCAGTACCAGAAGACAAGAGGTTTCGCGGTTTCATTGTACAGTCGCTTCAAGTGACTTCTGAATGCCTTAATAGTAACCCATCCGAAAGCCTCTTTTCCAGAAGACTAAGTTGGTTCTACTCTTGGCAAAAAAAGTCATTTAAAACAATGCTTCGCAGACTACGCAGCGGGGTTCGAGTGAATCTGCCAGGAGACAAGACTCACTCGCTAGAGATCCCATCTTTACCATTTAGAAAGGTCGCTTAATCGAAGCATCCAATTGAAGGACAAAGATTAATTCACCAGGTCTAGGAATGTGAATTTGATCTCATTAGATAAGCTCCTGGGAAAAGTTTTTAAGCCATTTTTAAAGTCCTTTTACATGAAGTGGTTGGTAATCACAAGGAAAGAAGTAAAAACTTCCTCAAATTAGACAAGCCGCATTTGATAAACCCTTCAGACGAAGGTAAACCACCTCCTCAATGTTCGAGTAACGTCATTTAAAAGTCCCTCCAAACAAAACGATCAACAGTCAAAAAGTCAGTGCGTGAGTTACCTCCTCCGCAGACATTGGGTGAGTAAAGATGTTCGGCTTGAGACGACCCACTTGTGGACGTGAAGGTCGTTCTACAGGCTTATTCCGGTCCAAAGCCAACCTTTCGAAACGCGCACGCAGTTCGCTGGCACGATTCTGTCCAGTGTCCACCCCAGCCCCTGTAAGAGAAGTGGAAGAGCACTGAATGGAGAACAAAGGAGGAACCACAAACTACGGAAAAGTAACGTCTCTTACGCGTCCATCTCATGTAACTATCCGGGCTAGAAGCCTCGTTGACGGCTTGGTGACTGGCATCTGCATCACAGTTGACCATTCACTAGCCACAACATCTGACTACAAGCGACTAAGCTTCACTGCAAACACGCTACTACTGAAAAACACTGCTCTATAAAAACAACCAAGACTTTTCACCCATGCACAGGAGGTCTACTGAGCACTTTCACCGCTAAGATTTGCTGTTTATCAACCTCCGGCAACGCCTACCCCCCACTTTCAACATTCGATGCTCGATCCAGTGCAGTTGCGGTAAAAACAATCGCCCTCGTTGAGGGCTGAACCGTCGCGTGTTACCGCATCGTCCTCCAAGACAAACAGACTACGCGCCACACGAAAAGCACACAGACTAGCCAAAGCTGCTGCTGCTGCTGCTGCTACAGGTCAACACAGAACATGCCGTGCAATGCATGCATAGACAGTCTACTTGGCTAATAGACCTTACTGCATCGTTTTCAATGGTCCAGTTTTGCTGAGTGATATAGTCGCTTTCACATCATCATCATCTAGAGATAAAAAATGAACCATTTACAAAATACAGTCACCAATCCCTTGCACCTATCAGTCCAATCTCCAAAGAACACCTATTTCCAGATTATTCAACTTCTGAACTGTTCAAAAAACAAATCCCAAGTGAGTAGACTCCTCCGTAACAACAAAAAAGCCAATTAGGTGCTATTTTGCTTCCTGAATTGCAACAGACTCATTACTTCAAGAAAGAACACTGTATCCCCATTCTGACTAGGTAAGAAACTGATGGGCATAGCTTAACTAGCCTCTTTCGTGTCAGTAAAACTTGAAAACGGTTACAGGCAAATCCGGAGCTTCCAAACCCGCATTTGAGAGTGCCTCTCCTGCTACTACCATTCAGGCGTGACACCTACACACTGACTGTGACGTGTGCATGAAACGATATGTAATGCTGAATGAAGTCTCTAGTAACCCAAAGAATCCACTTGTACGCACTCAAGATTTCAAAGATGCTACAATAGAGTAATTGCATTGACGCACAACAGCAAGGTCTCCAAATGGTACCAAAGCTTCGTCCACAATCCCAATCCATTGCCGGGGCAGAATTGTGTGAAAAAACAGTGCCGGACAGGTTGGATCGAGAAGGGGTGTCTCGTTCCTTCGGGATAAGGCACGAATTCCTACTGCTCACCACACTGCTAAAATGGCAACTCGGAGGGAAAACAAGGACTAAACTTCGTTCCAGGTAATTTCCAGCGTTTGCGTCTGCTTCAAAAAATCAGCATTTCAGTGCTAATTAAAAGGCGGTTTCGGTATTATTAAATGATATGATGGGTACTCAAATCTGGAAATCCTGACCCGACTTGGATACCACTCATTGCTTTTGCTTCACCTCAGCCACCCACGATTCTGGCCTTCCAGTTTTGCTGCACCTTAATAAACAAATTCCCTACTTTCTCGCCCCACCACATCCTTAAGGAAGAAATAACTAAGTACGTTGTTGAGACTGGTGTAAAGCAGATGGCTCTGGTGCATCCCCGTAGCCAACTGATGAGGCACCGACACGAGCCTTCTGGACACCGTACTTTCCCCCGAATCCCACTGCGTAATCCCTCTGTGAAGAGTGTTTTGCCAATTCTTCACGGTGTTCGTAGCCCAAGGCGGCCTGAAAGGAGCGGAAAATGTCCCAGTTAGTGACATTACCGTGCTGTGATTGATTATCTAGCTGACCAATGATAAATAGATATCAAAAAGCAAAACTGGTGCTTTCTACATGCCAAATGCCACTCTGAGAATATGAGGTCTTCTTTCTCAAATTTTTTTTGATTTAACGTTACTACTAGAAGTGATTAGAAAACAAGTTCGCCCAGTGTGGAACGCTAATAACAGATCCCGCATATCAACGTGCTCGATTACTTCTCCGGAGCCACCTAAAAAAAACAACGTTAGTGGTTTGTTGGTTAGCGAAATTTGGTGAAAGAGCTGAAAGGCATCCACTGTGAATAAGTGAATTTGCGAAGCTGAAAAGCAATCGCATTTTGATAAATACTCTAAACCAATGGAGCAAGGATGGTTTTCAAATGCTCGCAATACACATTTAATAAATGCCTACTATAGATTCCTTGGCATATACCGCTTTCAGAAGAATGCCCCTCCAAAAGACGGTTGGTAAAAAGCGCACATCCACCACGGAGTGTCGTTCCTCCTTTAGCCCTATCCATTTAATCAATACGTCCCCAACACGGTCCATGTTCGAGAGAATGGGGTATCTAGGATTCCTGACTAGACCCAAAGCATACACTACCACTGCTGATGGGCAGCACTCTTCCTATGATTCTAATCCATGGCGTCACCTTCGCCCATGTTTCTCGGCTAACTGAGATTCACGAGAAAAAAGTCGCGAAAGTCAATGCAGAAAAAAGAAAGAAGACATTAAGTAAAACGGTAGTCAACCAAGCGGAATCTTCGCTTAATACCCTGGTTTTGTAACGTTTTATCCATGCGTAAAGAGACAAAACTTTTACGTACATTATTAATAAACACTACTTTGAATTTTTGTGCCCTATCAAGCCTTCAGGGAAGCCATAGGATGATACAGCTACTAACTTGGTAAAAGGAAGTCTTTACGAGAAAGAGGTCACCATTTTATTACACGTGGATTAATAAATGAGATTTGCAATTATGGAGCAATTAGACCTAGTTCTTGAAAAAAAATAAGCTGTTAATCACAAAAATCCGTGTCTGCCACCCGAATGCATGCGAACTAGTGACATTTTACTTACAAATTAATAAGTAGACAGAACTGGAGATTATTTAAAGTTTCAGGTCAGCTAACCTTATCCTGCCTATCCTTTTGGACGCCATAACGGCCACCAAAGCCCTTGGAGTAGTCCTGCTGCGAGGAATGCTTTGCCATCTCTGAACGATAGTCGGTACCAACGGCGCTCTGAAAAGGCAAAGTGGAATCTGAGCTGTCATGCAGCTGTCCGGGTCTTTACAATTGCCATAGCTTAAGACACTTCCGTTATTTCATGATGCTTCAAAAAAGTAGACTTACCTGTTGCAGTAATGCAATATCATTTCCACGAACTAATCAATTGTGGAACTTGCCACAAATCGCGGTGTCACGTCAAGAGTTAAACACACCTCACAGTGGTGGGTTGCGTGGTTCATAAATAGCAGTAAAATTGTGAAGAGAACTGCAGATATTGACGCACTAATAAGACGTCTGAGAGAATAATTAAACACCTTATATTTGTTTTTACATCCGCGACCTGGTGTATGGGCTTGTCGAGCAACAGCCAAATGTCATCCTGTCCTAAACTAGCGATAAAAGAGCATCAACTTGTCCACTAAATGCAGTGGATTTGAGACTGACACCTCTTTTGAGGAGGGAAGTGATTCTTTTCGCATTGAAAAAGCAGTACTACTGGAAACTCTCCTACCCACGAAGTGCTCTTACATTTAAACCATTCAAGATAATTCAGAATCAGAAATTACTTTTTGAGGTTAAAAAGACCAAACACTATTAATGAGGCTGTATTTTGTGCAAAAATATGACGCCCTCAACTGGAAAGAGAGAATACCCTTGACCTGCCTTCATAATAGACTGGTCAAAAATTCTACAAATGGCTTTTCTTGCTCATTTAGACGTCCACCCTATTTCCACAGCTTTTATAAATAAAAAGGTTGAAAATTTACCAAAAAACTCTATGAAAATGCGGCTTAGCCACTTCGACAAAACCTATAACTCTGTTCGCCTCCAAATAGAAAAAGAAACTTTCCCCCAATTTCCAACAAAAACTACGACGGGATGAACACACCAAAAAAACAAGCTGCTAAAGTCTAAGATGCATTCAACTCGAAAAGGGGCAATTAATTTTAAGCTGCTAAAGACACCAGCTGAAATAGGTATTTGTCATTCTGATTGGTCAAAATGTGGCAGAAGTTTTTCACTTTTTTTCGTATTTTGTGACCCTACTCTTAATGTGATGCTATCAAAACGTCGGCACTAACCACGGTCGCATGGCTCAGGTGGATCCCTCCTACGCTGTAGGCCGCATACACATAATGCCTAGGGTGATCCAATTACAAAGTGACAATAAGAATGTGTGCAGAGAAGAAGCTTATGGTGCTTGACAAGGTCTCCCGTCAACCAAGGCGACAAACCCGAAGTCGAGTATATATCCACGTATCCACTGAAGACCTTTAGCATACTGTGTTGCGATGAGAATGCTAACGCTCACTATCTCAGCAGCAAGACATTGATAGTATTGACGTTTCAATGCTTATCAATGACGATCCCACTTCATGGCTCCTGGTGTGGGCGGTCATTCCTATGAGTGTTCATCCAGCACATCAAAACGCTGGATCCAAACGCAACCAGCTGTAACGCTACACAAAAGGTGAACCATCCGGTAGGAACAATAAACATAAGCACAAGGCATTAACTTTTGTGGTTTCGAAGGGCCGGCTAAGAAACGTTGGCCATGAAGACAAAGTCTGGCCCAAAGTGGTTCCTTATTTATCTCGACAAAACGTCAGTATTAATTCAATGTTAAAATGGGGGGTAAATAAAAGAAGTTTCTGCTATTTAAAATGTATTATTCTGCCAAAAAATCTCCATTTCCAATATCGGACGTGTAATTAGGAAAACTATTCGTAAGCCACTTGTATCTCGTTAAGCCTTGTACTAATAAATAACAACCGCTATAATAGCTTCTGTAACGTCGCAGAATGTTCAAAACACCACTCGGGGTTCATTCAAATTTCAAGTAAGAGCTATTTACTCTATTTTTGTCTTACAAACCACAGAAGCACATATATGTGACACCATTAGAGCATGTCTTTAGGTTTCAACAGCCCACACACGTGCTGTAAAAACACATCGTGATTCTCACGTGATGGCGAAAGAGAAAGTACTCCACACCAAAGGTAGCGTTCTGGACCTATTCAATTGGGGCTCGTAACTTAATGGACTCCATTGTCAATCCAAATCAGCAAAATGCGCCACTAAAGCTGAGATCGGGGAAGAATTCCCCACTTTACTTAAAACACTGAGAACTGCGTAAACAAAAATTACGAAGTTTGACGCAAGTGATGTGAAGAAAAAGGTACAGCAATGGGACGCCAAAACTAACTGAAAACAACGAAAGCCAAGGCAAGCTTGTTTCAAAATCAAAACACATGCTAAATTCTTAGCATTAAATGGCTACCAAAGGAATAAAACCCATGATAAATTTACCACATAAGGTAATTAGAGTGGGCGATTTTACGTAAACAGCTGAGGTAAGCTAAGCAATACTGGGTATATCCCAACTCAGCACTTACAACTAACATTAGCAGCACAAAAACAGATTCACACTTGTAAATGAAGACAAACCAAACTGGTATTTCCTTTGCCGTCTGCTTTAGTGGTTGTTTTTACACAATGACAGATGTTAATTTGTGCACATATAAGCACAATTATAGAGTTTAAGAAAATTTAAGCACTCACTTTGTCCATCCGATCTTTTTCAACGCCAAATTTTCCACCATAACCATAAGAGGCTTTTGGAAAAGAATTTTTCTTGCTTTCGGCATCCGACTTCAATACACCCTGGATCAACTTATTCACACTAAAATAGTAAAAGCTGGCTGTAAATGCTAGCAACGCCGATTTTAGGAGAACTAATATAACCATGGAGGGGGCTATTCAACATATACATGAGTACCTTAGTGGATTGCATACACAAAGGATTCATTAAGTAGTTCTTACAATGTGCATAAACATACTCAACATGACCGACACTACCAGGAACAGCCTGTGAACCAAAGCGTTGCTCCTTCTCAGTCATGACGTTCTTGTAATTAGGAGTGATACCCCAATCCTCGTCGTCAGCCATCTTGTAGAGACGCGAAAAAAAAAACATGTCAACAAAATCCAGTCTAAAGCAAATAAAATTTGCGAGTTCACTAGGTCTAATGCAAGACATTAGTGTTAATGAGGCACTATGACAACATAAAAAAGGCATTCGTGATTCGCCGAGTTGACGAACACTGCTGACACCTCTGAGAGCTAAGTAACGCAGATCTGTGGATCTCAAAATCCCGCCACATCCACCAATACGTCAAAACAAAATTAAGTCTTTCAATTTATGTTGCGTTTTGCCTAGCAAATTTAAATCATTTTTTTGCAAAACATGAATATATAAACCTGGCAGAATCTTACGGTCAGGTTGCAGCTATTAAAAGACAATCCTATACTGCTTGACGCAAATTTGTCCACTTTTAAGCATGCCTTTTGACAAGTTGACTTTCGTACCAGTCTTACTAAAAATCAACAATAATATTTACAGAGTACAATTTTGTAGGATGGAAAATCAATCAATTACGTTGTATCATGATTTCAACTCAACATATTTCCGGTCGAAGTGTAGATTCTCGAGTCTTTTCTGGAGTCGTGATAAACCAAGGCAATGGACAAGAATGCATATTGCTAACATACACCTGCCTATTACTATGGAAGTGGAATTTTCGGGGTCCAAATTCGCCTTGTGCTTGAACATACAGTGGTATAGAATATCAATTCAATTTGGGAGCTCCAAGTATGCTTAAATTCCTACTATCTTGACAACTTTATTTGGGCGAAAATCTCGGTTAATATTTTATATTCACATACAAAATGGTTCGTCAAACTTGGTCCTAATTTAAGAAAGAACTAATTTATTCCGACGTCTGCTTTCGAATTCCTAATCCGCTCACAGTTAAGTCATTCTTGATTTTAATTTTGACTTCAGACCACTTGGATACATCCGCACAAAATGTAATTGTCCGCATGCGTTCTTCCATTTTTTAATGCAGTATACTAGGAATGCAGTAAAATGTCAACGAAATTTTTGTCACGATTTTACCAGAGCATGTCGAAAATTAGGCGGAAGGTAGGTGACGGACCCGCATTGCACAACATGGCCATCAAGAACGTGCAATTATCATTGAAAGTTGCAATATCGGTAGAGTATCATATTCCACCCTCATTGCTGTATTGAATTACATGCATTTTTTTCTTGCCACAACGTTTGTCACAAACAAAATACCGTTCTTTTTGAACAAGTCATGCTACTTAAGATTCACGACTTTCACTTTCAAGTCCCGCGTCGTTCTAATTGCGATCTGGTTTGTTTTAGAATCCTATAAGAGATCAGATGGAAATTGCATCTCTTGTTTACGCTCGTATTAACCCGTGTTTTGCGTCACACATTGTGCTTAATAACCATAATTGTTCTCATAATCTCACTCTACGAAATGATAATACAAACTAGGTCTCTGGTGATGTGCTCACAATACTACTTAAGGCAGTCGGATAGTCAAACGGTTTGTGTGGGCGGCATACAATATGCCTTTTGAGAGTCAAAGGGGAACTCTAGTGTTAATAACTAAGGTGAAACACAAAATTCATCTCTGGAAAGCCTAACATTCGGTTAATTTTTTGCCACATCTAAAACAACGTGACACAGTTTGCCTCACCTCCTCATAGGTGGAGAATCTCCGTATGCTTCTGTTGCTATTATGATTCTTTTGCTGCCCGCTTCTACACCATAGCTATACTTGTCAGAATACTCCCCAGTTCAGCGTAGCATCCATCTATTCCATGCCAATCAAAAGCAGGTTGTTCCAGCATCTGATGTCCCTTAGCTTCTAGGAATTGTAACTTAGCATGCATTAAGGCTGAGTTCACCCTTTTTTGTGCACTAACTTGTCTCCTGTCCCAACTCTAATCATATATTTAGAATCAAACATTTTGCACTCTGATTGTTCACTGGAATGTTTGCTGTTGCAATTACCCACTCTTGAGATCTGCAGCAAGAATAACTTTCAGCCGGTTCGAGTTTGGCGTCCTGGCTCTCTGCAAACCCTCGTTTCATCACTGTGTCTAAGACTGGCTCACTCAAGTTGCACTAGTTTCTCGTAACATGAAACGCCCGCCACTGCGTGTAATGGCTTCTGCATGGTTTGTCTCGGTTTGGCTTGAACTCATCCCGCAGCTCAAGTAAACTGTTGAAGAAAACGGCTTGTTGGGAAATATAGGCGTGAATTTATTTCCTAAGGAGTTAAATAAATTATGAAAACATATTTTTGCCTCATTTTGCCACTTTTATCGAGTTAATGCATTTATGGAAGCTTCCTGGTCATCAGTCGTCATCCTGGTGGCCAATATCTCATCTCACGTGGTAAATTAAGCAGCCTCCACAGGGATCATAACAAAGTAGTCTTCTTCCAGACTATTTTGTTGCATTTTCGGACTTAATTGACCATCTTAGAAGCTGTTAAGCCTGTAAAAACAATTACGATCACAGATTTAAGAGCCATTGATCCCTGATATGTTGGACAAACCGACGTCATCGATGCTGTAGCCTTAACCATACTGAATGACCACCCAATCCACAAAGAATTGAACATCCCCTCTACTTTTTGATTGGAATTTGGGAGGAGCCTAATTAAACTCGATGTTTACTTTGCCTTCATCCACGCACATACACACACACACACGCACACTTGTTGACCTGTCACCTCGGTAACCACAAGATAATCAGTAACCAATTCGCAATGAGGTAATAACGCAGTCGATTTGTCCAATTTCGTTACGCTCTAGGAATGTGATTTTCCATTACTTTCCTGGGATACTAAAACAACTTTAACGCAAAAAATGCCGTTTGATAAGGAGAAATCAGAGATGAAATGAGCATTTAACTTGGCTCAACCCTTAAGTTGTTTGAAGGGATCACAAATGATCAGATTGAAGATTAGAACAGAACCGGGCTGTTTTGACGCCTTATCAAATGAATACCTCCGTAAAGGCAAGATGGATTGGGATGGCAATCTTCTGAGGAAATAGCAAAAAATTTCTTTCACAATTTAGGCTCTAAAAATGTCTAGTTCTCAATAGGCAAACATCTTCGCCATTTCCAAATGCTAAACTGCTGAGAGGACTTCCGAAATAAAGCGAGATCTGGAAATTCACCGAGTAGACACTGCTGATCAAGGTGGAGGACGATAATAGTAATGCGTCCAACATGGAACAAGGTGACGAAGCATGTTTCTCGCAATACAAAAAGTCAAATTTAAAGCGATAACCTCAAGTACGGCAATGGAATACCTGGCTCTTTAACACTACGAAAACTAAGAGGAGCCTCCGTTTCAGATGTGCCTCAACCTTTGCCTCAGCTGTCAATTGAAGAGTCAAACCATTCAAGCTGAGTTAATCTATTTATAATTCGCCTTTCTATAGAAAAACTAAGGCAAGTGTTTGTGATTGTAAAGCAGGAAAGCTCTCCAGTTGTGGACTAGTTCTGTTCCCATTCCAGATATTTCCTAGCAGAAAGTAAACTTTGAGATGAGTGTATAAGCACAGTTGAGGAGACCTGTGCCTCCAATAAAATCCACCTTGCCCTCCTGACCCATATCCCTGCCCTCCAGCAAGACTTAACGGAAGTATTTAACTAAATCACTTTATTTACAAAAATACCAGTTTGTTGTTGGAAATGCAATGAGACCTACAGAGAGGCATTATGGCACAAACGCCGACAAACCTTTGGCGAATTACGATCGGCCAATTCCATTGGATCCAGACCTCAATGTTTACTTAAAGTGTCCTCTATTCGACCAACACTTTTTGAACTCCCACCTTAGCAACCATAGATGGGCTGGTTGCTGATCCAACGGTCAATTAAAAGGTGCGCCCTTGGGAGTTAATGAGGCACTGTGCAGTTAAAAAACCCAAATTATCCATGTGATAACTGGTGATGGGGAAGAAGGCGGTTATATGGCCCTAATTTGCGACTGGGAAATGCAGCGTATTTAAAATGAGAAAAAAAAAATGGAAATAACGATGAGTTGAGTAAAAGGGATCATCTGCTGAGGAGTGCAAATGGCAAAAAGTGGAGTTTGTTAGGAAAAGTGGCTACTTTTTACTTATTTAAAGCGAGCTGACACCACGGGCAGATCAAAAATCCTGCTTATCTAATCGAATCGTAAATTCATATGACTTAATGCCAATCCAACTGAGTACTCCAGAAGGCACCATGGAGACTACTCTCTTGCCGTGCATTGTCTTTTCCAGCTATCGGTTTTTAAGTTAGTGAGGTGCTCTCCATCAATCCATCCGTCAGATTCAATGCTCCACAAAAAAACCAACCCCATGATATTTCATCTCTTACCCAGTAATTCCTAATAATGTAAGGAAAATCTTGACAATTACTTTGATTTTTACTCTCGCGTTTGAGTCTAAGCCGGAGGTATTCGTAAAATTCCTCAACGTTGGTTCAAAATGACTTTTAAAAGGAATATTCAAGTTCATAGTACCCACAAACTACCCAAGCGATAATGATATCAAACTGGTTAAAAGTAAAATTTGCAATTAAGATGACATATAAAAGTCAAACAGGAAACGATAATTTCGTCAGCCCAGAAATAATTCATTCGTTGACTCAATTGACTGGGCGGAGTGGCAGAGACGCATCAAGTGGCACATCTTTCGAATTTAATAACTCCTTTTTGGAGAATGAAACCGATTTTCTTTAACAGATAAAAGTCATTTCTCATCATTTGATATATACAAAAGGCAAAAGCTCAAGCCGAGTTAATCAAGAAGTGAGATGGGTGGAGACCGAAGAGTGCGGTGGAATTGGTGTGGGTCCGCGCCCGCAATGAGAGACGAGGATCGGTTACAGGCGCAAACAGCTGTTGAATGCCGCTGCGAGGAGTTGCAGAGGTCTGCTCGAAAAAAACCAGTCGATACATGGTAGGAGGTGGGTAATATGACCCTGTGAGGGGGAATGCGGTTTGGATACACTCGCACACGAACAAACGCACAGACACCGACTTGACGACAGGACCGCTTCCACGCCACGTTCGCAGGTGTTTCAGCCATTGTGACAGCTCGGTACCGGAAGTTATGTTCTGATCAGCCGATTTGACCCAACCTTTAAGGCCGTGCACCTCAAGGACCCTTCAACCGATGAATTTATCCTCATGAGGCAAAGACCAAACTATCAAACTAATCTTTTTGTTATAAATGAGGTGGGAAATAAAATAACGCTTATTTCTTAGGAGTTGTTATCACTCGAAGGCAAACAGGTTTGGGTGGCTATCATGTGGAATGAGGTTACAAGTTAACCGAAAAGCAATTAATGGGCTCGCCTTTGAGCGGTTTTCATGACGTTAATAAAATTTCAAATTCGGCGGAGATGTACGTAGAGCATGAATTAATAAAATGTTATTTTTTATTGTTGATAAACAGTTGTAAGAAGCAAGTGAGAAGCAAAGCCCTTAACAATAAGTAAGTTATCCCAATTCACATAAAACTCTGGCTAAAGCAAGACCGCATTTAATAGATTTTAGCCGTCGACTTTGAACAATTCCTTTTCCTTCCTTACTTAATAAAGCTGAAAAAAAGGGACGTTATTTCGCTCACATGAAATCTACTAATCTACAATGAAGTTTACCGAAAAATTGGCATCTGACTTAACAGCGATGTACAAGATTTCCGCCTGCATAGTAACACTGAGCCAAAAGTGGAGGCCGAATGTGAGTCGCATCTACTTTATTTTAATTCGCCTCAGAGTGAATCCTAATTTCACCGTCCATTGACGAAAGACTCTCTGCAAAGCCTCAGAATAATTAGGCCGCCTTCGGTGAGCACAGGGTGTTCAGTTCAGTCAGTTATTAAACTGACACGTGCCTCTAACTCAGTCTTTCTTCCTCGTTATCATAACACTTGAAAGGCGTAGTAACAACCAGAAACCACGACGATTTCTTTTTTGTGTTCTGGAAAGGATGAGAGAGGGAGTAGAGAGACAGATGCTACGGCAAATCCATGAATGCCAAACATGTGCTCATTCTGAAAAAGGTGTAACTAACATTTAAATTAGTTTTACCTAATTATGAAAAACGGTGGCATTAGGACAACCCTTTTTGTTTACACGAAGATTGCTCAAATTAAAATGAGGCGCCTGGGCGTATAAATCACACGAATTCGCATTTCCATGCCTTCATGACTTACCACTACTTCATGTACTTGTATCCAGCACTTAACCAAGACCTGGGAAAAAACTTCGGCCTGAAAAGATTTGCTGGTACTACTGAATTATTGAGTTTCGCGTTCCCACAGAGAGACTCGCCTCTTGTGCCACTGTGAAGTATCCAAAGGCAATTAGCCGTCCAATCAGTGACCTTAGCGACCTATTACAAATCAGAACACATAAAGTTTTGCAAAAATATTTAGAATGGGATAGTAATTGGTCGCTGACATGTGTGTTATATGTCATCTTCTGTCTAATGGGTATGTAGTCTTTTCGAAAAAAAAACTCCGCAACGAAGAAGACAGTGAAACCCATGAATAAATGGCTTTAAGTAGGACAAAAGTAACCTCCTGTCAGGTGAGGAATACTTTTGGTTGAAGATGAGTATGCATGCCAAGGAAGAACCAATTCATCATTGTGAGGATAAACTATGCTCTCAAGAAATCGTGTTAAATCTTAAAATGGATACCATGTTTGCGCCCAGCACTTTACTAGATTATAAACCGTCAGACTGCAGAATTTTTGTCAAATCGGTGTGGCGGCAGTTGTTTAAAATGTAAAATGCAAAAGTATGATGGCGGTAAGATTAGCTACGCCCTCATCATAGTCAGTCGCTTCTCCACAGTCTGATAATTGGTCCATTTCCACCTAAAGGTAGTCAATTTTTCTTGTTTTAGGCTATTGGCTCATTAATGCCTTGTAGAAGGAAATAATGCATTAATTTTAACATATTAGACACAACGTGTGCCAGAACAGTGTAAAATGCTCCTGCTGCGTGCATTCAGACAACAATAGGATAGATAATAGCAGTCATTTATGGCTGTGGGAATACACTTTTTAAAAATTGCATGCAACATAAAAATTAGCATTTGCTTGTGCAGTTAAAGCCCCATCCTCTCTGCCTCTGAGTAAATCCAGCACATGTAACAATTGCATACTGATCTACTCTCAGTTTTCTGCTCCATATATAGTTCAGCAAAATACCTTATTAAAAGATAAACTTACATCCATTCATGACATATCAATATTTTTGGTAATTACCTACCTCACGAGCTTGTTTCTTTATTCAAACGAGAAGCCAACAGATTTTTGGTGTAATTGCCTAAACAGGCAAAAATGCGAGTGAAGCGATTCCTACATGTCAATAGATTGAGAAGTAAACACGTACCGTTATTAGCGTGGTTACTTTAAATCCACTTTAGTTGAAACACCTAACTTTCGTTCAACGTGTGGCAGTATCACACGAGGATTAAAGCAGTATTTACAAACCTTAAGCCTCGAAAGCAGCATTGAATTCGACTTTAGATCCATTGAGTCTCACGGAAAAGCTTTTCCTGTTGTAAATCACAAAATTTCGACACCAGAATGGGTGTCCACTATCCTCAAGCGTAATATAATAAGAGAAAAAGAACAATAGTGGTTGCGTCTTTTCATTTTGTTGATTTAAGAATTGGGCAGCCTTATGATAATGAGAAAAATTATTGGAGACAGGAGGAAGCAATTGTAACTCAAAATTCGTTCGCATATCAGTTGTAAAAGCCAATGGCGTCGAGGCGCGGGCCTAAGTCATCCTGCGGTTGGCTTCTGCGTGCGCGCATCCCTCCACACCCCGGTGTGCGCGTACATGTCTTTTGAGCAAGGCAACCAATTACCGCTTGCGCGTAGGGCTGCTTGTCGAAAATTGACCAAAAAGGCATACTCGAATAGCCGAAAGTTAAACCCTGTGAATCGGCTTGATTTTTGCTTCCAAGCTCTTGGTGTCTATCCTCCTTTCTTACCACATGTTTGCTAACTCCAAAAATCCTGCTGAAAAGCCTTCCACAAGTGACTTTCGGCAGCCCACAAATCCAATGGGTAACGAATATTCTACTCACAATTAAAAAATTGTTTTATAGGCTACAAAATTAACTTATTTATTTTGTTAAATTAGCGACAGGACGGATTCTCTATGACATTCCGTGTAAGGTGTGCAAGGATCACTCCTCAGGCAAGCACTATGGAATTTACGCTTGCGATGGGTAGGTTCGGGTTGTTTAAACAGCAATAGACAACCGTTTCTACATTTTTTTAAATTTATGAGAAAGATATGTTTTTTGCTTCCTGTCTAAAAGGAAGATATCATTGTAGTTACCAAATGGAATTGCAAATTTGATTGAGGATTTTGAACCAATTGGGTATCAGCATTGCCTCTAAGTGCTTTTATAGGTGTGAGCTCTCCCAACCAATTTACTAGACTTTTTAATTAAAAACCAAGCAAGTGATTTATTTCATGCATTCTCATCGACAGTATTTACTTCCTTTTCACCTTAGCTGTGCGGGATTTTTCAAGGTAAGATGATACTCCACTTTTCTTAGCCACATTAACTTCGTCCTACCCTTGAAGCGGTCCATTCGACGCAACAGGCAGTACACATGCAAATCACGAAACGGTCAGGAATCATGTTGCCGTGTGGATAAACCGCATCGAAATCAGTGTAGAGCCTGTCGACTGAAAAAATGCCTCGAAGCTGGCATGAATAGAGACTGTAAGTTAAACCTATTTAAGTAATCTTAATCAATGTTTAAATATCATGCCTCTTAAATTTGCGAGCGAGGTAAACCCAAAGTAGAATTGACGCTTTTCTCAGAAAATTGCACAGTTTTGTGAGTTAGTGACTGACGATTGGTAAATTTAAAATTTCCAACACATTTAGCCTTTTAAAAATATAAGTCAGGAGTATTGTTTGGAAGATTGTAAAATTAAATCGAGCATATTTTAACGTCTCACGGCACAAATTAAGTCATTTTTGAGCAGAGGGGAGTAAAATTAGCAAACCTTGATCTTCAATAGTCGGTCAGCTCTCCAGGCCAGGAAGTCTTCTTGAATTAGACCCGACTGTCATTCTTTTCCTGAATTAGTTGATAAGGAGTATTTAAGCATGTTGGTATCATCCTAGTGTGTCAGGACGTATCCTCTGGAAACCCGTTTATGAGAAATGCATCCAGTAGAAAGGGCAGTTCCTACTTATAAACTTCGCTTTTCTGATTTTATAAAAAAAGAATAGATTGAAAAAATGTGCGATTACCTAAAAAGTCCCTTAAATCCTTTGCCATCCCTGTAAGTGGCTTCAAAGTGAGGATTTTCGCAAAATTTTAATGCGAGTATTTAATGGAAGGGGGAAGACAGTAGTCAAACAAAATGCTATAACCATGACAACAAAGGTGGTGAATTTTAATGCGGAACCTCTTAAACTCTCAGCATAACTGGCGTATGCATAAGCTCTGGCAGGCAAGGTGTCTAGGGCTAAATTGTCGATTACTAAAGATAATGCTTCCTCATAACTTATAAAATATATTTACAAGGATAAAGTTTAAAAAAAATTTTCAGAACTAGAAGACAAATGTGTCGTATAAATGACAAATAACGTTGATCAGAACCTAAAGATCTATTTTGCTTCTTTGGCTCAATCCCTTTTTCTGCTTCTAATGCAGATTTTACTCCCGGTCCTATAAAACTTTTTTGTATGAACAGGTCTCTGCATATTAATTTAGGTTTTATAATTGGATATCACTTTATCTTCCCACTTTACGACAAACAGAACCCATTGCAAAGAGGTCACTTATAGTCAATTACCTCCCTTGCATTTCACACAAAGCGATGATTCAAATGGGCGCCAGTCTGGAACAGGTGTGAAGTTGAGTTTTCAGACAGCACACTAATTGTGCCAGGACCACACCCGCATCTAGAAAACCTGTTTTTTGTGCTTTTTTTCCAAAAAAAAAAAAAAATAAGTCAGAAAGAAGGCAAGCCGATTTTCCCTTCCTGAATAACAATGAGAAAGTTGGTAGTGCAATCAGAAGATCTTTTCTTCCGAAGTAGGAATTAGTGAAAAGGCCTTGAAATGCTGTAACAAGTTAAATAGCGGCAAGGATACGTTTTTGTGGCCATAGGTGCGTATGAGCGCTTGCATTGTTGGTAGCAGCGTTGAAATTGCGTCAGAATGATAGTTCTCACCGGTTAGAGGTTAAAAATGGAGCACTAAGCGTGAGAGAAAGTGGAGACTGCCCACTGGGCAATTAAAATGGAGCATTAGAAGTGCGCAAGTAAAGCATGAATGAATAGTGCCGTTGCTGCTCTTGTTGAGATTGTTGTTACTACGGTATGATTGACTGGAGTGCGTTGGTCATCAAGTCAGTTTTGCATACGGATAGGTTTGCGTCGTGAGATTTTCACATCGTATGGCCGAGTGCGTGCAGTGCTAAAATAAATATTGTTAACAATAGTAACTACAGGGCTTCAATACCATCAACGTGAGAGAAATGACTTCATCCTCAGGTCTTTTTAGTCACTCAAAGTGTTTGCTGACTTGTTTCTCTATTCCATTGCTGATGTTCCTAGCCTCCGGCAAACTAAATCGACTCTAACACATGCGAGTAGATTTCACCAATAAGGCATAAAAAAGAGGGTCTACTATAAACTCCTTTTGTCACGGTAGTAAGAAATCACTTTAATACGATCAGTTTATTATGATTGTTTGCGAATTTTATGACAAGGAAAGTGACTGTTACTTACGCAATGGCCATCATCACTGAAGCAACTCCTTCTCTGGTCGACGCCCGTGAAAAGTAAATAGGAGGCTGAATTAAAAAAATGTTTTGTCTATTCTAAGAATAGTTCCTGATTTATCATCCACTGAAAATTCCATGAATGAGCTTTTGTCGGCAAATGCTTAAGGGACTTACCCAGTCGGTGAGTTATCAAGACTTGTGAGTTGTTGGGTTGAGAGAGAGGGGAGGAAGGAAGAGGGCACGTTGACTAAAATAGCCTTCGTGTAACCACCTTCGCTTAAGAGCTCTTGACCCACCATGAGAGCGAAATCAGCTCCACTTAATGCTAATGAACTCCACTTCTGCCTAGATAACCAAAATACGTGCTGCATCCCGGTATCCGGAGAAATATTTACATTTAACACAACCTCTTAACCTATTTAAAGCAATAAATAACGCCAAAATTTTGTTGACGTTTTGACATGACAACTAAGAGAGGGATAAGCAATAAAATGGCGTCAAAGTTCCATGAAAAGATTCCTCACTTTAGTGGGCAATTAACAAGCAAAAAGGTCATGTCAGGCCAGGTCAAAAATGGCAGTTTCACGAGTGATGTGAAAATGAAGTAAATAAGAAATGATGTTTTTCTTTTAGCTGTCCAGCATGAACGTGGTCCGAGAAATTCAACTCTCCGAAGACAGATAGCGTTGATGCTTCAAGAACAAGTGCCTTCAAAGCCACGTCAAGAAATGCCTCCAAACGCATCCAGCTTCTTTGTTTCCCATTCAGATACTAGGATCTATGAATCGCAAGCTTATCAACCTCCACTACCTCCGCAGTCGCCATTGTCATCATACATTCCATTCCATTTTCCTGGTTGGTGCTTTTCTAAACACTTCTGCAACCATCCTGGAAGTCAACAATTTTTTACTGCGTTATCTGATTCCTGGGAGGTTTTCCCAAAAAGTGGTTTACCCCTCCCTCCTTCTACTTCCTTTATACAATTTCAAGCACCACCACTTCTACCTTCAACATCAGCTTGTTCCAAACTCCCAGATGGCGAGGCCTTTATGTCCAATCTGTTACCACCACTACCGCTGCCACCGCCACCACAGCCTCAAGTTCTGTCAAAAGCTGAGGCATTTGGGATCGACAACCTTCTAAACTATTCGCCAATAGGTGAGTTGGGAAAGAGTAGGGAAAGGGGGCTGTTTATTTATAACCTTTTCTCTACCTGACCAAAGCGATGCTATGTTAGAAATTCCGGTTAGAGGCATTTGGATGCATGATGCGTGATTGACAAACGGGTTGTCTGATTTTTCGACAGGTGAGAAATAATCGCTAGCACAGTTGGGAGTCTCATGAGTGTAGATGCGAAGAGGCAGTGGGAAGATATTCAACCTCTCCAGAAAATGCATTCCATCTCCCCTGACCAGGAGCTTCTGGCTTTTTCCCTGACTTTTATTAGGTAGCCAGCCATTGCAAAGTGCAGTACATTTCGTTTGGTTTGTTGATGAATGAAGTGGGCAAAAGGAAAATTTATTAGAAAATATTTTGTGGTAATGTGTTATTCGAGAAGAAGCTAAGAGGTGGCGGGCTTTATTAATTTAGATCGAGGTAAATTGGGTCCATCAATCTATTCCCAATGTTGGATTATTTAAAATATACAGGCGAAACAATTCTGTGCTATTAAAAGATAAATATCTCCAGTTTTTTACTTTCCTCCGTAGACTGCAACTTAGCAAAGATTTTTATTGAGGGAGTTAAGAGGATTACGATTATGGATATTTTCGTAGACCTTCGGACGAGGTAATAAGGACTGGAGGTTACAGCCGAAGTGCCTAGGTTGTATTAATAAGTTGTAGGTCGACTAATTCGGAAAGCAGCTTTGTTAAGGTAGCGATAAGGGGCTGAGAGAGAGACGAGTGGGATAGGGTGCACATATTCTGACGCAACAAGAAATAAGATCCAATTGAAATGCGCTGAATTTAACCTGTACTATGCAAGCAAGGCTTATGATTGGTTGATTAATGTGCTTTTACACACAAAAACTGGCAATAATTTCAAGACCTGTCAATTATGCCATATTTACTGTATCGATGCCATTTCGGGACGTTAAAGTGAACCATTGGAGGCAAGAAAATCAACAACTTAGCATCCGACCCTTCAGTCGGTATATGGATCCAGTAAATCAAAGTATTTTTAATGGTCTTTGTACAGGAAGGCTTTAGTATTAAAAAAATTGATAGAGAGGTTTAAAAAGCGTATTTTTCGTTTTGTGCCCAATCGAGCACTTAAATGACTTTTGTTTCTTTCTATTCACCACCGACTAGATCTGCTTCATTACCATCTGATTAAATCAGTGAAGACTTATGGTCCTAGAATCCGCAATTGCATTATCTCCTTTCTCCATCATCCTCCGCCACTGCTCTCACTTCTAAGCCTATAGCACCTAGTTAGTCGCCTTTTTCTGAAGTAAATTCGCCCAGTCATCCCACCTTCAAACTTAATTGCTGAACAGCCTCATTTCATGAGAGACATTCGTAAAACAGAACCGCTGCCCACTTTTATGTACCCCAGAGTCCAGGCACGTGATGCGAGACGGTTTTACTTCTCAGCACCCATTTATTTTAAATTTTGTCCTTTTTGCATCCTGCTTCGATTCGCCATCCACTAGGTGACAAAAAAGGCTGCAGTGACAGGGTTTGTCACCTCCCCAATAGGCGAGGTCTTTCCAGAGGAGATTCCTCTATAATGCAGTGCTGAAGGCTAGACGATATTTTACAATAAGAATGTTGTCTAAGTCAATCGCCTTCATTTGCCAGAAAGAACCATGAAGACTCAAAGTATAATGCTCTTACACTTTAATTTTAATACAATATTTTTACAATGGATACCTTACTTTTAAAATAAGATGTTATTATAGAAGAGTTGTTTCACTGACATCTGCTACAGTCATAACGACGGCAAGTAATAATGCCGTGCATTCTGTTCAAATCAGTACCTACAAATGTATATGAGACAGGTAGGCACACATTGCAGGCTGTATTTGCCTCCTCACTTCGTTTCTAAGCTTACTTGAATATCCAGTTAACGGTTAATAAGTAACTTCTCTGCAGATGTGTGGATATAGCTAAACACTCCTGGATAGCTTGCCTGACTGATCTCTGGCTACTCAACACCAATTGGCCCTTCGAAATGCCAAGTATTCGCACTCTTCACCGGCTTCCAAATTTGTTCACTGCTTCCATTGTACATTTTCTCACCAACTCCATTTCGTCGCACCTAAAGTTATGCGCCAAAGCATGCGTCCAGAGTCCAACAGTTCATGCGTTGAATATTCATTCACAAGTGTGATGGCTTTATGATGACTTAGGAGCTGGTGCAGCTGAGATCCTTGCTGACTTATAGACGTAACGTCCTTTTGGAAACACTAGCACCACCCAGACGTTTCACCGTTCATTGGTTGATGGACTAAGCGGCTGAGCATCCCATCATACTGCAGTACAAAACGTGTTTGAAGACTTCCGTAGGCGCTGATAAATATGGGGGCGGGTTTGACACCGGTTCACAAGACTCGCTGTTTGCATTCACACACTTGCAACCACAAATTGATGTCATTTTGATTAATAAGCACGTAGATTGATACGCAACCTGAGTCGACTGCTGGTGAAAGAAAATTTTCTCATGCCTGCATAACAAAAACACGTATGAGGGAGAAGGCATCTATGCCATCTACTCTAGAAGACTATTAGCACAGACCAAAAAAGTTATTTTTCTTCTTTTCCTCTTTAAAATTTATGATTTATCTGTATGAATCTTAGTACGAACGCAGATCGAGGAGCAGGGCAATGAGGACAAGAGGACTTTGATGCGATGTGATTCAGAACCAAGAATCCCACCTCAAACTTCTATCATCTCGGAAGAACTCGCTGTTTGTGTGAAAGGCATTCTACTCTCCATAATGACGTGGATCAGTACCTTTCGACCGGATCGACAGCTGCTGCGAACATTCCTTCAGCCCACTACCCATTCCTCAACTTTTCAACTGACTCCTCGTGAGATCGCCCGTCTCATGAGCACCTCGTGGCCAAGAGTCTTCATCCTTGAGGCTATAGAGGTCTTTCTGAAGGGTCAAGATAGTAAAAAGCTCATTAGTTTCTTGGCCAAATTATGCAGCAATGGAGATGCCACCGATTTTGGTGAGTACAATAAATTAGCTCATTTAGTTTTCTCCTTTATTTTGATGCTTGCAGGTTTATCGGTTTTGCGTAGTGGAAATACCGCCTTTGCAATTAATTTTAACAAATGTGTTGCGAGCACATAAATCAAATTAGGATTTCAAGGTAAACTATGAAAAAAGAAGGAATGTTCGAGAAGTGATACTATATTTTAGTTTGCAAAGTTCTCGACTTTTTGCATTGTTTAACAAAGCTCTGGAAGGCAGCTTTAGCACTGAAGGATTATCCGTTATGCCCAAACCATTCTGGGATGGCTTGTTCAACATCGATATGAAGTGACCCCCCAAAATTTTACATATTCGAGAACTGGAATATGCGTCAAGAGTCTGACATTCCGTATCACGAATATTTATTCCCAGAAATGACTGCTGTGTGATGAGAGGAGTACCACCACGGTTGGAATCATCACAGACGTACAGTTGCAGCACCATTCTGAAAATATCATTGCTATTCCATTGCCTTACTGTTCATTGCTTGATAAGGAGGACATTTAGGCGAATTGTATTAAGTGATTTCCGTACGCATTGATAAATTTGAGTGGTTTGACAACTTGGTTCACAGGAATTCTTGTTAATCACCACATGCTTTGCATGTATACACACGCAACTGCAGATGTCTCTCACCTCAACGGAAGGACCAGGGGCAATAAATATACCAGTCACTCTTGACGGCATAAGATCTTTTCGCTTGCAAATGAAGGTGTAAAATTAACACAAAAGTAGCTCTTTTGGGTGTACAACAATGTCAGTCCCGCTCTGACTTGAACGCCCGGTTTGTTGAAGTCATATTTTGGGTGGAAACTTTCGGCCTTAATTTTGGGGAGAAATGGTACTTAAGAATCGACAATCTGACTACCAGGGTGTCAATCAAAATGAGATTTGTGTTGTCAATGCTCTGCGACACTTCAAATGAGGAGGGAAACGTCTGGTTGCAAAAAATTTTGTTGAGTTTGATTTGCAAACCTTTGGACAAATCTATCAGGATGCTTGCCAGTGGGATCAGATTTTAAAAAAAGCATATTAAATTGTTTAGCTAATGTCTGTTCACGTAAATCAAGCTTATCTTTAAAGGAGGTTTCAATAAGCTCCTAGTACTACGGACATAACTATCAGTTACCTCCTCAACAAGGCTAAAAAGACGGCAATTCAGAAAAGGTCAAATCACAAGAGCCAGCCATCGGAATGTTTAGCGCTACAACATCAGGAATGATTTTGAGCCATAAATTTCTTAAAAAAATTCTGAACTCATGGATTGACAGCTGCAATCGAATTCAGGAAAAGGGAGGTACAGCACTTTTTCTTGTTAAATTGTCACTGCTTTCTTTAACAATGCTGATAGCTTATTATCCATTGTGCCTACATGGAAAGCGTTGTGAAGATGAACTAAACCTTCTACAAGCCAGGGCGTCAAACTAGACTCCACTTGAATCAAACTGTACATGTGGAAGTCATCAAGCACAAGTTGTACCGTGATGTGATGGGATGCGCAGCGGGTCACGTTGGCCAGATGGTCCTACCTGCAAATGCCTATTCTACACACTGAATGCCTGCCCCTGATACATAACCTTCAGAGTGACAAAATGGCATGAGGGCGGATTTGTTCTGTGAAGGGGTGAACACAACCCACTTAGCGAAAACACTATCTGTTGCCACTTTGGAGGGTCAGTACACATTGAATACCATAACAGCAGTGGAGCGAGTTGCTCTAGGATGATTTATCTACTCCTGTTTCTTTTATTGAGAGAACTGTCTACCAGATTTTGGTTAAACACTGAGATAAGCGAATTCATGCGAATTCATCCATCCTGAGTCCACTGTAATTTGTCATTCTTCATCTTCCATGAGTTAAATGTTGTAACCAATGGTAATGCTGGACTCGATTCATCTTTAGCCTGGGCAAATATTTTTTTTGGCTATTTTCCTAGTACAATAATTATATTATTTCGCAGTTTCATTGAGTCTAATGGAAAACTTTAAAACTTGGCAATGCCACCGTTTGTGACTTGTTAGGCCCTTAACAGTAATTGCGTCCATTCGTGTTGAATTGGTTAGAATATGATAAGAACCTTCGCTCAGCTACACAACAGGCAAGAGGACATCCATAGAAATGCCAAAATCTTCTCCTTCTTCAGTTCACTTCACTGCTGCAAGAAGCACTGCACATGTGCAAACACTCCCATCAATCACCAATCATGTTACAATATGGTGACACCGTTGACGTGCTATCAAATAGGTGAGAAGAACTGGAGTAGCACATCGACAAGATACGATAAGCTTATTTTTGGCATACTTCATGGGTATATACCCAATGTGAATGGAAGAAATGCAGGTAACAGACTTTGGTCTTCAAAGGTGAAGCCGCAGTTGGTGTCGGCTAAGAGGCGTGTGTATGCTGAACAGACCCAGACATCAGTTTATGGTCAACTGTGTTCATGATTTACTGATTTACACCATTTGAAATAACTGCCTAGAAGTCCATTTACTGACGCACTTTTCTGTGTACCATCGGTAGATTCCCGGCTAGAAGTGTATTCCCCACCCCTCTTAATGTTGCAAGTAGCTGTAAGAAGCTAATAAATAACCTCCTCATGGAGTGCTTTCTCACGCAGTCCATTCACATAAGCGTATCTTCGTATTCATGTACAAACGACTAGCACGTCTGTCTCTTCTCCTGCTGCGAGAGAGACTGCTTGGAGTACCAGCACTTGAGCCTGTGACACGAGCGGATACATGCAGTCATTCAGTCAGTCGTTAACACTGTGCTGTAAAGTCAGTCACGGTTAATGCTTCAGCTCAATCTCAGGGCATACGGACACCAAAAGGAAGAGAAAAATGGATAAGCAATGACGTGACAGTCCCTCTTTTGCGAGCCCCCTCCGCATTCCTCGTGCATGTGATCAGCGCAATCACCTCACTGACTGGAGGTCACCTAACCTGTGTTTGCCCATTTGAGCAGCCTTTCCGTGGGTTCAAAGAACATCCTTTTCTTCAGAAAGTGGAGTAGATAAAATACACAATAATAAACCTCTTCTTTTTTCCCTTGTCTTTCCTTCCAGACGCAACAGAAAGAATTGAATCTCTTACCTGCGCTCTGACTCATCTTCAACCTTCTACTGAAGAATTCAGTTTATTGAAGACTCTTTGTCTTTTTAGCCTAGGATCCGAATCGGGTAAGCATAATTTTCACTTTTCTTCTCATTAATTTGCTCATTTGTTAGGAATTGCTTGTCTACTTTTAACTTTTAGCAAGTCAAGCCGAATTTGAGCACCTTTCGTCCTTATGCGATCTCCTCCATCAAAATCTTTCAGTCTACATCCAAGCCTGCTTTCCAACTAATATGGAACAGAAGGAGGGGCTTCTACGATGCATAACGGCAATCAAAAGCATTCCAGATGAAATGACTTGTCTGATTCGCAGAGCTTTCTTGAAGGTATTTGGCTGCTCAATGGAAAACATTGACCGTATGATCGAACGAATGACCTTCGCTGCTGTCGAAGCGGCCATTGAAGCCGCAGTGAAGCCTCCCTAATCCCTAGTCAGCAAATCTTTTATTCACAACGACAGAACACCACCACATACGTATGCATAGGAGATACGTTCTGTTTTGCTGAATTATAAAAAAAGGAGATATTTTTTTTAAATATACACCAGAATTTGTTTAAAGGCCATCAAGTTTCAGGGTGCACAATCTCTATGTATTAAACAGGATAGTGCAGTATTTGCTGCATGGTGTGGTCAAGAAGAACTGTCCTTTGAGGTTCTGCCACCATTCTGGTGGCATCGAAACTTTTTCACACCTTTAGCCTTGCTGATTTCCTTGACTGGAAAGACATCTTCTTTAAGCCTGAGAAGCCTCATCTAAAAAGGAATAACAAAGTAACGGCAAATTCAGGGAGGCTTTTATTTTCGGGTTCGGCTCAATAACTGTGCATAAAAGAAAACCAGATGTCATGAAGTCCAAATTATCAACGATTTGCGCCATTTTTGGAGAAATTGGCACTCTACCTACTCATGTTTCTATTGAGCAAATACTATGAGAAAAACCGGCTAGCATGATTGACACTCGTTGTGACATAGTGCCCCCTTCAAAGGAATTGCACCTCGATACAGTTCCTCTTACCGAGGACTCGATATTTGGGAAGCCCCACGAGACTTAAAGCATGTGCTGCTACTGATGCAAATAAGTAGCATTCTCCCCAGTCGGAAAATTTATGGCATCGTCGTTATTCGTCTTGCGGCTGATAACGTTTAAAAAAACTACAGCTGAGTAGACCTTGATGATAATACTTACAAGAGGACTGCGTGGTTTTGAATGTCATTTTGATATCATGTGCATTTCACTTTAAAGGGATCAAATAAGAAGTAGTGATATTTCTCCCTTCAAACGTAAAAATTGGAAGTTTAATCGGATTTCACTGATTTGACTTTTGTTCACAATGTAATTTTTTTCTTCAAAGGCCAGTACGGTTTATTCTGACTTGTTATTGCACTAAACTTTGTAAATTTTTGCAGCTCTAGTTAACCAATCAACATGATATCTTGAAAATGGCACGCCATGAAAATACATTTCTAAAAGATAGTTTAAAATTTGCACTTATGCCAAAAGGAATGGGATGAAAGCTCTTTCATTGGCAAGCGGGGGTAAAAGGGGTTGGGTGCTGTGACCCTCAAACCGTTTCAGGTTCGTGCCATCGCGATTAACAACATGCAATAATTGCGTAAAAGAATTCCAATAGAAGTTTTTATTTTTATTCCTTGCCGTTTGGAAAAATGTTGACTAGTACTAAGTTCGCGCATAGATGCATCAACGTCAATTGTATTCCAAGATTGAGGGCTAAAAATTCGACGCTAGCGAGCTTCCAAAAAGCACAATCAAGTAAGTAGACGATGAGGGGGCTCGAAATGTTCACGCGAGCAATCCTACCATCACAGAATTAATGCTGAATTATGAAAAACAAGATGAGGCCATTGTTTTCTTACACAGACGAAGGTGAAGCACGTTATTAAGGTTTAATGCTAAATTAATCTGTAAGGAAGGTGACTCTGGCAACTCTGACGATAATACCTGGCTTTTGGCGTTGGGTGACGCCAACGTCCTGGCAATATCAAAGCTAGGGGTTCAGGCCACGGTGCTTTATTGCGTGCAAGAGTAGGTGAAAAGTGTCTTTTTACCTTTGTTAAAAGGCACTTCTAGACAGAAGTCGTAATAAACAATGAGACGTGTGATGATAAACAAATTTTTCCATCAAACAAGGCTTTGAAGCCAAAGGTCATCTATTCATTTTTGCGGAGGACTTCAAGCACAATTGGCACGGTCAGGGGTTGCTCAGTTTTAAGGATGTTGGAACAGACAACCGTAGCTGTTATGATGCCGTTCTTGTAAACACTCAGTCATAGCTTAGAACATCACATTAGTGACGTCTCATTGTCCTACAATCGCACAATAGAGCATTTACAGACGCACACACCGGGCAACATGACAGCCTCCTACACTGATGACTAAGTGATGCAGGCTGCCCTTGGGAGGCTTCAGCCATATCGAAGACTCCGTCCGCGGCGAAGCTGCCTTCCGGGTACTGGTCGCTTGGTGCGAGAGAGAGCTGCACCAAGCCAATACGAGTGTCAGCAGACTACATGAAAAAAGCAAAGGCAGGTTTTGGTTTCCAGCCTTCTTACATCCTTTTCTATCAAACCGTTCTAGATTGGTTTGGTCAACAATCTTTGAATTCTTGCCTCTTGACTACTGGCGACTGATAATGAAGTGCCTTTATGAGACACGGTGGAGACACTGTTTAGGTTTTCATAACGCTGCTTCATCGCATTCCAGACGAGAGTGAAAAGGCGTAGTCAGTGACGAGTGTGCCAATGGTGTCAGGTGTTAGACTATGAAAGAATGCAGCAAAGAGACGACTTTAGTGTGTTCTTGCCCCGGAAAAGATTCGTATCACCAAAATGGGACTTGTGTAGACCGCGTGGAGGGGTGTGACGCCAAATTCAGGCCACATTAAGACCCTCAGTCTGTGGGGTCTCAAAACCGATCACACATAAAATTTAGGAAAAATCCACCAGAAGACAAAGTAGTTTTATGTGATTTCGGCACGCCTAGGTGCCAGAAGACCAAAACTAAATCATCTTAATTGCCAAAGTGCAAAAAAGTCGCAATCTGAAAAATTATGCCAAGAAAATTGGCGGAATCGCGTACACTTTGAAACGCTTTTATCAGCAAGTGGTCAAGATGATTAGAATTTTGCCTTAAGTGACCTAAATGCAGCGATCTGACACCTTGTCCAACTGTGTGTTGCACTGCACGCAGCGGCTTCGGACATTTCTGTACCTTAATAATATATATTCATCTATACTACTTATTACGACTTCAGTAGCAAATCATAGTGCAAATACAACTTTAATAGAATGACTTAAAAGCTATTCAAAATCACCTTCATTATAAAAAATAAGCGTTTTGATGTGGCATCATTTAGGTAGATGTGATTTTCGAAATCCCAAGTCGAGAGAAAAAGAGAATTCAAAGGGAGATTCACGAAGTATTATTTGAAATTCACAAAGTCAAAGAATGGCACTGTAGACATGGGTACACAAATTTTAATAACCCTTTTACTAAAAACTATGACTTATGCATTCGTCCGAAAACCGTGGTAAGTCTGCAGGAGGAGGATCTCTGAAAAGAAGTGCAAGTGGGTAGATTAAACAACTGTGGAGCTAAGAAGTGGGGTTGTATCTAAGACCTCACTGGAACATTTTTGCAGCGTTTTTCCGGCGCCATTTCTGCAAAAGTATCCCGGAGGTGGCGGCTAGAAGAAACGACCCTGCACACCCAAAAACAGCGAGCAGGAGGATCTTGGTATCTACATGGAAAGCCAAATATACCCTTAGTTGTTTGTTTTTTGGAGAAGTTTCAAGTCACTATGGTCAGGTGACTCGATGATTTGCGAATTGATGGTTCCTTTTCGAAATAAACGGCTACTGGTTAAAGTCGGCATTACTTTAATAAATCAGCAAAACCACTAAAGAAATTAACTAGTTTTACCAATTTACTAAAATACTTCATATTTTTCTGGAAGTTCTATTAAAATATGAAAAAAAGTGTAAAGGAATTCTTACTTTAACTAGATTTAACATTTCTTGAAAAAAAACTGGGTTACTAGAGTTAAAATATCCCAGGGGTGTTGATAAAGTGAACATGGGAAGTCCATAAACTTGCCAACTGTAGCAGTTGTGGAAGGAGGCTGTTCTTCTAAAAAGGAAAAAAAAAATAAAAAACAGTAAACTGATTGGCCATTGAGATTTGTGTCGGTATTTTTTAATGCGATTATTGGCTCGTTCTTTTACAAAAAAGTCATGCTTGTCAAAAGAATTTGTTCAGATAGTTCGTAAAGTTGACTCAGAATTTCACAAATGGGGTTGATCTAAACCTTTTCTGTTCTACCAGAAACTGAACCATCGGAGGTGGCAATAAACTCTTTATTTCTCAAGTCAAGAGACAGGAAAGGAAGAAGTGTCTGCTAATTGCAGCTCGACTTACGTTGTGTGGTAGTCCACCTCGGGGTGCTGGTTGACACATTGGTGGTCCAATACTCTGAAGAGATATTACAAAGGGTACGCTTATTCCACCACTGCATCAGCTATACAATTCATGTTTTAGAGAATACACAAGAGACAATACCATAACCAGTAGTGTGTCAAATGCGTTACGGCTATGGAAGGCGGTGTAAGTGTTGGGAACCAGTGCGTACAGGCAGAACGAGGGCGCAAAACCCAAGGACATAGACTTGTACAGCAGAGTTTGGGCACAGTGGCATGATCAGACCACTGACGGTTCCTACCATACTACCAAAGCAGTCATTCCAGTGCCCATTTTGTTAATCCTTCGGTGGAAATAGATACTACAATCCTTGCGTACAATGATTTGCGATTTCTGAAAGGTGCCGCAAAATGAGCACTAAAACAATTTTCTGCTGTTGATCAGCTAAAAAGGATTAATTCCTGCACCAAATTAAGGAACCGCTTCGATTTCATACATTTCATCATTCTGGTTACGGGATCTGGAAGATCGTGAACAGAAGGAGGAGGTGTTGTTTTCTTCGATGAAACCAACAGTTCTGTTATAATTTGATAACGTTCAGCAAATTATGCAAAATCAAATCGCGAAATAAACATGCCATTTATCAGTCATGTTGTGATTATCCCACATTGACGTCCATATGCTGAGCAAATCAACCGACAGACTCCTGCTATAGACTGATTTTCAGCACATACACTTCTAGTCCACAATATCCAGCCCATGACATGTCGCTGTTCCCTCTTATCATTACTTCAGAGTGACAATTCGGCTTGATGGATAGAGGTGGTTTTAGGGGACAAGCGGACATCTCAATGCATGTGACCACATTAACAAGTTTACCAGTAGAACAAAACTAACCTGGTGGAGTGGGTTGAACGATATAACTACTTGTCGCATTGTAATTGATGGTGAATAAGGTTGTGACATTTATGATGTAGGTCTGATACGGCGTCAAATCTGTGAGAGTAAGGCTCGCTGGACCAGTACGCAAGGCCTTTGCGGTCGGGGTGCCTCGAAGTCAACAAAATAAAATGACATCAGTAAGTTGGTGCGGATCAAACTATTAAAATATTTAAAAGCACTAATGAGAATGTTGTTCAAGGCATTTCAGGACAGCCTGCATCTCTTAGTCGTCGGTGTGGAGGGATGTCGCGTTACCCAGTGTGAACTGACTTTTGAGACTTCCAAACGCTTGCGTCCGTAGATGATAATGCGGCATTCACCTTTGCCAGTAATGCATTTTTCCTTTTTACAATGCCGTGATATGGCAGGTTATGCACAGATCGGGCGTCCACGGTTGGGCAGGCGGTCTACACACGAGCCGAGTTTACAGAGGAGTGGCCACCGAGGCTGTAGATGGAGTATCACTACGACTGGACTGACACCGACATGTGGAAGTACGACCATGTTTGACGAGTGCAGCACTTCTAAATGCTCTACTTCGACTACTCTTGAAGTATTCTGTGATAGAAAGTATTCAAAGTTTGACATTTTTACTTACAAACAACTTCTTAGGTCACCACTAACTATCTCATGCCTACGATACTACTATTGCCTACCGTCTCGATTAAGAATGTCTGGACTCACCTGATCGACGACATATGCGGCGGTTTTTACGAGCAGAAAAAAGGCAAATTTGCCCTAATTTCCATTAGGCACAAGGTTAAAAGAGTTGAGTGACTCTCCAAACACAAAAGAAACAGCATTGCAGCAAAAGTTGCATTTAATTGGATGTTTAAATATTCCCTATTATGTGGCAGTAATGATGACAAGGTTTTCTAAATGCTCACCAATTTTTTTAACTGAAAAGGGTCCATCAGCTTCACTAAGGTAGAAGGAGATCGTGAGATTCGAATCGACAGTTACAATGAATCCAAGAACATCGGATCGGGGTACTGGCAGTAACTTTAAGCCCACTGTTCTCTCGTCAATTAGAATGATTTGAACTGGCGGTGCTTGTGGAAGATCTAAGTACAAATAAAAAAATTGTTTTTGACAAGCTAAGATCCACATCCGTTTATGCGTCTTGCATCCATCCAGCCATTCTGTACCCATCCATCCATTCATCAGTTGATATTAACAAACTTTTGTCGACGATATAATTTGAAAAGTTTCATCATTTTCGTGTGTCTGCATGCCAAATTGAGTGTTTCTTACCTGGAGATGGCACAAGTAGCTGGACAGGACTGCTAACACCGCCATACTTATCCATGAAGCCTTTTGTCTTCATCGCTGCTTGAACTGTGCACGACAGAATTCCTGGAGCAATATTTGCGAAAACCTTATACGTGCCTTCCGTTTTATTACTAATAACAGCTCTGTTGTTCTTGGACTCACAACGCCATTCATAGTAGGGGTGTCGACCTGGCAGTGAAAGCGGCGGATTCCAGGTTAAATTCACTGTTTTTGAACCAACTAGTGTCAACTTCACGTCTCTTGGGGTTCCCGGTGCTAAGGAGGAAAGAAAAACAACATTAATAATAAGGAACTCATCATTATAGAACATTCATTTAATTTCTTTACCTCCAGCATCAGTTTCAGCATCACCTAGGTGAATCCAAAAGGGCTTGCTTCCAGTACAGGTGCTTTCTAATTTGATGCTGTATATGGCTCCTGGAGAGAGGTTATCGAATGTCACCCATTGTCTGCCGTACAGAGGCTGCTGAACCTGCATAACTGCGCGCATGTCGTATGGATCCGCCTTCACGCGATAAGTGCAAGAAGAATTGAACATCAGTGGTTTTCCCCATTTAACTGTTATGCTATACCAGAAGACTGATATCTCGTGATGTGAGGGCTGCAAGGCGACTAGAAGGAATAGACAAAATGGAGTTGCATTCAGCTTTGCACAATGAAATGAACAACTTCGGCTCCAGTTATGACAGGAGAAGAGGAAAACTCACAGAACTTAGGCATAATAATGGGGTAAACAGCTCTTTTCGTCACGGCGTCATTTGTAAACGCTGTGACAGTGTAGTTGCCTGGGTAGCCGAAGGGTGTTTTTGGAGCAACCTCGAAATACATGGTCTTCTCCTGTTGAGCTTGTTGAACCTTGCTATACGGAATGACACTCCTGTTACGGTATTTTGAAAAATCCTAAAATATCCGTGTAAAAGAGAAGGGTAAATGTGACTGATCTGTGCTTGCAAACATAAGGCTAGAAGGATTACTGTGTATTATTGTCCACGGATTAAGACAATTAACGTTTTCCATATTTGACTAACTGAACTGACAGACTGGAGTTTCGTCAATCTAATTTATGAAAATTTATATACTTTAATCAAGATATCCCCATCCAATAACATTAATGATGGGGAACCAAGGTCTAAGATGTCACAGAAGAAGCCTTCTACCAAGAGAGGAGGGTTATCAGGGCAAGTTTAAATTTCAGATGTCTCTTCACCCTCGTGGTCTGCAAAAGAGCAATTTGCAATGGGCTTAGACGGTAAACAAGTTAATTGTAGAGATGTTTAGGGCGATTAGGAGGAGACACTGAATTACAAAGGGATGCATCTTCTTCAGGCTTCAAGATGCTGAGAGCCACCTGAATCAATTATTATGCAGCATTAAACTGGGAACCATGTAAAGTGGAGGTATGAGCAGAAAACAATGGATGGAGGAGTCTGCCTTGGTTCTACTTTCGGGGAATAATCAGGAGAATGGTGCTTGTAGAGCAATGCAGCACGCCAAACTGCATTAAGAAGTACGGAGGCAGTAAACCTCACAACTTAACCCAAGGTTAAAATAAAACTGCGATTCGATCTAAACCCATGCCAAGGCCTTCTCATCTTTATGGATAATCAGAACGTGACATTCGCTCCTACAGCAGGAAGGTCACGGGGCTGCAGAGGAATATGTTTAATAGAGGGACTACATAGCCGAGCGGCTGTTACCTCAATTACACACAAATCTTTGTTTTTGTGGTTTAGCATAAGTTCATCACGCCTTGACGCCATAGCGTTCCGTCTCTGCTAATTCTGGTAACACCTTAAAAGTTCAATCTGAGGCTTTTGAAAGTACAAAAATCGCAAATTCTTCAAGAAATATTACTGCTATGGAGCAAGCGAAGTTTGGCAAAAATGTCAGTAAGGAAGACCAAAAACTTACTCTACCGTCAATGACTTCGAAAACAATTGTCTCGTTGGTATGACTGAAAACAAAAGTGAAGTTATGGATCAGTCGAGGATGCGAAGTAGGTGGACGGAAGGTGACAGTGAGGCGAGCAGTCTCGGGTGAGATCAGCACCAACCTCCCGTAGATATCGCACGGTGGATCAACTGAAGGACGCAGAAAAACAGCTTCAGTCATCCGAATGGTTGGTCGTGTAGTTGGGGTGCAAAGAAGTCAACTCTTTTAACTAGGCTATCTCCGCAAAATGTTTCTCTTTTCGTAAGTCAAAAAATACGTAACATAAAAGGATTTTTACGTTCCAAATCCGAATTGTTGAGAACTGAGTAGGTTATGACATCGAATTTTGGAAGACCTTCAAGTATTTTGCTTGGGATAGCGAACTCAAGAAGGTTCAGTTTAGGAAGGAAATCCAATGGTCGTTTCTCCATTGGCAGAATAACTGCCAGTGACGCACGTTGCTCATTCTGGCAGAGATTCATTGCCTCGATCTAAGCAAATAAAACAGAAGGGCCCTTGAATCGCGGTTAAGCATATTGCGCTACTGAAATAAATAAGTAGAATGCATGCATTCGGTGGTAAATCAAAGCCCAATGAAAATGGAAATCCCGCAAATATACTTTGATAAAATTAGTTGGGAGTTACCGTGAAAATTAATCGCGTGAATTATTAGTCCTAGATCAGGTTTGGGCGCATTTACAAGCCAGTCAATTCTAGGGTGGAGTTTTAAATCCCCACACACACCCATAAGAATTGCTTCGTGACGAAATAAAACTGCTCACTTGTTTTCATCAGTGGCAACGAGTGAGGCGTGCTTCAAAGGCCAGAAACGCGAATTGAATTAAGGAGAAAAATGTGTGAATACGCATAAATTCTATTCAGTCACTTACGATTGATATACGTTACTGAATTTAGATTGAGTAGCACCTTACATACCGTGTAGTTTGCGGAAGTCGCATCATATATGACCAGCATGCATTCCCCCGTAATTTGGTGCGTTAATACTACTACGTATGGACCATCACCGACCACACGAACTTGAGAAATCTCCTGAACCGGTCTATCAAGGAACAATTAGGGAAGGAATTATTTACAAAGGAGTATATATTTGTAAAATTGCGAATATGGATCAAACAAATGTCGGCGGAGAGAGCGGTGCATCTTATGGCACTAGAAAATGATAAAAGGGATTCCATTATCAAGACCTCATGACTCTGCAGTGACAAATTTACATCGCTGTCTCGAAAAGGTTGGTGGGATTCGCTTTTGATGTGTTTTTAAAGCCCCATATGCACTTTTAACTAAGCAAAAACTTTAGGCAGGGAATTTTGAACTTACAGTGAGAGGCGAGAGCCAAAGAGAGGGCTACCTAAAAGCACAAAATCCAAAATTAAAGGAATTAACTGATTTAACTCAGAATATTGCCAAGACTTTTGTGCATTTAAGTTGAGCGAGAAAACACTTACCGCCCGTTGTTATGGTCGCAATGGCAGATGCTCCCTTCATATTGAATTGAGTCTTCATAATGGCCGTGACTTGATACACGGCTTCAACTTGTTCAAGTATGACAGTTAGGTGTTCACTTTTCCCGGTGATATGCTTGGAGAAGTTTCTATCTCCAACCTTTGTAATGGTTACTGACAAATTCTGGAGGACATTCTGTGGACAGTATTGGCTCACAGGCCAGGAGAGACTCAATGATTTGCCATCTCTTCGATCGACATTTGCATGGAAGTGGCGTGGATCTGGCCACGTAATCGGTGGCTCTTCAGTAGATACCCCCAGCAAGACACTGAGAACGATAACAACGACCGCACACTTTTGCGGCATAAGAAGAAATGCGGATTCACTGGATTGAGTTGCTGTAATTGCAGGCACGGGTGTCGAACCAATGAAAACATTTTATCGCACCAGACAGCCACCAGCCGCGTAGTACGACACAAACAGCGGTGACAGGGAAGCTGCTTTGAAGTTAGCAATATTAAGCAATTAATAATTACTTTCTACTTTTTTATCGGGCTTAGGGAGTTGAGATACTCCGGCTTAGAGGAAAGACAGATTACACCTTCCCATTAGAAAACACTTAAAGCACAATACGGATGTCATTTTAGTAAGATTTTAGCATATTTTTGAAAAACTGGCCGCACAAGAGACCAGGGTGTGCGACATTTGCAAATGTCAGTCAGTTGACAGATCCACGTGAAAGCCTTTAAGAAGGAAAACATATGTTAAGTAATGGTGCATTTGGTTTTAATAAGCCCATCAATTGAAGGGTGAATCACAGCCTTTAAAGAAGGCTAGGTAACCCATGTTAATTCAGGGGAGAGGATGCCAACTCGGTTGAAACGTATTCATTGTACTTGTCGGCTAACAACTCCAGGAAGTCTAAATTGTCAACGAATCGAAAGCCTTCAATAGGTTCTTCCTAAAAGTAGTGCGAAAAAAGAAGTTTTACATAAAATAAAAAATAAGTATTGTTAAAGGGGTGGCTAGAATGAAGGATATTGGCTGTTTATGAAGCAAAGTTGAGTTACTTAAGTTCTCACATAAGGCAATTAAGCACTCCTCCAACCTCTGCTTTACTTTCTGAATGCAGGCAAGGGTACCATTCAAGTGGAACTGAAACTTTGAAGTTCACAAGTTCAAAGAGGGATGCTACCATTAATGTTGCATGAACGAGCAAGTGTCGACCATTTCATGTTACTAATAACCAATACAAATTTTGTGAGCTTGTACAGGTACCACTAGTCAGGATGACAGGATGGGACATGAGGATTCTTTTCTGAGAAGGCTCAAAATCTGTGGATATCTGCCTAGCACAGTAAAGTGATGTATCAAACCGCCCAGCGACATGATACATGAACGGTGTACAGGTACCAAACATGGCCGTGGGCCTGAGCAGCAGTAGCGGCCTAGGTAGTGGGTGGCTGGCTTTCCAGTCCCTGGTGTCAACAGCCATTCTTGGCAACACCCAGACAGCCTCGAATGCCCTATCGGGGTATATCCTGCCATATGTCGGCATTGCAAAAAGGGAGAAACCTTCCGTGACAAGGACAAGCACAATAGAATCGTATACGAACGCAAACATTGAGAAGCCGAAGATGTGGACACACACTGAGTTGCAAGGCAGACCTCCACAATGACGATGAAGTGAAGTAGGCTGTCCTAGAATGATCGGCTATATCCGAAAATCAGTCTAAGGCAGACTTGTCTAGCATGTTTCGCTTAATTGCTGAGGGGTAAGTACATAAACGCAGTGATATTGGCTGGAGGCTATACAAAAGTTCCCATTTGACCTGAATGTATCTCCTATTACAGAAAGCTATCGCCAAATTATGACAGATAATTTCATCTAGCTTCCGTAATTTCATATGAAAATGCATAATTCTTTACTTTTGATAGCTTTTAAATGCTGCTGCAGAGAAACAACTTCTAAACTACATTTTAACGAACCAGTAACATAAGCAGATGATTTTGTGCTTGAAGAGCAGTTGTCAAACGTGTCGAGAGGTGTCGCATTATTGTAACCGCAGAAAAGACAATTATTTCAGCTCCATAGAGTAAGCAAAGCAAAAAGAAGTCCTGAATTTCGCTCCAATCTAGATAATTGAGATAATACTGTCTTAACCAGCAACGCAGCACCTAAAATTGACAAAAGACATTAATAGAGACAAGAATTATGTAGGAGGTTAAGGAAAATTTCAATTAAATCTGTTGGTGAATTACCATTGAGGGTGAGTACCCGGACAATTGGAATGTGTTGTAGAGTTGGGGTAACTCGGAAGCAAACACCACTTCAAATACATGACAGATTGTGTAATGATGAGACAAGGGCATCCCCACATCCTAAAAAACAATGCCTTTTACGCTACATCCTTAACTCCGTGATACAAAAGTGATTGAAATATGAAAAAAAAGCCACATAGATAAAAGATTGATGACACAATATGCAAAAAAAGGTAGAGAGAATTGAAAAGCCCCTTGATCTATGGAAAAGGGGCGGACCAAATCATATCCTGTGACATGTTTGAACCTTGTGAAGGAATTGGCTGTTGGTGCTCCGATGAACCAATTTTACAAGAACAAACACAACCAAGCTAAGCACAAGATCTAAACATCATTCGAGACCAAAAAAATATCCTGAAAAATTACAAAAAAATATTTATTACCTTACCTAAAACAGTTTTATGAACCGCATTTTTATTAGACAATCGATACTACTGAAATCTAGTAGCAGTAATCGATTCACTGGAGAAAAGGGCTAAATTACTGATCGGCAAATTTACGATTTGAAGGGAAAGTATGTACATTTTTTCGCTTAAGATGACTTCTAAAACCTCCTTCCTTCTCCTTTTTCCTTCACCGTTTTGATTCCTTACAGTGTTATCAAAGCCAGACTACTCATTTCCTTCAGAATAGTGGGGTTAATGTTTTCAAATAGCGTCAGCAAAGTTTAAACCCATTTTTAAATACTAAATAACATTACAATATGATATTGCAGAGGTGATTCCTCTTTCGAGAGGCTTATTTTGTCTGTAAAAGCAATGTCGGCGATCTCATTGATGATAACGATAACCAAATCCGAGGTGCAAACGACTAAAAATATTCGAACTCGACAAATGGACACTAAATCCAACACCTCAAAAGAACACATGCACAGTATATGGTTGGAATTGTGAGGTGTCACTACAAAAGAGTAAGCATGTCTACTTCGAGTCTTGGCAAGTTCCAAGCGACGTGAAGTTTTAATAACTTGAAGTCGATCAAAAAGGAATGCTTGATGTATAGTTTTACGACCATGAAACCTATTATTTATGCAAGATTTAAGCCATTGTGATGAGTAGGGCGTGATAGTTGCAGAAAGTAAACAATCCTCTCTCAATGCAGTTTGCTTCTAAGGCTGCCAAATTGGGAAATTTTAGCCAATCCACCATCATCTCTTCTATGAAAGATATTAATCACATTCACACCGATTCATGGGAGGTGCACTATACCCGAGGTGAAAGTGACGATGGGGAGTGTCGGGAACAACACTCGAAACAAGAATGGGACCATGAAGTGGAAACATTTGCTAAAGTATGCACAGGCAACATCTGAATGTTGCCGATCTTGAAGTATCAAAGTGCAAAACTAAAGTTAAGTATATTAGAAGCAAAAAAAAGTAAGAAGGAAGACGCAACTTACAGAAGGGGCCCATAAGTAATGCGCAAGTGAAGTATCTTGAAATCGGTTGAGAAAGTCGACTGCACGAGAGGTGCTGCCATTGAAGAGTAGAAAAATCAAACCCACAAACCAATCAAACGGTCTGAAGGTTTCACCGCTTATCTGATGCTTTTCTACATTTCCATCGACTGTGGTAACTTAACCAAAAAATGATGTCTCACCATTGTTGGGATGTTGGAGGTCTTTTTGAGAGACTCTACTCAAGATTCTCAAGCCATCAGTATATGCTAAGAGATCGGCCAGGTCGTGTTTTCGGCTACTGGGAGGAACTGTCGTGTCCAGGACGTGAACACGGCATCCATAACTGAAAGAGTGGATTAAACGATACCTTTGCAACTGAGAATGATGGTACCTGAGTTGATGTTTTAAAATCAACAGTAAGCCATACGTAAGTAAAATTGGGAAAAAGCAATGCTACATGTAAGGTGCAATAGCAACAAAAGCTTACTCAATAACCAACCCCATGGCAGTTTCTTTCCAAGTAGGCGTTAAGGATGAGTCGACATTTGGTGGTGCTAAAATGAGAAGTTTTTTTATGAACCCTTGAATATGCATTCCTGTAGCACCTAAAAAGCGTTAAAAGTAATCGTCTGCTGACGAAAATTCCAAACAATAAGGTGAGGTGGATAAAACACGAGCATAAACTGATCACTTTGTAAACGCAACTGGTGCCAAGTTATACACAGAAAAATCAATTATTTTGAGCAGTTTTACGCTTGGAAGAAAATAAAACTAACACGGAGAGGAAGTAACTTGTTTCCGACTTGACATTGCACGAAGACAGGCATCAAACAAAGACCCGATTTCTAAAAGAGTCAAATTCGAGACAAGCGATCCAAGTGATAAGGTGACAAAAGTTGTTGGGGTTTGTAACCACATCAAGGAGAAAACAAAAAGGCTTTGAAATAAACTTGTGTTAACGTAGCCACGCTAGGTGGAACAGCAAAAGAAATCCCTACCTGGAATCTGTTTATTCATTTGTGGCAAAAATTTCGTTAAATTTCTTATCTTCACTTGCAGACGTGGAAACTTGAAGAGAATTTGATTTGCCGTTTTGCATTGACCGTTGATAGGGTGTATGAGACTCGAAATGACAATACTGACTAGGGTAGCATTGGTCGGTCGCTTCAAGTTCATTGGTGCAGGTTCTAGGTCATCCACACACTGAGGACAATTGCCAAACCTCTTACTTTTTTGCGTGTATTTCTTCAATTGGTCGGAATTCAGAGCTGTCACGATTGGATATGGATAAGGTTCCGTATTGTGCTGGTGGATCGAATAAAGGGAACTAACTATAGAAGCTGAATTTAGGCGCCTGTCATTTTCTAATTAGCAGAAACAGTCCAACTAAACGAGGCATTCGCATAGAACTGGCACTGTCACTCTTTCAGCTATCAAGTTATGCTACGTAGCGATGCAACACCCACTGGTAGGCGGGGCACAGCATCACCGGTGAGAGCCGGCGTTCGTGACGTGGGCTAGTAGAGTCGAGGCATGGTGAATTAAAGTGGCAGACAACACTGTGAACGCTCTAAGCCCGGAGACTTCTATGGAACACTTTTAACAATATCCGATACAATTGAGGGGTACCATAGTGGCTCAGTTGTAATAAGACACAGACATAGCTTTACATCCGCTGATGTTGATTTCACCTGTAATGATTCCGTTGCCCAACCCTATCCCCTCCAGCTGTTACTGTAAATATTCAGTTTGACGGGGAGTGGAGCACTTGTCTAATCTTCTGGATGTCTAATAAACGAATTTACGTGAGACGAACATTACTGACACAATATCGGTAAGGCAACCTATGCTGAACAACAGGGCAACTTTCCCCAGGCCATCCTCCTAGGGTGGTTCAACCGAAATGACACTTCCCAACGCTAAAGCCACTTTGCGAGTATTTAGACAACTGTGTCGAGAGACAGACTACGGTTTCATCATCTTGAACTGGGTCCTTTTCCTTCACGAACGATCCTTATAAAAAGCCCTATTATATTATCTTATTAGTAAAGCTACATCAAATCTGTTGTATTTCAAGAAGTCTGCAACTGCAATCCGACTAATTAATGAAGCCAAACTATTCGGGGATTAGCGACCAACCTCACAAAGCCTGCGGGGAGGTAGGTACCGTTCATTAGGACCACCAAGGATTGAACACTTCACAAGAAGACGGTTTCGTTCAATTAAGCCTTCGTCTATTAGAAACCGACCATCTACTACTACTGCCTCCTGATCCAAACTGTTTTGTAGTTGAGCGTTAAGAAGCATGCTCCTTATGCCAAATTGCGATTCCAAAAGTAGAAATGTATCCAGGGAAGAAACGATAGCACTCAGAAATCTGTAGATTCATGCAAGATTAGATTAGGAAAAAGGAAGTAAGTCGACCCACCGCAGACCAAAAACCCGGGTTTCATCTGGACGGCAAAGGTTAGCAAGTTTTGTGGCGGAGTCTAACATGACAGCACGGTCTATGAAGGCCTAAGATGGAGGAAAATTAGTTAAACGTAACTTACAAGCAGGAATTTTGGAATAGTTTGAAAGCTTCGACCTGACACAATTCGATTGGAATCCCTCGACAAGGATTCAAAAACTGCAGTGAAGTTGGCAAACAGAATTACCAGTCGATTAAAAGGCTAGAAAATAAAAAAATGACTGATTCCATTCCAAGTTGTCAAATGATTTTATCGAAAGTTGTCTAACCTTTTGGATCTCTGATTCGGGTAAGTCGGGAGGAAGAAGTGCTCCATGATCCCGATAACCTCCGTCAGCCAATAAATCATCCAAGGGAAATTCCACATCTTCGTCTCCTCCTTCAGCAAGTGCTGTGCCTTCAGTCTCACAACCTTCTAAAAGTTTCCAAACTTCGAGAAAGCGATGTTCTACAAAGGAGGTCTTCTCCAAACTTCTGAACCCCTCAGCACATGAGGTGATTTGGCTGACCAGTAGATCGGCTTCGAGACATGAGTAATTCTGAGCCTACAAGAAAACAAAGCACTTACAGCATCCTAAACTTTGCTAAAATTTGTCAAATTTACTCACAAGACTGAATGGCGAAAGCAGAGACTGCGTGCAGTAGCTCAGAAGGCCGAAGCTTTCAACCAATTGAACACCCCTTGGAGTCTTCAACAAAGCGAGCAAGAAGGTCTCCGCCGATTTTTCAAACAATTCCACGACGTTTAAAATCCCATAATGTGAAAAAAATACACAAAAGATTACCGAAGCATTTGAAACTAAACTCTAACTAACGATTTCGCTGCCAGAATCACATATATGTGATGTGCTTTCACAAGGTGGTCATGATAACCTCTGTTGCACAAAATTGCGTATGGCAGACAGATGATTTGAGCAAGTCAGAGGGGCCAGGTACGATAGCTTTTAATTACTAAACACATCTTCAGCAGTCTGAGACGCAAGTGTGGTGAATGCGAATCGGTATTTTTTTGATTGGCCAAAAAAGTGTAAAATTCTTTTAATTAGCAAATTTTGAGTTTTTAAGGCAGTCTTTCAAATTACACCTCTGAATTCGTTACGGAATGAAAGCCTAATTCTAGACATATTTTTTGTGGAATTCAAGGTAATTACCCATTGATTTCACAAAAGTCCCTTCTGAAAGCTATTCTTAATATATCTCAGAAGGAGAACAATCAACACTTACTCGTTTGACGTTTCTTTGTGTTTGGATCTCTATAAAAGCGGGGATGAGGTTTTATTAGGGGTTTATCCAATTGGAGATAAAAACGACTGCATTCAAAGCCTCACCAAAATTTTCAAGAGCTCCAAAACTTTTTGTGGAACTTCAAAATGACCACGAATCTGCCGACTGTGAGGAATGAGAAGCGTTTTGCTGAGCGCGTCACAAAAATGCCCGACGACCTTCACAAGAGTCTTAACAACTGAGCAATTTTCTCGGCAAGCGACTTCAAGGTTAGTGTTTGCAACCGCCTCCAGACACTTAGACAGAATTTTGGCTATTACCTCCATTTGTCTGAATGGAACAGTCTGGAGGTTAGCGTTTTACTTGTTATGGAAGTAGGCACTATTTTTTTCGCTGTGCATCTCACCTTGCAGCTTTCGGGTGGGTGAAGTATTCACGACCCTGTGTAGTCGAACAGATGTTGACCACAGCTTGTGATAACACACAGACATTGAGATTCACTGTTTCCCCGCTGGGTCCACTCATCTTTTGCGTAAGCAGGAGAAATGCGTGTAAAGATATTGCATATTGCTGCTTTTACTTAAACCAAATAAGTGCGCATTTATGAAATTTCAACAGTAAGTGCCACACATTAAAAGAAACTCACCAACAGATTATCTACAAAAACTTGGATGTGGAATAACACAATGTCGATTACTGATTGGTTAGAATCTTTGGAAAGATTTGACAAACCGGGCAACTTTTTATTTCGTTTTGTTGTTGATATTGGCATGTCGTCAACACTCAGTCCGAAGCAGAATACAGTTGCCACTGGGGATAGAGCCAAACGCTGAAAGCATTTATCCACAAGTTGGTGGAGAGTTTTTTCACCTATAAATTAAACAGTTCCCGGTATTTTAGCAGGTCAAGAAAGTAAAATTCGTAGTTTGTAATGGTTATAAATTACGTGCGAGGCAATGAAGGAAAATACATCCAATTTACTCCAAATATATGAAGCCACCTCAGAGGTTTATTTAAAAAATGTATTCATTTACCCTTTCGGGCTAATTATACGTCTATATGGAGTTATTTTTATCCATAAATCCTGATGTGTTTCACTCTAAATTGCGAAACTTTCAAACGTCCTCAATGATTAAAGGGACAATGGAATTTATCAAAATAGGGAGAAGATTATGACGGTACCACTTAATTAATCCGATAGCTTACCCATATCGCCAGTTGTTTCAGTGTGCTTTAATGAGAGAATAAATTCGACGAAGAGTTTCATGAACGTTCGCGTAGGTAGTGCCTTCCCATTAACTACAATACCACAACAGCTTTAACAATGGCATTGTCACTCATAAATTGAAAATAGAAAGTTACCCACACAGAGTGGCCTTATCCCGATCTGTGAGTTGTTTAATAACTTCTTTAGAAATGGCGACGGGGAGGATCTTGCTATGCGTCTCACGGAAACACAAAAGAGTAGTTAAGGTGTGGAGAGAGTGTAGGAAATAAGCTGCCTCCAAATGAGAACATGAGTAAAGATTTGGTCGGTTTATCTGCGTCGAAGATCCTACAAAAAAGCAGCCAAGCATTCTTATTGTGGACAGTGTTACAAGAAGTTCTTAGAGAAGATCAGGAATGATAAAGTCACATTTAGGAAAACTGTCGTGATACTACTAACAGCAGTAAACAGTAGGCACATCACACCACGACTACAAGGCACACAAATGGTGAGCTAGGCAAGGTGTTGCTAGTGAAGATGGCAGACAACGTTGGTAATGTCTGTATAGAACGGTGTGCAATAATATCGCTTTTTGTGACCCCTGGATATCCTATAACAGCCCTTCACTTTTGATTAACACAGAAAGGTTGAATGCAGCACCGGGTCAAGGAAGCATTCCGTGTATCGCATCTTTGCGTGCAACGGGAGCAGGATACAACCCTTCCCTCCCAGAATCAAAAAGAGCATCAAAGAAGTGGAGGCATGCGAAAGTCAATATTTCAGCAAGGGTGACTAACTGAAGCAGACCATCTTGCTTTCCCAAGGGGTAACGACAGGTCTTTCTATGGCAAAGTTGCCTTCTAGGTACTAGTTACCAGGTTCGCTGCCCGAATCTCCACTAGAAAAAAATTTATGGTTGTTGTTCTGTCCATTTCATTTCCAATTCATACCTGGGTGAAATGTGGACGGATTTATGAAAAATGGGAGAGTTACACTAATGTGACACTGAGCCGGTATGCGCTGCAAACAAATGTAGTCAGGGCTTACGAGCAAGGAGGAGTTTAAATGCTAAAACTTAAAATTGTTTTTTTTTCTTACAAATCCACAAGTGTTGGCTGGACTTAGGGGCCTTTTGTACAACTACCAGAAGTGCGCAAATTGATTCCGAACAATTCCAGCAAATTTAATAGTAGATGCGTGTCTTCATTTCAGACAGGTAAATGCTGGTTCATGAAAGCGATTAAATAAAAAGGGACCTTAAAAAGGACATGTTAATTCATACGGAAATACGGTAAAAAATGACCATGCGGAAAAATGCATTAAGATACATATTTGAATTTGAAGACTTACTGAGGCCCAATTGTCAAATTTGTAAGTGTATAAAGAGCTGATTGCGTCGTCAAAGTGTCCTTATTTATGCAAATTATACTCTTGGAGAAATCTACTGAAATGAGATAGCACAAGCCTCACCTGGCTCACGAAGAAACACACAGACACAGCTTGTCATCCACGTCGAAACCTAAAAGATGTCAATACTGTAAAAAGTCCCTTTCCAAATAATACAGTCTCATCAAAAAACACTTGCTCTTTGGTCAAAGACTCACTATCTGCTTATTTTTAGTAAGTCTGTTCAGCATCGGTCGACATCCATAGGCACCTCTCTAAAAATAAGTTAGCACTATATTTCCAGAAAAAAAGCACCTTCAACGGATGGGAAATCTTGGTAGATCAAATTTGAAACTCTTATCATAAAATTTACAAGGCTTTTGTCTATCCTGTTTTCAACTAGAAAGTGAGTTTTAAAAACGATCGTTTCATTGGCCATGTAAACAAAACTAATTAGACAAGTTAAACAATTTTCCATATTGTTGATAATTTATGGGTCAGACAGGAAAACTACACGAATTCTCATCCGCTTGCTTTCCTTACCATCAAAAGCCGTATTTAACTAATAAACAGTGCCTAACTACCTCCTACTATCATCGGCGATAGCAGCAAAATCGGAATTGGACAACGCATTCTATAATGAAAACGGGCGCACACAAACAACAAATCACCTCCACAAATGACAAGAATTCATGTCTGGAAAAGAGTTTTTCAAGATGTCTAGTCCAATCTCTCAACAAACGACGGAGTAAATGAAGCAACTTAGGTCATTTAGCCCATTAAAATAAAGCCAATGAACTTGGGGAAGCTACTTTGCATCGAAAGTTCATGTAATTAGTAAGTAAAACTTATATCCGTTCACAATTTCTACAAAAAAATAGGCACTTAGTTTATTACTACATTGAAAACTAAGGCAGAGTAAATTGGCACACACTGTCTGAATCATCTGCTTAAACACAAAAAATCCACATAAAACGCAGCCTTTATCCTTTTTTTGATTTAAAAAATTTCATTGATAAAGACTAGCAGTCGAGGGATTGATGAATGACAGGTAAAGTGCAGGCGATCAGCGACCTCAAAAGCCAAAGCTTACAAATCCGTAAGTACGTCACATTTCAGCCATCAGTATGCTCATTTTACAGCAAATTTATACAGCCTTTCCATTAATAGCTAAAGCATTATCAAGGGGCTTAAAACGCCTAACATGAGAGAGGGAAAGACGGAGACGAAAAAAAAAACTCAGTCAACAAACCATCCAGAGGGAAAACCACTGTGCTGTCGGATCAAGAAGCGAGACAATGTGGAGCGGGGTCAGCCGTCTTTCGGGACTACTTAAATGGACCTCCAGTGAAGGTGGACAGCCAGTTAACAAGAGAGATAGACAACGATCCATCAAGACGCCCATTAGTCTACAAAATAATATTGAAGCAAGGGAGGGGGGGCTTGATTCCTTTGCCGACAAAAGTGCCTTGGATAGACTTACTTTTCAGAATGGCGAAGCCAGTAGTTGGGCAGTTTTTTGTGAAAGTTGAGCAGAAGGCAAAACTAGCAACATCATAAATTTGAATTGAAATGTGATTACCACCCTAGTGATCAAGTTTCGTAAATATATTAATACTTTGAATGCGAGTCTGAGTTAAAAAAGAACCACTTTGTCTAGTTTTAAAACATTAAAACTAATAACTCACAGAACGAAGTAACTTTTCAATTTCACTATTGCTAATATCCAAACCGCCTGAGATGGTGGGTATGCTACTTCCATCTGTGGTGAATTTCTCCTCCAGATAATCAACTACAAAATCAAATAAATTAACTCGGGCCTGATTTATTTCAACAAATTTTTGACCACACGGGCTTTCCGGAGTGGTACGCCTACAGTCTCTTAGCCTTTCTGTATACAGAAAAACTAGAGTCTAGAGAGGCTACACGGTCATTACTTTGCTAAGAAGACCTAATGAAGTATTTCGGTACGTCTGATGGTTTAAAACTTACCAAAGAGGGCATAGCATTCTTTGACGTTGCCAAAAGTTGATGAAAACGCCTTGGCTATGAACTTCAATGCAAAAAACTAAAAAAGGATGAACACCCTTGAACTTAAACTCAGCGAAGTGCATCCTTTAGAGTGTCGATAAAAATGTGAAGAGCTAAATCTAAAGCCATTCGAAGGACGCTGTATTTGGCGGATACAATTTATGTCCTGGTAAGACTAAGGCTCTTATTCCACGGCTATAAAAGAGATGCCAGCGTGGTGGTATGGCATATGAAAATAATGGTTGTGTCTCCTGCTGGTACGCACAACGACCACGAAACAGCGTGAGATGGTGGGATTTCTTGCGAATAAAAACGTAGGACCCACGAACACCTCAGTCACAGTTCTCGCAATGGTGCTACGCTCAGCTACTTAGCAGCAAGACGTTTAAATGATGTATACGTCTATCTGGTACGATTTTGGTTGTGAAGGCTTTTAACATACGATCCTGACAATGAAATATTTCTCCGATCTCGAACGCTTCAGTGGCGCACCGGAGACGCATTTTTCTGCGGAAACGATTAACAACGCTGTTCATAAATAATTGCATTTTCAGAAATAAAACGCTTGCTAACTACCAATGCAGCTTTCCACTGACTGAAATGGGATGATTCAGCTCTGCGGCCAAATCTTATCACCCAAAAACTAGCTTCCAGGTATCAAATAAATACTGTGATAGGTATAAAGAGGTTAAAAGGGCTGAGTCGAGAAAAGAAAATTCATTCTCACCCGATGAATTGTCTTGTGTTGTCTTGTGCACTCAGAAGTCGTAATTTTACCAAAACCCTTATATACACCGAATTACAAATGAAAATATTGCTTTCAGAGGGTACAACAGAAAAACCGGACTTACATTTAGTTCAGTGTCCTCATCCACTAAAGCATCGTAGAGACCTTGTCGAATTCCATAACCAGGTAAGGCGGTTTCAGATGAAATTCGACTCTCATTTCTCTCCGGACGATCAACTATTTGCTTCTCAGCTGTGGGTGTCTCAGGAGCAGCTTCCCACGCATCGCAGACCTGAGTCTCAAAAGAAGGGGTCGCCACAATCTGCCGAAGTGCTTCACGTCTACGCTGGACATCGTAGGAGCGTGGATCCAGGTAATGAACCAACTCCGACAAGTGTTTGTCATTAAGGCAAAGGTAGTCGATGCCCTATTAATTCAATGAAAAAGTTTCCATTGAAAAGACCTAGGCTACAATATTTATTTGAGTTAAAACAACTATTCTGGTATAACTCATACAAACATGACAATCAGAATGATAACATGTTCAACCTGAGTCAAAGAACTGCTAAAGGAGGACTCTGGTTCGCTAAGGGGTTGATGAGAACGTATCTTCTCAGGAACCCGGAGTGGGGAACCTTGAGAATGAATTGCCACAGTCTCTTTATCCACCTTTGAAATATCTTTGCGACTCTGCACTACCTCAAGCAATTCTCGAAGGAGCTTTTGACGAAACTCGTAAAATCTGTAAGTAGAACAACAAAGGGACAACTTTCACAAAACAAATGCTATAAAACTAAAAAACTAGCGTCACACATGCAGTTGTGGTTATGTTTTGGTTATGACTATCAAGCAAAAAGTAGTTATATAGCAAACCGTGCAGTAGCGATAAGAATACTAAATCCAAATCACCAAGAGAAAATTTTATAAATTAAGCATATCAAAGCGCTTCAACTGGTTATAATTGCAGATTTTTAAGCACGCATCAGCAAAAAATAGTTGTATATACTTTGGCAGTTTCGGAAAAACGGAGAATTTTTCGGAGAAAATTTGCTACAAGTAAAGAGTGCTCGAAAAATAGCAAAGGTGAATTGAATAAACAACGGGAAAATTACGGGCGGGATTCGACAATGCTCTTAAGTTCTGCCGCAGAATCAACATTTTCATTTAAGTCGAAGGGTTTCAGGTATTCTTTCACTCTTGCCCTAATTATTTCCTTTAGAATCGAGGTGCGGTCCATTTATTGAGGCTAAGTTAACAAAAGAACACTTATTAGGTCATTCAGGTTGCATCAGTATACTAAAGAATCATTTAACTCATCCCAAACCTTAACCAATGCTATAAAATACAAACAGTTATTAACAGTAATGCATAAAATTAGTCATAAAGACGCAAGTATACTACTTTTAATTCATACAAGAGTCATGCAACTGCCCACTTATGTAGCAGCGAAATTAACAGCGCAAAAAGCAATACAACGCAGACACGAATAAAATAATTAAATCTTAGCGTTTGGTTTGGTCATCAGTGCATTCTCAATAGTTTTAGTGGGCACATATGTAAAGCCCATTCACCCACCATCACAAACACCATATCTAAAAACTGGGCAAACTTGTTAAAAGCTTGTGTTGATAAATATGAACAAAATGGGTCGTAGTCCGGCATTACAAAGCTACCAACTATTATTGCATGGCACAACAGCATTACGTCTACTTTGATAATTACTTTTAATACGTGCGCAACCAACTGCTTAAGTCAAAAAATAACAGTTTAATCCGCAATCATTTGGGAATTCGGTCAATGATATTCAAGAGAATATCCATCATTATTTAACCATTGACCTATAAAAATAACAAAGTGCAACTGCATTGTTTTTGTGCGCTGATTTTTCCTCCTCTAAGACGCAATAATAATGCGTTAATTGCTTTTTTAACTCTCGGTTTAGGTAATGGGTCACTGAGGGCCCCCGGGCCATGTCATAAGCCCCAAACCCTACTGTGCATCGACAATGCCTATTCTTTTCGAGCATTATGTATTCTTTTTAGGGGCTGCCAGAGGGTGCTACTGTCACCGTCCCTCCAATGCACCTATACAGAAATATGTCTCTTTGTGATTCCATTCAACGATAATAATCAGCACTAACAAAATTCACTTGCCTTTCGCCTAGTGTGTGCAATTTATTTAGGTGAAAGTTGTATAGGATAATAAAAAGCGAGATATTTCTCTTAGAATGTGCATTTCGATTTGGAAAGAGCAAAATACTTTCCCGTTAACTACTCTGTTGCTGTGCAGCTGACCACGTTCAAGATCAGGCATTTAATGACGTATTTAATTTTTTTGAGCAATTTTATCAACCATATTTTAATTTCCTACCATCTGTCATATTTTAAACTGAACCTATACATCAATGCTAACGTTTACTATTCCAAACTATTATTTTTAAGACTTGCTTGGCAACATCCCTTGATAGAAAAGCGACTCAGCCTCGGACAATTGCATGCATTTCGCACACTTATCTTAACTAAAATAATGGCAAATATTCTTTTGAGCTACTGTTCTGGACAAGCTAAGGACAAAACGAGAGGATTACGTCCGTCGCCATGCAGCGGTGTCTACCGTCGCAGTGGGAATTAGCTCAGATATGACGCAGACGGTCGAATCCATTATCGCTTAGGTTAGCGATGGAATTTAAGCATTCTGGTTGAAGGATAGGTAATAACTTTTTTGGCACCATTGGTTGCATTCTCGTTTCGGGAAAAAATCTGGAATAACGAAAGTAATTTTTGTGGGGAATGGATATTTTGCGCGATGCTTGACAGTACGGAAGGCAAATTTCCTAACGCTCGCATACTACAAATATGAATGCGAAACAAAGTGGAGAAAAAAAGTGGAGGATCAGCGACTTTTAAAACCTACCCAAGTGATGATGGCATCCAGCTACTAAGCAGTAGAACTGATTGCACGAATAACAAACTCGAAATCCAACAGTTGAATATCCAAAGGACGCACAGATTTTAGATATTAACTCGTTGTACAAAGCCTTATCACTTTGGCCACGTGAATCGGTAAATACACCCATGTAATCACTCAGCCCTAGTCATACTGGTCACAGAGTAGAAGTTGCAGGTTTCAGGGAAAAGAATGGCTAAATTTGGCGTTTCAGTCGACAATTTAACATTTGAATGCCCATAGTCAAGCAACAATGACAATACGAATGCAACATACAGCTTGGGATGATTTGACTGTCGCACCAGATTGGGGGATACTTTGCTGTCAGTTGGAGGCACTGTTGAATATGAATTTGTTTAATCTGGCAGATTGCTCCAAGGTGTACTTAAAACGTCGGTACTGGTTCACAAAATGCAATGAAATTGTAAATTAAAACCTACTATTTGGCTAAAAATTCGTCTAAGGTAGAAAAGCAAATGGAATTTCCGCCTAGTACAGAAGCCACAGCCTTCATGTTAGCGGAGGAGTGACGAAATCGCAATTTGATGAATCAGTCATACGTTGAGTATGTGGATAGGAGGTGCCTCTGACGGAGAGGTAAAAAAGAGGTCTCCTGGGTTCTAGCTTTAACTGTTATCATCAAAAAACGTGCTAATAGGGGGGTCACCATTATGACAATGAATTTTTGGCCAACCTGGGTTGATAACTTCCATTTTTTACCAAGTGGAAAGCGAATATTTCATAGAGGGCGGGTATTCCCTCACTCGGTATCTCGTGTGGATCTGCTTTTTGATTTTACGACTGTGGCACTTTTACTGGTAGTTTTAAGGCAGTTGTAAGTAGTGGAGACGAAATGGGCTGTGTCAGTAGGTGTTACAGTACCGATGATCGAAGGATTGGCTCTTTATTAATAAGCGACTAGTTTAGTTTGCACTTTAGTTTAAGAAAAGTCTTTACAAAGGGATACATATCTAGCTTAATTTGTCAGGAAAAAAGAGGTCACATCATCTATTGTAAATAGTAGGAACAATAATAAAACTTTACTTGGAGTCAAAGGTAAAGCACTAGAAACGGCCCGCAAGCTCTTCACCTCAAGCTATTCTATGTGCAAAAAATAAAACTTCAACTTTAGCCATCGCTTGATTGAATTGGGAATTGATACGTCTGTCCAACAAGGTGCCTTTGACCTCAGCCGACGCAAAACATCTTATAAGGGACGACGGAAGATTTTATCAGGGAAGTCTTAAATAACACATGAAAAGCAGCGATTCCAGAGGCTTTGGTTAAAAGTTCTTTGATTCATCAGACCTCACATTTGGTGGCAGCCCGCTATTCATCGTTTTATAATCCATTGTCCTAATTCACTTTTCAAGCCATGAACGTACCCCAACCTCCCCAAAAAACAGAGGTCATGAAGTTGTGTGATGTAAACGCCGTCACCTCCATTCTCAGTGGTTCTTCGTTCATGTAAACTATTTAAACAACAGTCAAGTTAAGTGGAATTTAACCACGAGGCCGGATCACGATATGAAGACATCCAAATCCATTTGGTAGAGGTCAAGGCGGTCCACCTGTCACACACAATCTTGACAAATAGCCTTACGACAAGTAGCAATTTCACAATGGACAAATTCCATATGATCATATTATAGAACTACTAACTTTATATCAGACCTTTTCACATTTAATTCGTTCTTTGGTATCGTATTAGCGCTACACAACTGCCGAGTCCGTCCCAGCAACTTAGGGGTAAACGGGATGTCGCGGTCTGCATCTTCGAAGCCCATCATCTTCAATTTCCCCAATGCAGTTAAATAAAACCTACTTTCTCTCAAGTCTGGAACTTATAATTAAAATTTTTGCCATTAGGGACCCTTACTTGATAATTCTGAATTGCCATACTTACTGGGAGTTGACGCAACTACTCCCGTTGATTGTCGGCAGAGATGAAGTCGTAAACTGCAAGATGTCATTCCCAACAATTAAACCGAAGGGCTGAGGGTCCACGACACCAACTCCTGAGGATATCATATTATAAAGAAGATTTGCGAACAAGAATATAAAGACCTGCTTTAATTCTAGGTGGAATTACATAACCACTATTAATGAATGAGATAGAGACAGGAAGACAACTGAACCACAAATGTGCAAAAACACCAGTTAAATGCACTTTGTTGCCGCATTATTGAATCAAGTAGATACAATTTATGCATAAAGTCATACTTAATTCGCATAATTCGTCTAAGCAGTCGAAGTGAGGAAGAGATCAGACTGCAAATGAACTTGTAGAGGTATACAACGGACACTACAGACAAGGACCGACACAAAGAAGAGACGTTAAAGTACTGGGCGCTAGGAGGAATGAGAGCACTAGGGAGTGAGGATCTAGGGATGGAATAAATTTAGACGAAATAAGATTTACACAAAAAGCTGTAGAACCAGAACAACGCCAGTGACTGCTGAAGCAATAATCGGATGCGTAGCACCAGCGGTGTAGAAGTACGCGGCATGGAGGGCCTCCGAGGCTCGATAAATGGACGAGAGCCACGGAGAGACACCAAAACGATTCATAGTCGCTACGGCAACCTCCAAATCTGCGTGAGGATCCTCCACCTGGACGTCGCATTGAATGACCGCGTCTCCGGACCACTTTATGGACTGCTGCTGTTGTAGTTGAAAGTCGCTTGGATCCTTCATCTGGTTCTGAAAGCACACCAGCGTCTTGGACCAATTTCCGTAGCCGAGGAGTTTCCTTTCCTCGCCATAGCCCTGGCCCAATTGATGCACGGCCTTGCGGTAACGAATCAGAATATTGTTTAGCTCCGCTCGACCTCCGTTGTCGTAGGGGCAAGGATCGTCGAGAAAGACGGAGATTCGCAGATGACTCGAAGTTGGAACAAGGAACACAAAATGCTGCAAGGCAACATGTTACAACAGAAGCGCATTTATTTCGAGGTTAGTACAACAACATCAACTCATCAGCCTCCGTGGCAGGTCACAAGAGGGGTGGTTAGAGTGTGTAACGGAACATGTTTGCAGAATGTTTTAAGAGTTGATGGGTTGCTCGTAGACCACGCATGATTTTAATTACCTCATTTTCTGGACAATACTTCGTAGAGAGGATCGAAGAATGTCAGTAGCACGTAAATACTTAATGTTCTGATAAAAACTTTGACTATTTCAACGGATACTTATGATTAGGACAATAGTAGAAATTGGTCCATTCAAACAAACATGGAGAATTTTCAGGAAACGTGCAAATATCTCCGTGTACATGTACAAAGCAAAAGAGCACAAACGTAAGCCTATAAGAGTGACAAGCACTGTCAAACAGAACATACGCACCGTGGGTTTACTTGGAGCGGCTAGAGGTGCAGTGGCGGTGACGAATTGAATGGTCGTGGTAAGGTGAAACTGATTGGCCGAGGACCACTCGAAGGTGTAGTTGGTGCCAGGCATCAGATTGGTCAGAGGAATGGTGGAGAGGGCAGGTCTCTCCGAGGAGTGTTGACCTGATTGGTGCAACTGTTTTTGATCGAGTTCTCCGGTCAGAAGAGCCTCTTGAATTGCCTCCTCGTCGCCATCGACCGTCTTTTCGGAGCGCGGCTGACCGTTCTTGTCCAAAATGATAATCTTGCTTGACAGGTTGGAGGCGGAATGAAATTCCTATGCGAGATGGAAGGTGTATTAGTAATTGCCAATTTCATTACAGACATTTGGACAGGCCTTTGTGGAAATGAAACCGACATTTAAATAACATCTAGAAGCAGTATCGGTGAGGATACTTACCGACACAGCTGGACCATCATAGGTAAACAACTTCATCAAGTACGCCAACTTTTCGAAAGTATAAACTTTTGGCTACGTGAATGATCACATCTCGTTCATTATTTCCACCAAACCGCTCTACTCCCATTCGCTCATGCCACAGAAACGGTTTCCAGCATGCCAGGAGTTTCGCGTTTTGGCAGATTGGTCGGATGTAGAATGTGCGGCTATTCTTGAAACGGTTACAGTGTTAAGGTCTATCATTAATGAGCAATCGGGCATCCCATCGTCGTACTGGACTTGAAGTCCAGAGCAGATGGGAGTAAACATTCACAAGGTTTATGTCTTGGTTACATAAGGAACTTCATTTACCCACGCTGCTTCATCAATGCACCCAACCACCTCTGTCTGCGGTTGACAATTGACTCCAAATTGCAAAGACAGTTGATTAGTCAGACAGAAGCGGTAGTAGCGGCAGAAGCAGGAATCACGCCAGAATTCGACAACAATCCAATCTTCTGTTCTCCCTCAAGGCGTATGTCTGGTGCCGAACCCAAATGATAAGCGCATTGCGTTTGTTTCTTAATTATAAAAGCGAGAGGAACCGTATCCTGTCATGCAAAAGGCATAAAGAAAGCGGCCCGCGAAGAGGTAACGTTCCATATCACGGGAAAGAGGATAATTAGAGCGTAACTGTTTACCTGGTAGGTCCTTAAATGCCTATTTAAAAACTCTAGAATGGTTTCGGAAGGGGAAAAGATAGTTTTTCAAGGGAAATTTCACCCCAATGGAAAGGTAATTGCAAAACTTGTGTGCAAATTTCATTGGTTGAGAAGAGGCGGCGGCGCTCTGAGATCCGCTTTTTGCGGCAGGTGCGCCAAAGATGCAAATCTTTCCACCAACGGTTCGTTTACTCACCCTGCAAGTAAGGTTTCATCTCAGGCATAAAACAAATCCCAAAATTTGTCAAGACTCTCGACTGACAACTCGAGGAAGCTCTAAATGAAGGAAAGTTTTCATTAAATATCTGCGTTTATTTGCAACAATCCAATCCGTGAAGATGTCTTGCTTGAAAAAAACACATTGTGAATGTGTGTACCCAGGAGGCAAAAGCCAAATAGGCGGGTGTTTTGAAAGAACACATCAATCTCCATTTGGAAAGGCGATAAAGTAGGGAGAAGACCAAAATTGAGTCACCCAGATGATTAGTCTCCAAGGTAATTATATTGAGGGAGGAATAACCACCTCAAAGAGGTTTGAGATTCACAATTTATTCTTCGTTGGATATTTTGGTAGGAATTTGGCTGCTTACAACACGGCAACACCTGTGAAAGCCGACTTTTGAAGTAAAGATGGTTACAGATTTCTGGCGCAAATTCTACAACAGAGGAGACAGTCTTCCAATACCCGTTTTAGTCTCAACTTTACCAAATTAAAGCGCGGACAGCAAGATGGAGATGCTCAATGAATTTCCTCGAGAAGATTAAAGCTCCTAACGGACTGTAAAAAAGGGGATCACAACAACTTTTTGGGGCACCTGAAGGAGCGGCTCTAAACACCCTTGATTTGCCATCAGGTCTGAAAATAACTTTTCACAAACGTAAAGCTTAGAATTGCTTTCTGGAGACTTTAGAAATCCTTAAAAATGCCAGAACAAGGGGTAAAACAGTATGATCGTGGATAAAATTGGGTGCATTGACAATGACCCTGCTAGCTCTTCCATCTCTACAAAATTCAAGCGTGAAGTTTTGGGTCCACTAATTCTACTACGGGCTTGGAATAACGAACTATTCATTCCTATGCGTCTCACACTATCCTCAAAGAAGACTTGAAACCGAGATTTGGCGGTGAGTGACCGAAACCACATACTTAAAACCCTTCGATCTTTGATAATGGTAACAGATCAGTGAGAGGAGGACACTAGCAGTTGAAGCAACTTCATATAGGAATGACTTATAAAAATTTGTGAAAATGAAACTCACAGCAGTGGGCGCAAAGAGAACTCGCTGATTGACAATCCTGTCGGTGGCTTCATTCTCGGCCGAGACCAGAGGATTGGTAACACCAAAAATGACAGCACCAGGGCCCGAGCACAATGCCACAATCTGAGTTGGATTTACAAATAGACAAGTAGTTTGCTCATTCCCCTCCTCGTCAGTTTATCTGTTCACCTTCACTGACTCACCTTCGGAGGAGCAGGTGGAGTGGCCTGCTTGATTTGGATTGCATCAGACACCACGGAACCATCGATGTGGACGTACTCACATCGTGCCATGATCTCTCCCTGCGGTCGGTGGTTAATCAACACGGAGTAGGTCGCGTTAATTCTAGAATGGAAGTGTGAAACAATTTATACCTTTCAATGAAAAGGGATAGGTTGACATACCTTTTGTAGAAAAGGTCCAAACTAATGCAAGAAACGATGCTAGACACAGTTCTTCTTTCTTTAAGAGAGCGGTTTTTAAATCCGGCACTTTTTCTTGTTAGTACTCTACTTGGTTAATCCTAAGATCTGTTAAAGCTTAAGGAAAAAGTTAAAAGCGGAAAGAAATAATTAGGCATTTCTAGTCATCGGTGTCAGAAAATACTCTTACTCTTTCTACTCGTTTTACCATTTTATTGGAAGTGCACTAACTTAGTCAAGGATGTAACTAAAAAATCGCAAACGTGTACCAGGAAAACCAGATAATTTCTCTTGGGAGTGTCTAAAATCCTCGAAAACTACTAAGGTAGTTTTACACATTCCAAACTTTCCGGAACTTGGTAATCGTGGCTGCCTTATTCTACTTGGTCAATTCTCTGTAATGATCCCATCTGGGTGTCATAACTCACGTTTTTGTCGTGGTTTGTCAAAATTCTAATGTCTTAGTCTTCTCTACTATTTAATCGGGATGGCAAGTAATTAAAAGTTTAGCAGTGTTTTGATATTTTGTTTAAATGCGCGTTTAACTACGCAAACACTTGAGGCTTTGTAGGCTGTACTTCCCCCCTGTGACATGACCTCCTGGTCATGCCAATAGCCACACATCCTCCACACTTTTGTGATAGATGACCTTTCACAGCACTTGAGCATATTACAATCCCAGAGAAGGCCTAGAATGACAGCAGCACCGAATCTGGTCCAAAATGGACAGCTACCCTGAGTTCTATGGACGATTACCGAATCTTAAGATCACGGAATCCTACTAGAAGAGTGAAAAGTGACATCCACCTTTAGAAACTACTCCAATCTTATTTTCTGCAAGATGCATGGAAAGAGTTTCAAGACCTGTATAATAATGCTAATAACGTGAGCAGGCGATACTTTCCACACTACTCTACGGATTACATGGAATCCGGATAGATGGCCTAGTAGCAGGGAGTAGGCACTGTAGAACGCCAACACCGTGAATCTATTCTCTGCTAAAAGTCTCCTCTTTTGGGTCTATTTTCTTACGAATGGCGATCGTTGTGGAGTATCGTCTAGCCCTGTGTAGTACGAAGTTAGTGAAGTTTTCCCGCCCTTCATGCAATGCAAGACAATAAATAAGGCAACGGTCAGAACATAGGGGACTTTTAGAGATGCAAGTGTGACATTGAGATAAAACGCTTTCATGCATAAAAGAAAGCTTACAGACTGGCAATTCTAATTCGCGGGTGGTTTTTGAAAGCACCAGCCATGTTGTAAAGGCTGACACAGAAGTGACTAAGAGAAGTGCCAGAAAAAAAAGCTCAAATAAAGGTATGTGATGATTTGATAATCTGTTTAATTGTGTACTGAATTGCGCGAACAATTGAATTATGGCGGGCTTTTCATTTTGCGCTATGGCCCATGGATCATCCCAATAGCGGCCTATTTCCTAGATACGTTAGTAAGTAGCATGTTCGCCCCTACTACTTTGGTTTATTACGACCTCAGGGCAGACTTCTGCATGTTCATATCAATTCTTTTTTCCAAAGTAATGCATCATCCAAGTCATTGTTTTCACATTTAGAGGAGTTGAAAATACTTGTCCCACTATTATCTAGCCCGTTCTCTAGTTAATCTCAGGAGCTCGAAAATAAGCAAAAAAGATGAATTCCAAAGGAGTAATTACACGACTTTTTCAAAAAAGTGTTCGTAAGCAGACCTAGCTGATGCTACAGGATACATTAAGCATATTTGATTCGAGGAATTGACTCTACTCATTAAAAGACACATTAAATATTCAAAAAATGTGTGATAATAAGATAATTACCAAGCAGGACCTGCCGTTGGAGGAATAAAACAAAAAAAATTGAAAATCTCACCTTAGGACCGAACAGACAGCGGTATGTTGACTAAACCTCCTCCACTACAGTGCCTCTAAGAATTTTGCCCAATGCTACCTGTTGGGGAGTCTCTACAACATCAGTAGGACGTTACTGTTACAATTTGCTGAAGGCTTCGCCTTTCATTTTTATTTTTCCACCTTTTCTAATACTCCTCATAGAGGTAAAAAGTACAAGAGATTCCCGACTGCCATCCAACTGGACGCCCTGATTAGCCGAGCCATGAGTCAAAACGTCAAAGTGATGAAAAAAAAAGGCCTCTTTTCATACAGACACACAAATAGCCTTGGGGAATCTGCAAGTTAGCCACCATCACTAGATCAGTTGAATAAATTCGTTTTGTTGCCATCTGCTAACGTGGGTTAGGTGTGATAGCAAAAGACCGCTGACATCTACTTCTGATTCTGTAATGCAAAGATGGAGACTTTTCCATCTTCTTTGCGAGAAGATAATCCGACTCTCCCCCTCGACCGAGATTTGCACGTATCCAATGCTTATTACTTGGGAAAATGGACAAAATTATATCCGCCTAAAAAGAGCTAATGCGCTTCTGTTTTGCTGTGAGTGTTTGTCTATCGAGAGGAGGTGGGGTCATCTTTCTCAATCCATTCGTACATAAATAACAAATGCTTCCACCCAGCAGCCTAACCCAAACGGTTGGTCATTGAAAGTGCTACGGAAGAGAATATGATATTTTGCACTACACTTTGGAATAACCGATTTCACCATAGGAAAGCGGGGTCCATTATGTATAGGTGTCTGAGATAGTGGAGACTTTCGGGCAGTAGACAATGTTTACTGTTCGTTAAATGCAAAATTTTCATGTTCTGCAAGTCCATCGATGAAGCGAGATCTGGCTTGAAAGGTTGTCCTTAAGTAAGGCAAAACGTCGATGGACAGCCTTGAGAAAGTAGACTAGGCAGATTATAGAAAGGAGTGAAATCAAGGCAAGGCAGTGTCAAACTTCCACTGAGAAATGTTCCTCAGCAAATGGACATTTCTTTGGACAAATGTTCTCTAGAAAAGCCATCGGTGTTTAACTAGTCCTTTTGTGGAATAAATAAATGAATGAGCGTGTCGCGTTAGTGCAGGTCATGACCTAATTGTAATAAGGTAGTGGTTTATCTCCCGGAATTGGTGAGGCGCGACTTTTGGACATTTGAATTAGCCCTCTTGTACCTCGCTGGGTGGGCTGGCCTTTCAGGCCATGCCAATAGTCCAGACACCTTCTCTACGCTGAATATACGTATTCTGCCCGAGTATTTTGTCTTCTTTCGTCTTCAGGGAGTCTCGGGACGCTACACAACTACACTCGCCCATTGGACAGGCATTACTGACACCTGCGAGCAAATTCTATAAATCAACAATCAGGTTGCGATTTCGCTATACTGGCATTCACTCATTTACCATCAATAGCGAGTACTCTCGAGAGCAGTCTGCCAGATTAGACACGAAGCGGTCCTCATTGCTACTTTCGAGTGGTATTTAACAGCAAAAAAGACCCTCCAATCTGGTGTGATTTATTTTGGCCGAAAGGTCAAGTTCCTACGACCTGCAACTTCCATAAGGAATGCAAGAAAAGGGGAAATTTGTCAAATTACTTCAAGTGTTGAAATTTTGGCGTCCAGTACAGAATGACAAGGGTTGAACGATTCTGTGGGTTGTTTCGCTGATTCACGTGATCAAAGTAGCAAAACTTTGTACAATGGGAGTCAATTTCCAAGACTTGTGCATTCTTTGAACGCTCAAAGGTAAAATTTATGTTTCTATCCGATAAAAAGTAATCAACCTGCTTAAAAAGTGAACAATTCTTTCAAAATAACGGCCCTTTTTTCAGATATCTTGAGTTTTGTTTAAGAAATTGTGGTAAATCCAAGCAGCCATCTCTCAATCAACGTCAACAATGCGAAGTGGCATTTCAAACGGAGGAAAACAAACAAAATCGTCTATGTCTTCACCAAGGTGACAACTCTACTAGGAATGGTTGTCAATGATCCGCTCCTCTTGGATGCAATTACTTCTTCGCGACAACTGCGGTTGTCATTTGTGCAAACTCAATTTTATCATTTTCTGGTGAATAACATACCCGAATGAAAGCTTATTACCCAAATCAGAAAACTTCGTTTTATGCTAAAAGCATAGGACATTAAATACACCCAGTTCTCGAGTGTGTGGGAGCTAAAGTGACAGCGACTTCGAAGTCAACTTTTGCTGTCATTTCACAAATTCAAATTGCCAATGTCCCTTGTCACCTGATTGGGGGATACGACACGTTCTACGGACCGGAAATCAAGCACTGGAACTTGTTGCACATCGAGTGCCCCTTTGGCAGCATTTTCGCCTTCACAACCAACCAACAAATCAATCACACGAAAAAAAAAACCATCCATACCAAAATTAATTCACTTTGCAAAAGTTAATAGTCATCCTCAAAATACAAAAAAAAATATATTTCAGCTCGTGCTTAACTAGCAGAATCGTGCCTCCTGCACTGGCTGCCATGGTAAAAGCAAGTGAATGCACTCTTCACCCTTGCATTGCTAACTCCCATTGGCTCCACTTGAAAATACGGCAAAAAGGAAAAAAAGTAGATTTAATTTAGACAAAGCCGTCCGATAGGGTGTGCTTACCTTGTCTTAGCATTACGGTTACAGCCGCCGTTCTGCAGGAGGCAAATATGCTGGGGGACAGTCCAGGTATCATTTTTCAAAAGGACTTAGCAATGACTATAATAGCCACGACAATAGTTAAGACAAGTGATGGAGCTTCCAAAATTCGTTGATTGCAGCAAAGTCCCACACTGATCACACAATCACGCACCCTTCATAGACACCGACTCGCAGATCCGTCAGTTTCACCGAGACCAGAGGCTCTCTGCGTCTATTAGCCTTAAGGATGACTAGACGCACTGGCGAGACTCGTTCAGCCCCCTGCAGAATTTTAATGTTTTTCTGCTGCTGCGACTGTTGTTGTTGGGCTATCGCCTCCCCCCCAGCCGGTTGCAGCACCGCCACCGCCGATGCCGCTGCTTCGTCTGTAGAAGGTGATTGGAGTGTAGAGAGGTTGGTGCCAGCTAATGGATAGCCTGAAACAAGGCAGGAGATGCTCAGCGGTTGACGCACGAGGAAGTAGGTAGATTGTTGCGGCTGGATGGTGAGGTCGGGTTCGGAGCGAACTCTAAGGTGTCCAATGTGTTGGGCCTGACCTGCGGCGTTTGTTACCCGGCAACGGTATGTGCCGTGGTGCTCGCGTAGGGCTCCTACAAAGTGCCACAAAAGCGTTTCTTGTAGTCCTTAAAATCATGACTAATTTATTACTTCTTTTACACATCACGTTGATAAAAATATTGGAGTTCCTTCAACCGATTCAGTGATTAGATTCTATTACAGTTTCACGATTTCCTCTGCATGTTCTCCCAAGCACTGCAGTCCTCTGTACCTCAAATTGGTACCATAATTAACCACTAATGATCAGTTTAAAAGTACATACTTAGGCTTGCGCCAAGAGCCTATTTCATTGCTCCTCTATCAAACCAAAATGAAATATTCTACCTTACCACCTCACATATTCCTCATCCTCGGAATGATAGCCACACCATTCACGCAGAAACTAAGTTACCTTAATGTAAACAAGGATTTTTTCATATCACCAATACGCACAACCAAAGGATCCACATCTCGAATGCGTTGATGAGGGAATTCCACCAGTTTACAGCTCATTCGCTGATGACTGCAGAAGTGAACGCCCATTGAAGACCGGTTGTCAAAAATTCGCTTTCTGAAATCGCCTTCAATAGACATAAGTCCTCAAATACACCTAAACCTGACATCAAAGTTGTCAGACAGCAGGTTTTTGAGGAATCTCCGTACTCAAAATTTATTTCAGCAAGTACACAAATCTAATGCAGCTTAGTTGGACTCTCAACTTCCATACCCTGAAGCAAATTGTCGTGCTTTACGATTTCAATGCCTTATAGCGTAAACTTCGCGCCGCCGCGTTCTTTCACCTTTCTTCAAGCGGCCTAAACTGAGGGAATGCGAAGCCGAAGGCATTGATGCTGTTACTTTGGGAAACCTAACAATCAAGTAAGCAAACGTCATTCGAGGCGTAACTAATTCCAAAAATCATCTGCATTTTTGGCCAGAGGTCCTTAGTTGATAAAAACAAACATTTCCGTAAATTTTTTGCCTTTATGACACTTGTTATGCATTGTTGCTTCACGCATCCTTATAAACCCACCCCAATTATGATTAAAATCAAAGCTGAAGTGCTCCTAGGTAATGAGAAAAAAAACAGTGCCAAGGCAGCTGGCCTTATTGTAATAGGAAAAAGTGTATATTTTAAATCCAAAGAACTGCCCCTGTTTCACGATTAAAACCTGTGCATCAAGAAAAGATTTCCAATGTTTTTTTGGGGAAAAAGGTGCAAAAAATTGCGCTTCTAAAGTCCAGAGAAAAGAAACTCTTTAAGTCTCAAATCAACTCTTTGCATTGAACAGTTCTTCGGCCACCGTCACGTCAGAATGTCTAAATTTCATTCGAAGGGAAAGGATAGGTATGGCAAATAGTCGATGCGGCCAAAGAGAGGAGCTTTGACTACCGGGTGGAGTAGTTGCTCATTTCTTAAATCGGAAAAAAGCTGTCTGCAAGCAGTGGCACATCACCCACCCTTACCCTATCGTCTCTCAATAAGGCCTACTTTTTGCTTAAAAAATCAAAAATGATTCTCCTCATTCTTCGATAAGCCTACCTTCATGCGTTTCTCGTTTGTGCCAAAGCTCCCCACCCTAGTTGCACCGAAAAGTTGGACCAGAATGCTTCATTGCCATTTTGGCTGCTTGTCGCCTACTGCCAGAGATGTGTGCGTTTTCGCTGACCTCATACTGCTTGGCCAGTAAAATGTCCAGAAACTTGGGCTAAGCTAATGCTCACAATGTGGTCAAGACAAGTGTGGCATCCGGCCAGTCCGGTCGTCACGTCCTCACGCGCCGCACGCCGTGTTGACTCGGCGGGGTGTGCTGAAAATGAGGGCAACGGTAGCGAGGCCTTTGTCGCCCGATTATTATGGCGAAAATCACGATAGTGCCCTTGTCCATACGGCTACACGCCTGCATGTAACAGACACGGGAAACATTTCTACCAAATTAGCGGTGACCTTGGTCGCCCCACTTCCTTCTACCTGTCCAAACCGGTAATCATGGGTCATTTGCCACCGCATCATCATCGTTATCATCAACGACAATTCGGGACTTCTAATCCTTCATAAATCGAGAGGCGTATTAGTCCGGTCGGTGGTTTTAATATTATAGGTGTGTAAAGGGTGGCTACTGTGATGGCACTACGCAATGGTGTGAGGTGCGTGAAACCAAAACGCATGAAAACTGGTGAGTATGCTGAAAGAGGCGCCGTTCATCAGGATGTCTTCAATGCATGTGTGTATGCAATAGCGTGCTGTATGCAGGAGTTTTTTTGTAAAGGATGAGAAAGGCCCCAAAAAGTCGAGTCCACAGGCAGTCTTATTGGTGGAAGACTTGAGGCGCAGTACAGCGTGATGGCAGAAAGATCCGTTGTATGCTTTCAGATGTGATGGTTCCGTTTCCAGCCTACAACAATACGCCAGTTATTCCTGTAAACATCCAATTCAACACGCGGAAGCCTGACTCCGGGCTCCAAGTGGACTCATAAACTAGCATGACATTGCACAAGAGACAAAGTTTTCTGTGATATTATCATCGGGAAACACGGAGTTTTGCAATTTAGAAAAGCAAATGGCAGGAACACGTTAGAGGTGGACATTACAGCACCAAGGACGAAGTAAAGTGGCCTCCTTCCTGGTGGTCCACCTGCACTGCCAATTCCTCCTGTGGCACACAGTCAATCTGCGGGGTGTTATTCCAACGCTGACATGGGTGGATACACGTACCAACGGGAGGCTGGATTGGAGAGCCAATTTTGTTCTCTCCTTTTTCTTCAATCAACAAAAGTGTTTCGAGTTTACTCAAAAGTCCCCTGTCCCTTTCTCTGCAACCCCATGAAGTCAAAACATTCTAATTCAGCTATTCAAGGCAACTGTTGCCATTTACTCATATGATGAACGAGAAAAGAGGTTGCGCTGATAATGCCAAAGTAGGCATATAAAATCATAACGTTTCACTCTGCCCCTTCATCTTACTGAAGGTGGAAGAAGAAAAGCACTGGACAGTGCGTAAATAGTGAGGCGAAATGGTGGGACGAAGTACACCCTCAGTAGATGAAACTTAGCGATGTAATTTATGCAAATGAGAAATAAAACCGGTTTAATGTAGATTAAACGAAAAGCCCCAAAAAGTCAGATATTTCAGTCACGAAATCTGTCTAGTTGCTTTTAATTAATAAAAGAAGTGCAGTTTCTATATGGAGGGGGAATACCTTGCGATAATGTATCTATGATCGTAACCCTTAGGGGAAAACAAAATTTCTCTCTCGGCCATAAGGAATCCCGTGTCACCGCAGCGTTTAGGCGCCTCGTGTCACCTTGGCATGCCAATCAAATAAGGTCAGGAAATTTCTCTGCCCATTTTTTTATAATAATTTGAAAAGTTTAATCTAAGGTAGGGCTTTGAAATAAGACGAAATTCATAGCCTCTAAGTCATGTAAATGTTGTGCGTAAATCCATACGACTCTGCAACCCCTCCAACTTCAAGTCCTGCGTTAATAAGTAGATTGGATCAGAACAAAATAAGACTGTTTGTTGGGAAATCGGCTACAATATTTGTGCCAAGGTATTGCTTTTGGGCGACATTTGAAGCTCAAGTGCTCATCGAATTCGCAGAAAAGCTAGGAAAAAACTTAGGCAGGCAGCTGAAGGGTATTGAAGCCTTAACTGAAACACTTTGTGAACACAATCTCACAAATCGGTGACACCAAAGTTAAAGAAGTTGGCTGATGATATAGTATTATCTAATACTCACCACGAATATCAACCACGAGTTTATGGAGCATTGGCTTGCTGGGATCTACTGGAGGTCGATGGATCCTCAGCCGATAGGATTCCTCTAAGGAGCGCCATCCAGCCATCTGGACGTCTTCAGGACTGCCAGTTTCAAGGGACTCCCGCTGTTGCTCCTGCCGATTGTCAAGAGTAGATCCCCATGGACGTCTGCCGGCAGTGGCACTAAAGTCAATGGAAATGTTCGGCTTCCCGTTGGCAAGTGCCAGGCAGGTGATTGTGACAAAATCACCTAGAGATACTTCCGCCGACATCTTGTGGATTTCGACTATCCGAGGCTGTCGAATCACATCCAGAACAAGGCTGAAACATGAAGGGATGAAGGCAATAGCAACACTAGGCTTGAATGGGGAACTAGGTGTTTAATGAATCGCCTCTAGTCTGACACGGTATTGGTTTTCAATTTTTTTGTTCAAAAAAGAGACTTTCCATCGACGTGAAATAGAAGAGAAGGATTTACACCTATCCTAGTGTTCAAGCGGTGCTTGGAAGACAGCTCTAACAGAAAGATTTGCCAGTACGACGAAGCGATTCCTCGACAGGGTGGTTCAATTCGCTGTTGGTATTAGTCAAAAGTGAAAAGCCATCATCGCTTTTAAAATTTTCCAGTTTTATTGATCATAAACAATCACTTTATGGTTACCAATGAGAGAAGAATTTGTCTCTTGGCAATTATTTTAAGAAGATTTGACATGGTTTTCGCAAGGATGACTTTTGAGGCTGTTTTGGAAACCCAACCATTGCGGTAGGTATCATCACTGACAAGCATATTTACGAACCGTTCAATTACGCACAAATAACAAGTAGGATTTTCACGATCTCCTTCCCCTTCTCGAAAAGCTTTTCTCGTTGCCACGTTGTCCCACACATAAAAGCACTACCCCACTGTCAACAGCCATTTACATTAGCGGTGTCCGGCTCAAGCGCCCCACGGCACGTTCGTTCGCCGTTGGTACCCGTGACAGGACATTTGTCGCCTACTTGCTGCGTGACTTACTCCGATGGTGGCACCCCATCTTCATAACCATAAAATTGCGCATAAACTGTGAAGAAAGGCCACCTACGGCTTTGAGGAACACTAGAACGCAAAGTATCTTCAGTTTAACAACATAGTTTGCGCAAAGTAGGTCTGATATACAAATCTTGAAGGGTTTTCAAATGCCCAAGGGAATTGCCACCGTGGCCTTGAGTGTCAAGTAAAATTACTTCTCTTTAGACTACGAATTAGCTGTCAAATCTGCACAGTTTTTTTCTCAAATAGGGATTGCGCTTCACTTGGAGGGCTCTGAATATAGCGGACCAACACGACCACTGCCAAATGGCATTATCACATTAGATCCATTTACCCATCGAAATGAATTTGAATCCGCGACACACAACTCCGAGGGTAAACTATTACGATATATTACTTCTCAGTTCAGAGTGACGGCTCCTTTGTTTCGACATACTTTCGTAGTAAGTGGAAAAAACAGGTAAACTAACCTGAAGGTTAGAAAGGAGGGGAGATGAGAAGATTTATGCAATCTAATCTCTTGATGATTAGAGATAATATGAATGAAGAAAAGACTATTTGGGTTGGTTACCCTTCTACTTTTCTTAGTGGTGGCTTTAACAAACAGGACCACACGAAGCTTGAAACAAATTACAGAAATATTCAAGTAGTAGATATGGTACAAATCTGCGAACCCCAAAACAAAAACTGGTGGTGTGTTCCACTACCAAGCAGAAAGAGAAAAAGACATTGCACTCTGCCTGATTGCTTCTAAATAAGAGATGGATGAATGAATGGATATAGCAAGCTACTCGCATTCCCATTTCCACATGGCTTCCACTACTGAATTAAAAATAAGCCGCTTTTTAAAAGAATCTATAATTAAAGGAATTTGCTTAGAAGGTCTGCTGATTTTTCGATTTGGGAAAGGACAGATGATGATTAGATGTGCCTAATGGGCTACTGTAGCAACAAAAGACAGAAATAATGTAGTCAGGTCCGGAGAGAATTTACCCGGGTGATCATGACAACTTTTTTTTCCGTGAAACTTGCGCTAATTGATCAATGTCACGTACAGGTACGCTTCAACCATGCCATTAATCCCTGTGAGGTCAAGGTGAAGCAGAATGCTGTAAAAACCCGAAAACGAGACCACCTTAAGTCTCCAAGGCTTACTTAGCCGTCGCGTACGCACTCATCATACGTCCGACTTACCAGTAAAAATTGGGGCAAGGTCATTGGCACTGACGTCTTCGTCTCAGATTGTGCCGGCTAGGAGCTTGATGAAATTCAAGCCCACACACACACACAAACAAACACCAGTTTATCATAGCAGCAAAACAATGTCATATCCAGCTGCACAATTTAATTGTCCAGATTCCCTTTTTTTAGGCTGGGCTCTGATCACCGCATCTTTGCGGGGTGGTATTCTGCTTACGGAATCTCCACGGGAATTCGGCCCAAATTCTCATCCCTCATAAAACCCCCAAAGATGTGCTACACGCCACAAAAAAGCAAGACAACTTTCCAAGGCAATGATGACCTTTTCCTAAGTCTAATTTAAATAAATGAGGATTCATCAAAGTCACTCAAATAAGTGGTACAAAGTATGTTTCCTATTGTGTTCATTTCCTTGATTGTGCAGCCCAACGAAAGGTTTATTGTGTAAAAGAGAAAAAATTACCTCTATTGTCTCATTATTATTTTCTAAATGCAGCTAATAATTTCCCAAACAGAGAAGCATTTTCTCAATTGCCTTTTATTCGCCTGCAGCAAGAGACGAGTGTGCCTATGAATGGACGAATTTACAAAGGCATGCCATTGGGAGTTGAGCTTTTGGCCACTTCCGTTAGTGTGGGAGAGCTACGTGGCGCATAAAAAGTAAAAGAAAAATGAGAGGTCATGCAATTAATTTTGTTGGGTAAAAAGAGATCAAAATGGTCTTATTCTTCATTTTGTCGGGGAAAACGATGGAGGAATGCCTGTATGTTGGGATAGCGGATAAAGTTGTGTAAGTAGCGTGTCCCATGAGCATTGGCAGTAGCCATTACAAGTGTCGTGGGGACGTCCAGCAAAGACGTCGTTAGTTCAGTTGGCGAACAACGATAGGTAGTGGAGAATACAGCCTCCCTGGACTGTTGTCCAGTCAACATTTGCTCGTGGGCGATAGGGCAGTGGGATCCTTAGCCACTCGAATGCAGCAAGATATTCGAGTGGCGCCAAACGCCACACTTTAGTGACCTAAGCCTATGTGGCCCATTCGAATAACGCTAATCAAGATGATGTGCTTGATAAACACACAAGCCTGTGAACGAGGACGTTAAGTCCGCAAAAGTCTGCAGAAGACTTCAAACATGATATAGTAGGAGGGTAGAAGACCTAGCTACACAAGCATCATAAATTTTCTCAAAACGACCGTACCCACGCAAGCCAATGCACTTCAAAATTACAGACTTAGCAAACACTCCTGTGAACATTCGACTAGCACGTAAGACATCCATTTGATTCGGGAAATCTCGTCAACGTATGACGTGATGTTTCTGTGGCACTAGCAAACGTACCGCAAAAGATTTGCGATGTCAAAATGTCGGTGTACTCCAGATACTGCGTCAACGCGGAAGTACTTAACGCCGCGATGAACTAGTGTTTTGACCAAAGAGATAACAGTGCTATCTCCACACCGATGCCGAAGTAAAGAAGACTACCAAAATGGTGCACTTGCATAAACGACTCCGAGCTGAAGTTGCCATCCCGTTAATTCCCAAACGCTAAAAGTAACGAAAGACAAACGCAGTTTGCACTCAAAAGTCTCAAGTATTGCTTCTTTCGTCAAAAAAGGTAATGAATTCCTCGAAAAAAAACACTTCTGTAACTTTGTTTGAAACCCTGAATGCCAGAGGAGGAGATACAGAAAAAAGTTGCACGCAGGCGAGTTGCGTGACTACTTATGCCAAGGAAATTGGTCGTTTTGTAAACGACTATGCGCTTTTTTCAGAAAAGCCAGGAAGCAGCCGTTGATTGTAGCTGATGATAAGGAAAGTGTGGGCCAATGGCCCTCCTGTGCAAATTTATTCGTGTTCAGAAGTTCAGGTAGTGCGAAAAACGTTAGGTATGAGAGTGGATAGCCGAAGTTGCAGGAAAGCTAAATATGACAGCTTTGCGTTCTGTCATTCATGCCTAAGCCCTTAGTGGAGTAACCTAACTGAACGCACTAGAACACGAAGCACGTTACGGTACACTGCAGCAGAGCGACAACTCTTACGCGTTTAAAGCGAAATCCCGAAGATTGACAATCCCCAACCCTATCCTTACTTGATTTTGTCACCTTCAAGCAAATTGTCTGCAATGGTAATCCCAGAAACTACCGCTTAAGATCCCCATGGAGAAACAATGCAGAGAAGAGTAAACCACTGTACACATGTTAGTCTTTCTTTACCTCTGAACAAAAGGACTACTAAAAAGGCTACCAAAATAATTGCTTTTACAACTGACTGAATCCAGTCACAAATATGCGATTTGGCTTAATCTTGATGCAGTTGATGCGCATGATAATAAGGACAAATCAGGTGTGGAAAATCCCAAGGAGCAGGATGAATGTCCCAGTAAGCTGCTTAAAATTATTTACCACTGAATGAAAATTGCGGGAATTTACGGTAACAAAGGAGAGGACAACTTTCACAGACTAGTGGCGATAGCTATAAAAAGACATTAAATTCACTTAATTGGCGTGCGTAGCCCTAGAATTGCATTATCTCTTGGCGAAAACAGCGTCAATTTTGTTGGAAATATTTAAAGAATGGTGCAAGGATCTGCACTGCATCTACTGGTTTGTATGGCTACGAGTACTCGGTATTCTAAATTTTAAATAATTTCCAATTTTTATTCTCATGAAAGATTAAATTATCAAAAGTAGTCTGGATGCATCTTTATCCCCAAGTAGAGTTAAGAAACGGAGCCACCATAAGAGAGACACAAGGCTAACAAAAGACAGGAACTGAGCCCGTTAGCTTATTAAAGTACTAACCTGGCATTGGAATTGACTGTATAATTATTTTCCTCATCAATAAGACTGTTAACCACACAGGTGATCTTTTCATAGGGCACCCGTGAGGCCAACTCGAGTAGCGAACTGGGCCCCTCCTCCGCTGGGTAGACGGGGAAAGCGCGGACGGTAAGCCAAGAAACGCCCTCCTCCTGCGTACTGTTAACATGGAACGGTGGCTGCGGAATCGAACGAAAATCGTCGCCCCGAAACCATGCCGCTATTTGCACCGGTCGACCAGCAGACTGTCCACCATGGATGGGGCGATAGAGGCAGGCTAGACGGGCCGGATAGCCCTCAATGAGACGCGGCTGTGGCTCCGCTAGCAAAGCCATTCGATCGCGGTGAGAGGAGCGCTCTCGCTCCATCCCTAGGCTACCATAGACTGCGGAGTAGTCCACTCCACCGCCACCGCCGCCAAAACCGCCGTTACGAGCCTCTTGGTCGTAAAAAAGCGGTTCTGTAGAAGAGTTGTGCAGCTTCACCTTGACGTTAATTGGTTCATAGAGAGTCCAATGGATTTCATAGTAGGATGGGTGTCCCTTCTGCAAAGTTGGGCCGGAGAAAAGGTGCTATTTAACGCTTGAAAACAAACTCCATGAAATAAAAATGCGATTTTTAAGAAGATAACACATTCAGTCCTTCGCTTACACAAGCTGAATTTATAACCCCGTGAGAATAATGCGGAAACTTTTGACAAGATTACGGCGTCAATAGTTAGTGTAGACATCCAAATTTCTTTGAAATTAAGCCATTTAATTAACACGCTCACTACCAGAAATATGTCTGGGTGAAGAAATAGCTATTATGCCCCAGGTATTTGACTGCCATTAATTATTTTCACCAATTCAAAATCTTCGCATAAACTGAAAAAGTAATTTTCCTTAGACTAAGATTCGACAGCACTTTTATAATTCCACATGCGACCATGTTCTGAAAACAGATCAAGTGTAACGGCTTGTCATAAGCTATTTTAAGCGATCGGATATGCATACTGTGCCACTATACTAACTCATAAACAGTAAATTAGTCTAAGCGAGGATAAAAGCTAACGCAAATGGAATGACTAAAAATTTCCCATTTATTTTAACCACAAAAGTTTAGCAAATTTTATAGACATCAACGAAGACAATAACTAGTGCAAGAGCTAGCATGGAGTAAAATTTTCAACTAATTGTCCACAAATGAAAAAAATGGTAGCATAAGAAACCGACTTAACAGAATAGGATACCTGGAAGACTACACAATGCTCATTCACTTTAAAAATAGCCTTAATCTAGACGTCTTTTGTAGTCTATAAATCAATTTCCTGGTATCTGACCTTATTATGCCAAAGGTCCTGCATCTCAAACTTGCACCAGAGTTTATTCGGTGCTTCGGGTGAAAATGGATCGAGGATGCGAACCCAGGATAAGTTAGGGCCAATCTCCACATTGTCATTGGAAAATATGCCAGATTCGTTAAAAGAAACGGTCCTACTTGGAATCGCATCTCTGGGTAATACGGCTGCAAGATCTGAATCCGGTGGAATGGGTTCACGCCACTCCCATGCGAGAACGCGCTGGGCTGATGTCAAAGGGCAGTATAAAATAACCTGAGATAATCAAGGGTATCTGCACTTAGTACAAATGCAATGCGCTAAAAAACGAGTTTTATTTCAATAAAACCCAACTCACCTCATTTGCACGATCGGAAGGAAACATTTTGAAAAACTTGATCATTCCAGCAGCAAGTGGAACGGCGGGAAGCCCACTTGAACGGTTGATGGCAAAATGTTCTACGGGGTGAACGCTGAGAAACACATCTTGCGAATTCGCTTCACCATGGCACCTATAGGTTCCGGTATGTGAAAGGCTTGCATTATCAATTCGTAGAATTAGTCGACCTCGATCATCCTGCATCGAATACACGGATGTTGGAGCATTAAATTTGCTAGACAAATGATAACTTGGTTGAAGCGGACTCAAATTATATACGGATGTGACTTCCTTCCTCAAATTCACTGAGATTGGATGAGGGCCAACTTCTCGTCCAGAATTTTTTTGGTCACTTTCATAAGTCCATCTAATTCCACCATTGCAAACAAAATATGCATCGTGTCCCACAATTACAGAAACATTCGGTGCAGATTCCAAGAATATGTACCTTTTTGGAATTTGGGAACAAACATATGAGACAAGGAGGGAGTTCGTCACACAAAGCAGAAGCACCACTATTAGGCGCCGCCCCATCTGAAAATAATGAAGCTATGCTGTTTGAGGACCCGGCGCTTTCCAATGCATGGAAAATGGTCAGTATAAACAAATTAAAAGAAGGGTAAGCTGTCTCCTATTGACCAGTCTAAATAGCCTAATTTAATAAAATACATTAAATATGCTTAAGTGATAAACCAATTTTTATGCGAAGGAATCTGATTCTGACTAGCGTTACTAAGCACAATATCATGCAATTCTAATTGCCTCAATTATTACGAATGCCTATTTGTATTTTCAAAATCGCATTTATAAGCTGTTAAGGAAAAGCTTTTACTTTTCTTCTAAGCTGAAAATTTTGCTTTACAAACCAGTCTCGAATACTTAGTAAGCCATGTCAACTTTGAAGTAATTCATTATTAATGCATAGAATAGCTGAGAGAAGGGGTAGGGGGTGTTATAACACTTGATCTAACTGGGTTTTAAATGCACCGGCCCTTAATTTTCCCAGCTGTTGCTGTGACTGCAGAGCCATGGCAATAAGCCCCACCTCCGTACACTGGAAATCTACCTTAAAAATGTCATGACTTACCAAGACTTTTGAAAAGACTTAGAACGTGACAGCAGTGAAAGAGGCAGACAGATCGGATCCCAATCTCAATCTGGTCGATTTCAAGCCCCCACCTTCGCAGAGGCTGGATATCAATTTGGGAGGGCTGAGAATGCAAAGCTTTTGGTGGAAGTGTTTGCTAAGCTCTCCAATCTAATATGCTGTAAAAAGTTTACCGACAGCCTAGCCTACTTTAGGATCTTTTGATTTGGAAAAGCAACTGATTAGTTTGTTTTCTTTTCCTCTGTCGTTTGAATGAAATCCAGCTGGGTGAATAAAGAGTGCCTAAATGCAAGCCTAAAGCTAAGAACGGATAGCAGCCCTGTAAAGCCACCCTAAATCCAATGTTTTGTAAAATAGGCCTGCTTTTAGAAGAATTATACTACAAATAACGATCGTGATACAAACTATACTTGTTGTCTACCATTGTCTTGCCTTGATCGAAAACATCCCAGTAACTGGCAAATTGTTTAAATTCAAAGTTCTTCTTTCCATTAATATGGTTTAAGGAGGACTTGAGGTACAATAGCTAGGAGTAAATTAAATGATAAATTATGAGCAGAAAAAGTGCTTAAGTTCCGCAGAATGTCCGACAGGTATTATCCGTGGACTATTTATATCCTTTTATCCGAATGTTTCCAACCTTTCACTAATGTTTCCCAAAACCAGTAACTTATGGTGATTATGTCAGCAATCACCCCTTTTCAAAGGCATTCAGATTAGTCAAGCAAATTTTGCCTGAGAAGAGGCCTTTAATTCTTTCACATCTGCGGGGATCCATGAACCCAGGTCCTTTGTAAACTTACGCTTCTCGTTTTAACACACTAAATTTTCTATTTTACAGATTCGTTATGGCGCAAACAATTGACTTTTTCAAGGGATGGTATAAGACAGAGCGTGGTACTTGTAAGAAAAATCTCACCCATTGTTTGATGGCTTCAAAGTTGCAGAAATACGTTACGACGGGTACGGAAATAAATACTACGTTTAATCTTCGGTCTTATCATTACAACGCAAAGTTTATTTTTAATTTTAGAAGTCATCAAGTTATCATTCAATTTTACCCAAAACCCACCTCTTCCAATTAACAGAAGTGTAATTGGCCACCTTCTTCCTCGTTGTAAAATCTGTCTTCTCTTTCATCAAAAACTTCCGTGGCACTTTATATCTTGCAAGGCAACAGAGGTGTCAGGTTTTCATCACCTTCGGTGTCGCCATCTTTAGCACTCTGCGGAAGTAGTGTTCTGGCCAATCTCATGCCCGGATTGTACGACACTTTAGAGCCAAGGTTAACCGGCGTGAAGGCACCCGAGTGAATTTGCGATGGTGACCAAGTACTGTCCTCAAAATATTAGCAGGGCCTTTTTTTGTCATCGTGGCACATCTTAATGGTAAAGATGTTGGACCGTCTGGAAGAATGGCAGATAGTCTTCAAGTGTTGTCACGTTAAAGTCCAGATTTTTTCCTCAGTGCGATAAGTAGGCAAAGCCGAATCCCTTCTGGCCATAAGCACATGAAGTATTATCATTGAAGCGATCCTCTCTTCGGTTAGTCTCAGTCTCCGTTAGGTTTCATAGGTAGAAATTTTTGTGGTCTTCGCCTGATGCACTTCGCTGTGATTAGAAATATTTCGCATTAGGTATTTCCCAATCGACAAGTAGATAAGTCAGCAATCTTTTGTTAAGTTTAAATGCAAACTAATGGGTGGAGTTTGTTGAGCTTTTTATTTCAAGCTTAGAAACAAAGCACCGACTCAGGTGACTTGTCAGCATAAGTCGACTTGTCTACTGGTTACTCAAGTAATCCGCCTGTCACGTGTCAGTTCGAATGATGCGACAAAGCGCAGACGAGAGACCAGGTTACCGATCAGGACACAAGACCCGTTCATGAAGAAGCTCAAGTTCATTCAGGAGATGTCATAGGTTTGCGTTGTCGATGAAGGGCCGTTTGTGGTGCAATGCAAGGACACTTCGCCGCAGGAATACCTTCTAGCCACCCATGCCGAAGTATTTACCGCCACGCAATGTACAGTGAGTTGACCATTAAGGATATTTTAAAAATTTTCTGTGGTGGCTATAAGCCCACCTATTAACCCGATTTTCTGTCTGCTGCTTAGGCTGAAGCAACCGGACAATGCAGAACACTTGCAGCTCCCATGATTACACGCCTTCAGGAGGTGAGGAGCCAGCCACTAAACTGCCCTTTCAACATTACACTTCTCGATTTCAAATTTGCTGAGGATATTTGGAGTGATTTACCGAAATCCCATGCCATCGCTCCTCCTGTCCCTAAGATGTCCACATTAAAATATGAGGACATCTGACCACTTAGGAGAGACTCAAGAGCAGCGCTTGCCAGAGTTAGAATGATGTTAAAAATCAAAACGAGGGAATTTTTCTGCTGGTGAGGGGAACCTTCAAATGCCTTGTTACAAGTCTAGGCGGTTGATGAAATTGTAAAGGCAAAGGATGCTAATCCTTTTAAATAAAGCTACTTCTTCACGTTTTCTTTGTCGAATATGGTCAAAATAAACCCCACAGGCGCTGTATCAGTTAGTCAAGTTATTCAAGTCCGAGGTGATGTAGATAACTTCTGCAAAATTCGAACAAAGAGTCAAGCTTGTAACCAATTACATCAACAGAGCTGTAAATAATACGGCGGCTATTCCCATCTCAATGCCTCATTTTTTTCAGTGACGTTTGTAGACATTACTTGGCTAATTGAGAGATTGCAGACATGGATGAAAATCCATGATATCTCTGTACCGACTGAAACCACAGAGGTTGAAGACCTTGCGAAGCCGTGGCACGTCGCTGTTACTCCATGGTCTCCTCAACTTGCATAAGGCCTCCATTGTTCCTCTTGGTTACTCCTCTACCTCGGTTGTAAGGAGGCATTGTGTGAACTACAATAAGCCGCCAGGGACAATCAGGAATTGCTGATGAATTTGCATCAGAGAAGGAGGGGAGAATGTTGCCTACCAATGACGGTGTACACAGTAGATCTGATCAAGGCTTGTGAATATCTCGTCCTCTTCAAAATGAGTCATTTTGACTACAGGGTCAGCTTGGAGGTAGTGTTAAAGTCTATACAATGTTTTATACCCCAGTCGTATTTTGTGCAGAAAAATTGGCCTAAAAAAGAGGGCAGAGTTACCTCTGATTCTGACGCAAGTGGTTGTGTTCAGAGATCCGCAGTGGGTATTCCCTGAAAACCATTTTGATCATCTTTCATCATTGGCCATTTCTACTGACTTAGCATTGCATTTCCACCTGAGTTTTTTTCTCTACATATCTAAGTTTTGAACGTCTCTAGTATGGTTCCGTTCCCGTCTCTTTCAGCAACAAAGCGAAGACACTTTAAGGGATAAAAAACTGTAAAACAATTTCGGTAGAGGATGAGTTATCACTGTGGTTAAGCCATCCTACTCAAAGCTGCATTAGCATCTGGTGTGCGCGGTTATTCATAAATTCAGTGTGTTGCCTTCACCGTTGCCACGGGAAGTCATCTCTTGGGAAATTTGGTCACACAGCAAGAAATATTCCGATGTGACATTCCGCTTACTAAATTTCCTCATGAACAATTCCTGAGGTCGTAGATTGTGAACAACACGACTAGGATCATCAAAGATAACTCCGAGCTGGGAGTTAAAAGCCCTCTTTCTGGCACTCAAGGGACGTTGTATTCTTAAGTGCTGCTTTGTTGCGTCGCCACGAACCCTGTTGAGTCTCCGATTCGAGCAGCCAAGATGCTAAGACCTCAGAATCGGAGGTTTGGAACACAGTGGATGTATAGATGTCCGCTAGCCGGGGTGTTGAGATCTCGACCTTAAGGCGAGATCTGTGAAGTGTTTGTAGAATGTTCGAAAAGCAATCTTCTCACCGCCGAAATAGAAGCGCTTTTGCTGCAACTATGGACTTCACCAGCACCTTCTTCACCACAGGGTACTGCAGGAATGATTACACCACTACTGCTGCCTACCGTCTAGATCTACGGCACTCAAGTGGACTGTCCACGACATATACACTGGCAGCACGTTTCGCAGTACCCACGTGGCACTTACAACGATACCTTGTATCATCTCAGTAGCGGTGGCTTAACTTGACACCTATTTTATAAAATTTATCTTCTTTGATGCATTTTGGCTATTTTTTGAAGGCAGAATGCGATCAATCGAAGATGGTGCGGCTTCCTTACTTAGCAGAGGGAAGGCTCTTTCATTAAGGCGTCGGATTTGACCGGCAGTGATGTCAGATGGAAATGCAACAGACGGTACTATTAGCAACATCTCCAATTGACATCCATCAGAAAATGTTTACTTCATTGTTTCGACATTTTGTGAGCAAAATTACCTTTTTTCCTTCCTCTCCTGTGAACTTAATGCTGCTCTCTTGTAGAATCATTGACACCAAAGAGTGAATAAAAATGAACCAAAAATGTTTGGAACTTTCTGCTTCCTTCCCTTCGACGCCCAAGGAGCTGAATAGGCCGCTCAAGTGATTGATGAATGGCGGGAGAAATTTTTCACTCACACCAGCTACGCAGTACAGTTTTACTGTGGAAACTGCTTGCATTGAAACCCAACCCGTTCTTACTGCCTTAGAAATTAAGAAAACTGCACCTAAAAATAAACCCTCTTGACTGCATTTCAACTATCGCGTCTTGAATAGTCCCCAAAATAAGTAATAAGGCGATTTGCAGAGAATGGTAATCCATGTTGTAAGTTCTAAGGAAGTTGACAGATTGTCATGCCACTTAGTTGGCACTTGAAACATACGGAGACCGAGGAACTCGCGAGGGTAAATGACAAAAAAATGAGAATCAGCCTCCTGCTTACTTGTCTCCTTTTCTAACCGTGGATCCTCCTTTTGCATTTCAGGTACCTTATAATAATAATGCTACAAAAGTTAGGTTAATAAAAGAATAAAATACTAGGCTTTGCTTGGCCTTTTTAGTCCCAGGAATGGTAAGGAACGTAAGGCTCAATGAGGAGGAGCTCGGCATTCTCAAGTTGATGTAATATCCACCATAAAAACCACAGGTACCCCTGGAGGTATTCACATCGAAATGAGCGAGACGACCGTGAAAAGGGAAACACCGGACACGGTTGTAATGCTTGAAAGAATAGCTTTGGGCATGCTCTCCTGCACTGTTCAGGCATTCACCATGGTTGGCAGCGATCTAACAAAATCGGGGCCGGTTAGCCCATCCATTGCGATGACCGTGCCATCAACGGTCCTGCCGCCAGCTCCACCGGTAAGTATTCAACAGGTGGATGAAACAACCTTCAAGTTCGAATTACAAACTTCAAAAAAGGATGAAGTTCTTGGAGCAGTGGTTGGCATGGATCAAGAATTGAACCTCTCTTTCTACGTGCAGCAAGCAGAAGGACCTATTTTCACAAAAAAATTGGTAAGTTGTCTCATCCTTAATTACCTGATTAGCTTATGACTTGTTTAGATTCATACATAGCTTACAGTAAGGCACTTTTGCCCAAAATTTCTTCTGAGGAACCACAAACCTAAAGGCTGAGTGTACCGGACAAACTGGTTGCCTTCTCGCAAATTTGACACCCCATCTTTCCTACACACTGGACAATTAACCCTTTTCCTCGTCGATTACAACACCACAGCTCGTCACTTCACTACACCCGAAAAAGTTTGTTCGGTTAAGTTTTGTCTGCTACTACTGATAAACCTGTCCCATATAAGCTATTCTAATGCAACCCATGTGAATGTTTATGAATAAAATGTCGTATAATAACAGGCCTTTAAAATTGCTTAAATACACTTTGCAACTTTACAGCAGTTAGTCAGTTTGCCAGCGCAAGAATCCACAAGTAGTGGAACTACAAATGATCCCCCGGGCAGGAGCACCACCGCTCCGATTACACGCTCGACTTCCAATGTGTTTAGCTATTTTTTCTCGATGAAAAAATATAAATAAGAAACCTTTGTTTGTTTTTATTTGATGATTTCTAGATACACATGCAACAACACCAACTAATGATGCAAAACTTCCTTCGTCAAGGAAGGAACCTGAAGGAGGTAGGTTTGTTTTAAAATGAGAAAAAAATTATAACACAGCCGACCACCCCACTCAGTTTGCACTTTGTGTTCTATTTGTGAAACTGAGACAAATAATCCACACAGCAAAACGAGAGGCAATTTTAAGCGTTTACAAATCAGAAAAAACTCGCAGACTGAGTTTGGGCGACCCCTATCATGGTATTTATTAGATCCATTACGTTGATGACGCTCGTCGGAGCGTCCATTTGAAGGTTTCTGAGATGGTGCAAGACGAACATTCAAAGCATGTTTACGTAGGTTATAAATAGCAACTGCAAAGTGTTATTATACACTGTCTACCCATTCAAATAATTATTGCCCTTTTTATTTACTGTAGAGACTGTCCTGAAGATCAAATACCAGCTATCAGTGCACATACAGGTCGTTCAGTACAAAACAAACAGTTGATTTGCCGCGGATTGTGAGCATTGCAATAAAATTGTTTGACTTGGTAGAAGGGAAATCCTGCTTAGTTACAAATGTATCGCCCTCGTATAATGTCATAGTGGAATTCATTAAATAAACAAGGCGGGTTTTAAATACCGCAGAGAACAAGACGAAGATGATGCGACACATTATTGTAATCCTTAGTTTGTTTTAATGTACCCTTCAGGGGGGAGACAAGCAGGAACTTCGAATCTCGAGACTGGATCGTCCTCTCCCGTACCTAGTGACTGCAGCTCCCCTCCTTCTTGAACATTGTACTTTCCCTCTCCATCTTGTAACCTTTAATAATATGTCTAAAGCGAATCAACCGGTTTGTCTAAGAATGCTAAGAATAGGGGAGCAGAGACCGATGAGTCTCGCTCCACATTATAATCAGTACAGACATGGATGAGGCGGTAAATATATGAAAATTGAGCTTCAAATAACTAAACCCTTAGTAGTTAAATACCAATTCAAAACAAATATTTCATTGATTTAAAATTCGTTGCACATTATCAGGAATCAATAAATATGTTACAGTAAAAATCTTTGACTAAATTGATTAGGTGCATACAATGTGATTACTTTGTTTTGCAGTCAAAAAATCACACAAAAGACCGGATTCAACAAAAAATTTTTAATATTAGGCACATGTGCAGGACTTAAATCATTAACAGAATAGAACTAAACGGCACTTTGTTTTAGCTAGTCAAATTCCACTGCTTGTAATCTTGTGAGTTACGCGCTCTGTTTGGGCTTGTCAAATTGGGTCTAAATCAGAAATGAGCGTTGCAAAGGATGCTTCGGATCAGAATTTTGACTATATGTTCAAGATTCTCATCATAGGCAACTCCTCAGTTGGAAAGACTTCATTTTTGGTTCGCTACGCTGAGGACAGCTTTACATCCGCATTCGTATCAACCGTTGGAATTGACTTTAAAGTAAAAACGGTTTTTAGACAAGACAAGCGAGTGAAATTGCAAATTTGGGTAGGCTAAAATTTTGTTATTACCTGGGTTAGGATACTGCTGGTCAAGAACGTTATCGAACAATCACAACGGCCTATTACCGTGGTGCCCTTGGGTTCATTCTAATGTACGATGTCACGAACGAGGACTCATTCAACGCCGTTAGAGATTGGTAATCATCTAAGCTGATCTAATTCTTCTGCGTGCCCCACTCTTTTCAAAAGGATAGATTATATTTATTTTATAGTAACATCCATGCGATGTTTTATTAGTTCAAACTTTCGCCATTGACCAAGAAGTGTTTTTAGATTTGCAGCTTTTATCCGAATACAATATGCCACATTTGCTTGTGAATATAATTGTAATTGGTCTTTGTCTGTAAATTGCTTTCAGCTTTTGCATATGATTCCTAAAATGTAGAGATTCTTCTACGCTTTTAGGCTTTACACAGAACACTAGTTCCATTTTTAATTCGTCGAGTAACACTCCTAGCTTTTCCCATGGAACAGCTTTTGATTAACTATTCTTTTTAAAGGGTTACACAGATTAAGACCTACTCTTGGGACAATGCACAGGTCGTCTTAGTTGGCAACAAATCGGATCTTGCCGCGGAGCGTCAAATAACAGCAGAACGCGGGCGCGCACTTGCCGACACTCTTGGTGATTTGTTTTTATGCTTTTCGATTTTTAAATCATAAATAACTAACCTGTTCTTGCTTTATCCCTTAAAGTTTTATTTGATTTGAGTAATATCATTAAATTTCACAGTGAGAGCATTACTTTTCTCCTAATGCTGCCTAGGCTATAAAATGAAAATTGCAGTGAGAAATCCTCATTTATGTGCAATATTTTAAATTAGTTCGTACACACTCATACGAATGTAAGTCTCAAATGTGCACACCTAATCACTCGCTTCTCGAAGCGTTGGCACTATTCTAAGGGTTGATTAATCATCATCAACGCATAGGCCTGAAGTTCTTTGAGACCTCGGCGAAAGACAATGTCAATGTGAAGGCTGTCTTTGATTTGATGGTGGATATCATTTTGGAGAAGGTGGCCGAAACCTCGGATCAAGACGGCGCGATGGCGGGTTCCAATGCTCCCGGAGGTGAGTCGTTGACTTTAAATGAGTGCTGCACAGTTTTTTGTATTTTAACCCGCATCTCTCCTGTGTTAGCAACAGTAAAATGAGTCACACTTGAGACACGTTAGAACCAGCGTACATGCGTGTGTATTTGGTGTTAATTTTTGTGCGCGCAAACGGTGACAGGCGCAGAATTTGTCAAATGTACCACCTATATTCTTGTACTTGTGACAGTATCGACTCATCTGGTATATGAGCAGCGCAAATTCAGGCACTATGAAACAGAGCTTTTCATTCCGGACGTACTATGGGTTGCGATGTTTGTTCTTTGCAATGTCATTTTGCATCCAGGCGGATCTCCCACATCCAGTTTATCCTACAGTTAGCTATTCAACAAACCACCACAATTTTCGATGGCTATTTTCCGTCTCAGAGGCGACTAAAATATCTTTCATCTCTATTCATTTGCATCATTAAGTGAATCTCCATCCCAATAGTCAAAATTAATGGCTTACTAAACAAGACTTGGAGTTAACCTACCTGGACACTTGCACGAATTTCTTAAATTGCGAGGGAAGACTAAGATTTGCTGATAGCTCAACAGACTTATGCATGCTCTCAAATCAGCACAAAATATTCTCCGCTTGTATTGAGGGGAAAGCGACAATTATAAACCCAATCTTCCTATCTATTCCTGACTTCAAATGGGCTTTTTAAAATTTAATTCGTGTGGATGGATGGTCTTTGTAGTAAAATAGCCAAATGACATCCAAAGTGACTCGAAAATGTTGCTTAGTGCATCATTTAACAAAAGTGATGCCAAGATTTGTTTAACTTTTTTCTTCATTTCCTTCGTTCATTTTTGAGCATCATTTTGGACCGCTAAGTTGACCCATTTCCATTTGTATCAAAGTACAGGTGGATATTCAGGGTCTCGACTCCTTCAAAGCTTTTATTTCTGAATCTGTTCACTGTTATAGCCTGGATCCAGATCTTAATTACAACAGATTAAAAACTCGAATTATAAGTGAAGTGATTACTTTAGACTTGAAAAGTATGTAATTCTCTGATATTGTGAGGTTGGTCTGTTTTTTGGGGGGACTTCAGATGCATTATAATGTAGCTGGATTTTCCCTTTGCCTATAAACTACAAAGCAACTAACTTTTGAACAGGGAGGGAAGGAAGATGAAATCATTGCGTACTTTTTAAAGGGAAATTAATTAGGACTTTATAGAAACTGGTCCAGGCATTGGTACTGCTCAATTGGTCGAGTTTTATTCTTTGGAAATATGAATTGAATGGCGAATTGTCTGGTCAAGGGGCTTCAACTCATTCATCTGCACGCTCCACCTGTTTTTTTGAGGCAGGCAAGCACAATAGCGATCAAAAGACGCGCACACACGCAAACACTTCGTATTTCGGTTGTCGAATCACGCTGTACTGCATCGTAGTCCTCTAAAGGCACAGCTCACTCTCTCTATTTCCTGTCCTCCCTCTGATCCATTCCCCGCCCACGAAATGGTCTTGCCTTGGAGGCGAAGGTCGCGCTAGCACGTCCGCACTTGGGCAGTGCGCGCGTGCGTGCGCGTTCAATCGATCGGTGAGGGCGACTCACACGAGCCAACGACACGCAAGGACGGTGATTGGTGGGGGGGGGGGGGGTGAGAGGAAAGGAAGTGGCTTGCGATAGGAGGACGTGGCAGGCGTTACGTCGCTAGTCAGCCGTTTGGAGATTGCGGGAGAAGGTCAGTTCTCGCATGTTAGTGTTGCATCGATTGACGCTGCCTCTGTCGCCGTGGCTGCTTCTGCCGCTCCTCTTGCTAGTATTTTCAATAAAATGAGATTGCTGATCGCCCCCCCCCCCCTAAGGAAGGAAGATTGAGCAAATCTGTGCTGCATTTATGCTCATTTTCCTCTTCTGAGGTTGTCTCATCCACACGTCGGCTGTTTACAAAAATGCAGGGAATTTAGGGACTATACAACAAGGGGTGGGGAAAGAAATGCGTATTGCATGCATACAGATCGGAGAAGCATTTTTGTCAGACAATTTCAAGTAAAACTGGAAGGCATCCGGAGTACTTCTTATGGGGGTCGTGTTGTAAGCAAAATGAGGCTTTGTTTTTAAAAAAAATGTGTAGATAACTTCTACTTCGAACTGTTTAATGGAGATACGCTGCATGTTGAGCCGAAACGTAATGTAGAAGCAGATAAGAATCGCCTGTCTTTTTGAAATTATCGGATCAGCTATAGGAACTAAAGGAAATTACCTACTTCAGTATGTTGCTAGTGTTTGGTTTTATCAAATGTTGACTGCAAAGTAGGTAGAATCGCGTCTTTCTATGCTGTTTCATTCATCACTAACAAATAGCAGCGGCACCCCTTTTTCACGCTTTCATCAAGCGCACCCACACCAGCCGCATCATTCCCAAAACAAACGACGAACATTTCATTGCGTTAGATCAACGATTCAGGTCAATGGGTTGCCTCGGAATTACCTCATATTCATTGGCTCGTGTTATTTTTTGGTGGAAAACTTACTGCTTAAAATTTCAAGTGTTTCCTTCAGATGCTGTTTCATATTGCGAGATTATGGTGCAGCATTATTTTAGGCCTGTCTACTGGGAATTCTAAGCCCCCCTTTTAAAACTCCTTTTAAGGTGCCAAATGTGATTTTCCAACCGGGGTTTAGTCAACGCCGTTTTTGTGATTAGGAGTTTTAAAAAAATAAAAAAAATAAATGGATCAATCCTAAATCTAATGCCCTGTGCTTCTTAAACCATTTTTAAGGCAATTGAAGAAAGTTTCACGACATTCGCCACGGAAAAGGCAACACTTCCCATTTTGCATTTTTAATCGTCGTCAAATCCCACATACTTGGCTTTTACACCACTATGCAGTCAATTCGTTTAAATACAAACCAACGCCTAAACAAATACACAGTCAGACGTTTTAATAAGGCCCCCGGTATGCCATGTAAACGGAGTTTAACCAGTCCTATGCTAGAGAAAGTTGAAAGAGCGCTTGAAGTCAATTTGACCTCATTTGCTCACCCCACGAAATTGGCATTTATAATGACTGTGCGCTTACAAATGCAGTCATTCTGCCCAAAACTCTGACTTAGTTTTTCGCATGCGGTAAACATTAAGGGAATAAGTGTCGGCAACTTTGCATTCCTTTCCTGTCGTTTTTACATGATTTTATGCTTATGCAAAATCCAATTCGTCCTTGCCTTAATCTAAAGTTTTGCCAGGATTAGATTCGCTACACCAAAGTCTGCATTCACAATTGGCCCCATTTACATGAATACATGTTAGTAATTACTTATAGAGTTATACGTGGTGCAATAATTTTCCATGAAGACTGTACTTGAGGTTTTTTAGTTTTTGAAAATTTATCAGTCACTTCAAGAATTACGGCGACTGGTGGTCGACATTGCCACTGTCTGTAGAGTGCCCGCAAATTCTTGCATTAATCTTGCGTCTAAAATCCTTGGAAATGCTCTTGAATTTAAATTTTACAATTTTGTTGAAGATAAGAAAAGCAAATCCCTACACGCTTCTCACGTTCAAACATTTACTTAATAAGTAATAAGTAGCAATGTTACCCTTTTTAGCAAAGCGCCTGACGGAACGGCCGGAGGGTCAAGGCAGTGGTTGTGGTTGTTAAAATCGTGCATGGAATGGCTCAGCCGATCAGAAATTACAAAATGACAGCATTTGAGTCAGTCTAACACATAACCCAATGGATTCATCACATCCCAACTCACCTGGCATCGTGAAAGTCATTTCCCACCATAATCGTTGTCTTCTCTCCTCACTCCAAAACTTGATGCTTTTGCCGAATTGTTGTGCTTTCCCTACCCACTTCCTCCAAGCATAGATTTAAGGCCAATTGGCTGTCTAGCTGAATATTATATACATTTGTGTATACAGGTTGTAGTTGTAGAGTAAAGCCCCGCATATTTTGTGCTTGATCTTCGAATGTATCTATTCATGGATATTAGAAACAAAAAATTAAAACACCTTTCCACTTCATGAAAGCCGCTTTTAATTTTCCTTATTGCTCGTTGTGTTTGCTGCTTTTCGATCCTTTGTCTGGTCATGGCCAGTCAGACGAAAATTTCGAAGTTCTCCTGTTTGATAAAATGGGGTTTTCGTGCATGAGCTTTGGTCCTGCTGGATCGGCATTCAAAGCATTCAGAGGCCAGTAACTTCAATACAGCCGTCTTTAGCTGCCGACGGATGAGTGAGGAGGCGATACGAAGTGTGCGTACGTGTCTGCTGACTGACTATCACCTACTAGTAGTCTTCGCTGGCCTCGGCCTCGTAGTGATTGTCAGGAAGTTTAGTCTGTCGGCTGTTGGACAAGCGTAGGAATGGAACAAGAGAGTGGGTTGCAAGAGCTTCTAGTACAAGCGAGAATTAGACACAAAAGAAGAGACTTCTAGAGAAGCAAACCATGAGTGCTTTTTGCGGTTGCAGATATTTCCAGAGTGATGTTAAAAAAGGCTAATTTCTGCTTGCTCAGTAGTGGTTGTTTATTATTCAAAACTGTCAACCGCCTAACCCAGTGCAACTACCTTCAAACAAATTAACTAGTCAAACCAACTTAACTATCACAACGAAAAATGGAAATAGTGAAAAAATGACGCTACATAAAGGTGTAATGCCCCCCAGTAGTGGCAGAGGCTGAATGACAGAATTAATCGTAAGAGCTGCTATTAGTAAATACATAGCTTAGGTTGTACTTACACCATCGTAGAATTTTGCACTCCGCCTTTTGAAATGCGCGTAAACTCAAGTTAGGTCACCTCTCCAGTCCTACAGATGTTGGAAGATGAGTGGAAGCACCAGATGCGCTTTGAATTCTTCTGAGGATGTGTTATGCAGACTAGTGGACAGTCTGTGGTGCCGGACGATGTTGCTCCTTGCGGGATTGCTACTGAAAGTTCCGACTCCCGGCCGATTCCCCTGCACAGCATGTTATGCGTTATGAGATGCTCAACGCGCTAGCAAATGTTTACGAGAATGACTGCAGGCACCACAGGCAGGGTTGTTTCCGACAAACAGACCCACGATCATTTTGGAAAGATTGACACCACTCAAATGGCCTGCTGTGGATGAATGGCCGAACGCCGTAGTGAGGTTGAAAACTTCAACCGACGTCTGTTAGCTTAGGGCTTCCAAACACGAGTAACATTGTTCAACATTACAAACTACGGCGCTCGTGCTAGATTGGACTACATCATCGCTAGGACGTGGACAAGATGGGAGTTGATATCCTTGGGCTTTCTTCTATTCTGTATTCATGAATTAGCAGTGGAAAAAAAGCCATCTGTGCTGGCCATTACGAGTTGCAACAGGCCATAACACATACTACTGACAAGTCTGTCGTACACGATATCAAATGCGCAATTTCAGGTAGGTGGCAGCCCGCAAGTGAATATTCTCACGTCCACCGTCCAACCAATCACGATACATCAAAGCACTACACACGCCGATCTTTGAAGAGTGAAATTCGTACCACAAATGGGAGGACAAAAAGCTGAAGGTTAATCTATTCTCATAGTAATTTGTAACGCGTGTAAAGTTGTAGCACGACAGGTTAAAAGATGTGACGTCTCTAAAAACGCCACTTTTAAAAAAGAACGCCCTAGAGGTGTACGATTTGAAAGGGCAGCAAGAGGGGGGGGGAAGGTATAAGCATAATTGCACAGAGTCAAAGAGCAGCAGCAGCAAAAAAAATTGGGCTATCACACTAGGCACCCTTATTGACACGGGCAAGCCGTTTATTGGCGTCTACGGTCTTCTTCAGGTGCTCGTTGATTTGAACACGCGCATACGGTGTGTCGAAGTACAGACTGAGGTTGCTGAGTCGTGGATTCTGCAGCACCAGTTTGGCAATCTGCTCCTCCACCTGCACACCGAGCACGCGTTGGCGCTGATTGGCCAGTCGAAGGTCTTTTACGGCGCTCTTTGAGTCCGAAATAGAGTCCAAAATCTTTAAAATCATGTCGCCTATAGGAGAAATGAAGTGTGGGAATCAAGAACGAACATGTGCTAAGGAATTGGCCAATGTATGGAAGATAATTTTGGTCGACAAAGGTTGGTTGGGTCAAGAATGGATGAATAGAATAAGAGAAGGATGGACGGATCACAGGTGGATCTGATGTGGACAGATTGATGAGGGACGGACAAGGTTTGATCAAATCCGAATGAACTGATAGAGGAATAGACGTTTGGGGAGATCACAATGGGGTAGCAAACTTGTGGATAGAGGAATATATCAGGGGTGGATGAATTTTTGACTTTAATGGAAAAAATAAAAACTTGGGTGATCACGAATAGATGGAAGAATCGACAGGTCGATCGAGGTACATAACGGGAATAGGCGGACCTGAGATCAATGAATGGATCTGGAGCGAATGGGTGGATGAGTGGATCAGGGATGGATAAATAAACATAGGGACGGGATACGTTAGAAACGAGGGAGGAGTTCGGAGACACGTAGATGAATTGATAGGCGGATAAGTGGATGCGAAATGAACAAATGAATAGTAGGAGGTGCAGGTGAGAGAGAAAGAGGTGGATCAATGTCAGGCGTCGATGGATGCGAGGATGATTGCATGAATGAAGGAGAAAGTGGCCCTTGAATAAGTTTAAAGATGGCACAAATCTCTCCTTCAAGGGACGGAAGAGTGAATGGATGGGCTAAGAATAGGAATGATAAAAAAATTGATAGATACTGCCAAAAGACTGAATACAAAGCTGAGTGAATAGGTGGAATGATGGGAGGACAGATGAATCCAAATGGCGAGACGGAGAGTGAAAAGCGCCAGCACTCACCAGTAATGAAGTTCGATTCAAGATTGAGAACCTCCAAAGTATGGTTGACCTTGAGTGGAAGGAGGAGAGGCTCCACCATGGCCGAAGTGAGGTTCGTCCCGGCCATGTGGAGCTCATGCAGCTTTGTGTTCTCGCCCAGCGCCGTGAATAGACGCGACACCACCTCTGGGCCGAGACATTTAATGTTGTTCAGATTCAGCACCGTTAACGATGCGTCGTCCGCTGCGAGCTTCTTAATGCTCTCCTAAAATTGCAACACATCACACAACATTAGTTCCTTCGGTCGTACATCCCAAGAGTAACAGGCTCCTCAAATTAATTCTCTCACGAGAGGATCTCGACTTTTCATTACCACCAGATCAGCTAAACTCGTCAAAGTACGTATCTCACTAGACATCATGCTTAAAAGTAAAAAAGGAAGGCCTCCAAAGTGGACGGCTAAATCTACCGAAACATAGCAGGGGCTGCATAGCAAAATAATATCTCGTGTATTTGATTGCACGGCTATACTACTGCCTGCTGAAGCCCTCTTTAAGCAGCCAGTCTCCCGGCTCGCATTCGTAGCCCTCAAAGCAAACGGTTTTCAAAACTTCAACCTCTAAATGGTTGTGGTGCCAGTGACCCGTCAACAAGTCCGCCCCAACATTGGCCATCCAATTCCTGATCAAGTGAAGGCAAGCGAAGATAGGCATAAACGTACCTCAACATCAGTCATATTGGGAGGCTCATCGGGCACAATTTTGAGCTGTTCAGCCTTGGCAACACCAAGAAAGCCGCCACCCACCTGACCCCGGTTCTCGATACTGGCGTGGAACTGCACCTGATTCATCATGCCCGTGAAACCCAGGATGGCTGCCAAATCGATAAGTTCGTCGTCTGTAGCATTGTCCAAGGCCTGCAGGGAGAATAGACAGGCTTAAACATTGGTCTGTGAAGCACAAAAAAGGTAAAGAGATGAGATATTAGGGCTGAATACTGATGGAGAACTAGAAAACGTTAATTAAGGATGAGGGATTGGATAACAAGGGCGCTTCGAGCTATCTCTTCCCAGATTATCATTTCCAGCCTTCAAGACGTACAACGTGCGCTCAAGTCGAACATCCTTTTTTTGCAGTTTTACAAATCAGTTGCTGTCATAGGGCCTATGAAGTCGTTACTAAGTGCTAGGTTTGACCCATTACTGCATGCAACAGCTGTCGCTCACGATGCAGACTCGTTTGGTACAGGTCAACAGCAGCAGTAAGCACATGAAAAAATCTGTAGTAAAAAGCAAAGTTTTTTCGACTTGAAGGCGTTAAATCCACAGGCATCAACGGAAGGCTTTAGGCACAATCTCGATCGTAGTAGCTGCGCTCCCAGCTCAGTCCATTCAATCATTCCTTTCAACATCCAGTCAGTAGGTGAAATATCTGCCCTGAATGAGTGTCGCATCAACTTAAAACCTCCTATGTGGTGAAATCGCACAAAATACGAATCTCTCTGCGGCAACCCTGCAAATACCACAGCCATTCAGAAAGATAGGCAAGGAAAAGCTCGTATTTTTAACAACCTTAAAAGTTAAAAATAGTAACTGAGCCGCAGTATGTGACAGTAGCAGGCTACACCATTTCTCTTCGAATATAAAAATAAAAATCAGGGCAGAAAAAAAAGTGCGAACTCGACACCAATGACGAAGTGAAACAAGCTCCCCTCTGATGGTCCGACTGCACTGACAAAGTTTTCTGTGTCGAAGCCAGGTATGCCAAGTATTAAACTTGCACTAAGATAGGTGTACAGATGTAGCTGTAGGGGAGGATTCAGAAAACTAGAGGCAATTTTCACGTCGAACAATTTTTTATTTTTCCTTTTTTGTGAATTTAAAAGTCCTGGTCCTGCTTAAACGTCATCACATATGCTTGAAGGGCAGGAATTAATGACGAGATTCAGAAAAAAAATTACCGCCTACGTATTTCTACCTATGCCAGGTGGGGTAGTAATTGATCTTGCCTCAAAGTGTCATTCAACTGTTTCCTTCTGGTAAGCCAGCTATCCTTGCAGTTTACCAAGTCACCATTCTGTTAGCTACTTACAAAATGCACCAAAAAAAGAAAATTGTTCTAACACAAGCTAAGATTTGTAGCCAAATCATGTGTTGGCATTCACAACGGTTATCTAGACATTTCAAAGTGCCCACGATTTTGGGGGAAAAAGGAGGAAAAAATTACAGAATATCTAAATGAGTGTTTCGAATGAGCCTACGAACTGGACAGCAAGAGCCTCAAGCATGAAGCAGAAGCAATGGCCCTTCAACGAGATAAAATTTCTGCCTAAATGTCGCAATAATTGAAATTACGTGACGTACTTGAAGCACGCAATCATAAAAAGAATGCTCAATGAAGCGATTCCTATTCTTCATCTTAGTCAGAGGGTAAAACGAATCTCCCCAATTTTATGATGGAAACCAATAAGATTTCATGTCTAAAGACTTTATTTGACCACTACCATAATAGAGAGGTACTACTGAAAGCGGGAAACATCTTAAATAGTTCCCACAAACGTAAACTAAGTAAGAAAGCGATTCACCGTCGATGATTGTAAGCGAGATGAAACATACTAACAGTGGAGAAAACTTTACCTGAAGCCAAATACCTAAAAATTCCCGCTGAATGCCCAACAAATAAAAAAAGAACAGAAAAAACCAACGCCGGTGTACTTCCCTTGAAAAAAACTTTACCACGTAATATAAAGAATTTTTCCGGACAAAGTTGTTAGAGCACTGCTTGAAGTATGAAGCTCTATTCCTTCTCATATAGGTATCTGTCGAAAAGATTAGTCACTTCTTATAGTTTACCGCTACAGTATATACAAATACCAAAAATTAAATGTACTGCTGAATTCTTAGGGTTGGCAGAAACATCCACGAAGTGGATACTCGTAGGCATCCGAAAACCGAAAGCAAAAGTAGGTGACTTAAAGAGGGTGAATGCATACAACTTTGACAATCGTCATAAATAATAGTGTCGAATTAAGAATGTGGGAAAAGTAGGAAATCACTACATTCATTTAATCTTTAAACATTCAAAACCAAAAAATAGTTGCAGGCCAAAGTGATTCTGCTAGTGTATTACAGATGGGCAGAACAGAATGTAGCACTTCTGTGACGGGTTGCAAATAGACTAGAAAAAAACACCAACATGACCCACGATCAAAAACAGGTATTCATTCTGTTGCAGAAAAGTTGTCTAAGTCTAGGCCATACAGTCACATAATCATAAAATTATGTATTATTGAAGCCTGGAAGTTTATGAAAAGGCATTGAATTCACAGTACTACCGGTGAAATGGGAGGCGGAGTTTAAAAAGCATGGACAACTTCTGAAAAATATTTGTTTGAATTAAAGAGATGATGAAATGAATGCCGGCAGAGCTAAGAAACATGATTATAGAGGCATTTTCAGAGTTAAGAGCCAAACCACGATTTAAATCCTAAAGAAAATAACCCAAAACTCAATAACCAAAAATCCAGACGGTTAACAGGATTTCACATCGATGTGAGGAATGCAGTGAATAAATTCAGGGAAAATATAACGAAACCGATAATCCACAAAAACAAGGCGTTTTACCCTGTAATGGTGGACGGTCAAAAATGCCAATAACACTAATCGAAATTCATGTTTTAATATCTCGTGAGAACAAGGCGAAATACCCTGATCGTGAAGTAGATCAGTTCGACTTCTCTCGCATTCATAAAGCAACTCCAGCGATCCATTATTTGCCTTCATAACCACCTTGACTTTATAGAATGAGCTTTGCTTGCATGGAAGAAAAAATCATCTGACAGTTCAGAATGTACCTGAATAAAGAGCAATTCCCGAAAACGCTCAGAGCCGATCCCCAAAAGTAGGCAAGATAAGCAGCCGAGTTTTCAAAGTGTCTTTTACTACGGTCATTAACAACAATTAACCTCTGACAGTTAAAAACAGCAACAACGTACCTCGTTGATGCTTTCATCAAATTCTACATCAAAGCCCAATTCAGAGAGCTCGTTTTTCTCCACCGCCACCGGTTCGACCTTCTTCTTTTCAAAGACCTTACCACGAATCTTCTTCTCGTAGGGAACTGCTTCATCCCAGTCTGGATCATTCTTTGCCTTTTCTACAAGGAATCTGGAAGAAGATAAAGAAGTAACTAAACAAGGATACTGCCCACGACCACGAATCGAAAGACTACTTGAAGTTGAACTGTGAAATTAAAAATCCACAACAATGGCTACTGAATAATTGATAATCCAAAAAACAGTGGTTTGAAATTGATTTGAAACCCAATATTTGCAGAGGTAATAATCAGAAATAATCCGCGCGAGCTCTCTTTGAAGGTTCTGGACGAAGTCTTACTAGTCAAAAGAAAGCCACGAGAATAGCGAAGTCCAAGCACTACTACGTGCGACTCACAACGTGGTGGACAAAAATGTAAATAGGCTGCGTGATAGTCAGTTAACGTACAAAATCTACATGCGCAACCGCTCCACATTATTGCAAATGGTAAGTGGTCACGGGTAATTTATTTCATAATCTTTTCAGCCAAATACTTCCGATTTATGGGCGTGAGTATTTACAGGGGTCATAATTTGCTTTGAAATGGACAAGACTATGGACAGTCCCCAAATACTTCAGAAAATGTCAAGTCCATCGCTTGATTCGCATGACCTGCTAACAAGAAAAGCAGTTTTCTTTCAATTATGCTTTTGAAATATTATGCCTAAGGAAAGGGAATTATTGAGCCCACTTGATGAGATTTTCGCGATTGAAGGGCCCAGTTGGCGCCTTCGTAGTCTGATCGCGGCAGCGTTGAGAAGGCGGGAGAAGCGAGTTGTCCGGGTCGATATCGTCGTTCAATTCCTTAATCTCCGCCTCCGTCAGCTTCGAAAGTAGGTCATCTATGTCGTCAATATTCGAATCGTATTTGTCCAGCGATTTACCGAACAGCGTCTTGTTAGACATATTCTACAATTACAATATTTGTTGTCTCATTAAATTACATTCGAAAATACAAATGGCATAGAGTCAAAATTCGCAGCATACGGAGCGAAATAACAAATAACCCATACAATTGATTCCCCAAAACCAATTTGCTACAAACACTACGGTGGATTTAAAGAAACCACTTTCTTAACAATCATCTTATTACAAAATAGCCCCGAAAAATTGGGCAATGGAAGTGCATACCAAAACTGATACATAACAAATGACCCTACCTACAAGAAAGCGATACCAAAACATTCGGAACAAACTTTTCAGGAACACTAAATTTCAGCATACGATTAGAAGGCATAAAAAGTTCAAATGATGGAACTGACTATTTTGAAAATGTAGTCCAAGATAAAGCAAATAAAAATACTATGTCAGCTCTATGCAAAACTACTCCATATTGATTTATGGAATAACAGATGGAAGAAACCGGCACCACACTCATGACCAACGAATGTGTTACTTAAGAATTTGGTTATGTTTAAAACAAATAAGCGCATCAACCAGGAGATGGGGACAAACCCCAAAAGCGAATAAAAAGCCCATATAAAAGCAGGCCGTCGCGCCGCCCAAAAATGTCAATCAAAACAAATATTTCTATAATTTTCATATTTTTACTTAGCTCAAAAGGCCTTGGTCCAGGCAGCACTCTTTGGCATCACCAACTTTTATCTTTAAAACATTTCGATTAATAGAAATGGTATGGATTAACCAATGCTAATGTTCGAAAAATTCCTCTTTAATTAATCAGATTGTAAAAAAGTTATTTGATGTCCAATTTGCATTGAAAAACGGTTTTAAATGCAATTTTTGACATAAACGGCTTTTGGAACTACAGCACGTGATAGCATAAAGCTTACATTGCTTATCAGAATTGAAATCCATCCAATATAGCCAATAGTTAAACCGGTTAAGTTTTTGCATTAAAATGATTACTGTCAGCACATCAACTACCCGTCTTACTGCCGAGAATAGACCACATACATGTGTCTGGAAAACGGACTGAGCCCACAGATTACCTGACGGGATTGACGGTGGTCTTCCAGAAAAACTAATTTACCTGTTTATTATAATTGAATAAATGGTCTAGTTTAAAATGATGAAGCCCACTTGTAGTGATTTTCGGCACCGGGTCCCCTAATACGCCTAAAATTGTGTGTATCAAAAATATCCCCCAACACCACGTAGTCTCCCTGCCTTTCAAATGGTCCCACCGTCTCAAGAGCAGGTGTTGCATCCTGAGACTTCCCTGAAGAATAATGAATACACAATACTCGGGCAGAACACATTTATTCGGTATACAGAAGGCATTTGGGCCACTGGCGTGGGTCGAAGGCCAGCCCACCCAGCGTGGTTCAGTGTCCAAACTTTAGGTGCCTCTCCACTACATCCGAGAGTCAAACAACCATCGCACCACGCAGGCATATTACAAGCTGGTCGCGTCGAATCCGATATCCTAGCAATGGATCGAAACAAAAGGCTTTGTTTTTGAATAAACCACCGGCTATTTTTGATATCGGAGATTATGAAAGCACACCATTTCCAGCAAATTTTGGTAATTTGTGTTGGTCAGTACTTTCCCAAATCTAGCAATTATTGACTGTTTATACCAGCTTCCAAAGGTCCTGTATATTATGACCAAATCAAATAAGTTAAGGCAGAATAAGAAAATACCGTCATGGAAGGCTAAAATACGATACCCTAGTTCCATACCTGGCTGTTTTGTGGTGCAAGCCTGGACACGATTGGGATGCAGCACCGTGCCCTGGCGTCCAGCCCAATCATAAACACGCACACGTGCAAAGTACATACACACACATAAGTAGACACGCACACATGCACATACACAAGCGTGGGGAGGCAGGCCTAGGGTCCATGCCTGTCTGTCATGGACGCACGTTTGCACTTGCACGCGACTTCTCCCTGTCTGCCTATCCGTCGTGCACGAGGCTTCGATCCGTGGCACGTTAGGCTGCAGACCGCATGCACTGCACGTGTGCGTACGTGCATGCGTAGCCGAATGCGTCTCGTGATCTGATAGGCGGACAGTCAAGGCCTGATTGAAGGCCGTCGCACTTGGGCTGTGGGCTCGCGCTTGTGACTGTTAGTTTGGCACCGTGTTTCGCCTCTGTGAGTTGTAATTTACCTTTTTTATAAAATTAACACGCGATAGTACCATAAATTACTAGCACTGTGTCGCAAGTTTTGCGTCTTGTGTTAGTTTACCGGTTTAGAAGTTTTAGTTTATATTTCACCTGCCAGTGAGAAACATGGTACATATTTTTATCTTCTTACACAGCAAAGCTGTCTTTTAGAATGCCACGTATTAAGGGGACACCGAAACAAAAGGGAGCACCACTTCCTACAGCATTTACAAGCATCAACACCACTACTGCATCAGAAACAGCGGTAGCATCAAGCAGTTGTGATACTTCTTCAACGGTTACGCATCCAATTCATGCATTCGCTCTGATCTCGAAGGTAATGGAGACTAGTAACTTCCCAATCTTTTCAGCACTTGATTCCAACACAGACCAGCTTCTTTCCCCAATTGGCTATGAAAACTCGGGTTCATTGCCTTCCTCTTTATTCTTTCTTCCTGAAAGGGTTGCTTCTCAACCAATGAGGGATCGGGACCGAGAGGTGGTCACTTGTAGCGTCTGCCAGAAATCTATGCGTCTAGGCAGTCTTCGTGAGCACATGGATCGTCACGAGAACAGCGGGAAATTTGAGTGCGAATTATGTGGCAAGAACTTCAGTCGTGCTAGTGCACGTGAAAAACACATTCGAACGCATACGGGCGGAGAGACCCTTTAAATGCGACCTGTCCAGGCCTATAGACAGAAGGTTCACCTGAACGAGCATATACGATCGCATTCGGGTGAAAGGCCTTTCGTTTGCAGGTTATGCGGATTCTCACTTGCCTCGAAGTCTCTTCTTAATCGACATTTACGTACCCATGGTGTCAAAAACGGGGCTAATGATGCTCCTGTCATGTGGTTACGCACTGACGCGCCAAAATCTCAGGTTCTAGCAGCTGCCGGAGCTGTTGGGAGGTCTATTGACGCCGAGAGACGCATTAAGGGTGGACTGGAAGTCGAGGAAGAAGACCCAGAAACTCTACATATCACTGCACTGAACGCCATGGCAACTGTGGCAGCGCTGGGACGAAAACACTTATGCCCCGAGTGTCCAGCTGGCTTCCCTACAATTCAAGCATTGAGGTCGCATCGAGTCACCACGCATGGCTTGGTGGTAGAACACGTCTGTGAGACTTGTAGAGCTACGTTCAGTTCAAAGAAGGCACTGAAAATGCATTTGCGAACTAAGCACCCTCAGGTGAAACTGATTGCCTACTGCTTTAACTCAAGTAAATAAAATTTAACTTGGTCAATTTTGGTGCTTTAGATATGCCCTTTGTGCGAACAGGTGATGCCACAGCGTCGAAGATGGGTCTTGGAAGTGCATATTCGGGAGAACCATCCGGGAGTTTCCGCGGACTCGGTGATTGGACCGTCTCATTTAGTGGTTGCGGTAGCATCGAGTGATGCGAAACGGGAAGGCTTGCGCAGGGCTAAACCAGCTCCAAAGCGTTGTCGAACAACGCGGGTGAATTCACTTAACGATGCCGCAGCTGTGAACGTGCCAATAGAAGACTCCGCAAAGTTGACCAGAGGAAATCTTTCTGAATGCGCCTCTGAAGGAAAACACTGCGAAGGCTCCCTGATGATCACTCTAGATCATTTCGATACGGAAAGAAATGATGGGGATGGTCATGAAGCTCCATCTACATTCTTTAAGCTGCATTTTGAACCTATCTCGAAACATGTAGACAAGAGCATGCCCATTCCTCAAGTTTGTAATGGATGTAATAATGAAAGCGGGTAGCAGAATGCTATGACCAAATTTTAGATGATGCTGAATTGGGTAGAGGAAGTAAATGGGAAGACTTATATCACTGCCGCGGACTTTGAATTTATGAATCGCACAAGGCGAGCAGTAGGCACTCTGGGTCGATTTTCACACATTTTGGTACTACGAGCAAATACAGAATGACAGGCACATCGTATTCACCCGAAAGTTTTTGTGGTATCCTGCCTCTCTTTTACGCAGGTGGGCAATTGCATTGCTCACCTAGGTTTCATTATGTAATCAGGGGCGAATGGGGACTCTAGAGAGACAAATGCCTCTTGTGCATATGTGAACTAAGCTTCCTGGTTAAGGAACTGGGAAGGTTGCGAGGGGAAGTCTGTGAGTGCTGTCTGTAGGTGCGTTTTTTCTATACGTAGCAGAATAATGCATTCATTTGTCGGAGAACCGCTTAATTATTTACAGTGCATTCAGATATGCTGTACAGCCAAGTAGTGGTATGCCACGCTGTGTTAAGAGGGGTTACAAAATCCTTCCAAATGCAACCTGGAATAGTAACAGCGCTGGGGTTGGCAAATGTTTTCTGCTCAAAGAAGTTTACATTGTGTAGAGATGATGGGTGATTTGGAGAAAGGGACGCACACTTTGTACTTAATGTAAAAATAGACTTCATGCATGTCAGGGAGAAGATGAAGGTGTAAGCCTTAGCAACTGAAGAATCTGCACATTTGGGAACCCATTTGCAGTTATCTTTGAGGCACTGACCATTACAAAGTTCCTTTCCATTTGTAATCAAGTCCATGATATGCAATTTCCACCACAAGAATAATGGTACCTACAATATAAGCGGTGGAATATGTCGTGAGTTTGGCGGTAGTTAATCAGTAAAAAGTGCTGACATCAAAGTGATCTTCCGCAGCGAGCACAATCTTCATTCTGCCTGCTATCAGCGGTAATATTCGTCGGAAAGCCATGTGAAGAAGAGGGGCGCCAAAGTCACGCATCTTAGGGTACATGATTGTGTTCAGGTATGAAAAACAAGCGTTTTTTGGAAGTTGATGTGAAAGTAGAATTGGACGCTCATTAAAAGTTGGCACTGTTTTAGCCTAAGTGCAGTGAGGCTCAGCGGCCATTCAGAAAGGGATGGGCGGCGCTCCCAACAACCTCGTCATGTATGCCACAAATGACAAAGAGCGTGGAAGAACTGCGAGAAGAGGTGGGGAAGCAGGCGGCAGAATGCGGTGGACCACAAAGAGGAATGACGGAGTTGTTCGAGTGATATTGCGGAAAAGGTCAAAGAAGCTAGGAGCGATATAAGGAAAGTAAAAGAGGAACCTGCTAAAAAGGGACATAAGAAAAGGCACTCCATTCCTGATTAGGCAAACAACCAACTCATTTATTTATTCCCCATTTATTCGGATTATTTTTTAACCTTCATCTTCCACTCTCACTCTCTCTTTCCTTCCTGTCTTTTCAAGTCGTTTCCATTCCTTCTTTCGACACTGGTTTGATGCTAGTGAGACTTGGCAACAATGTTCTGTTATCGGGTGAATCGTGGAGTCTCCTGTGCCTAAGGTGGCCCACTTTTCTACACTATCGAATCGAAACTGGAACCACCCGCGAATCACGCACAAATGCGCACTTCAAACACCAACACCACCCACCCACCCACCCACGTGGTTGATTTGTTTCTCAGTTTTAACCCACCATCCTAGTACCTACATCCTATGGCCGTCAAACAGCAGCATAGTTGATTGCAGCCAATGCTTTTCTGCGTCGAAGGTCATGGCCACAAGTAAGAGGGCAGACAAGCCAAGGTGCATTCCCAATGCTCTCCAGACACCTAAGAAATTCTTTTGTGCAACACTAGGCGTTTTGAAACGCCAGTTGACTTCCAATGAATGGTGGCAATCAAAGTGGAGGTGAGGCATCTTCTAGAGCAGCAGATGTGGTGGTGATTGTAGGCATACAAATGCCTTCGTTTTCCTTTACTCCAATTTTACTTACATGTGTCAGCTTTTTTAACTCACCCCAACCAGACTAAGTGCCCCTACCTCCAAGCTTCCCTTCTCATATTCTTTTCCTTTTTTGTGACTCTTCAAGGGCTTTAAGAATGTGGTCAGTAATGAGCAAACGTGGCGCACAATTTAAAAATGCACCTGAGGGAAGAGCATTTGAGGTGCATGTGGAGGAGGGCTTGCATAAATTGGCTCATTTGCATCCGAGTTGGATATGGGGATTACAAAAGGGAAGCAGTGAAACCTTGTGCACCAACGATGAATTTGGTGATTGCTACCTCCAGGGGCATAAAGAGTTAAGATAATGAGGCTTGTCGCATGTCTACCGGGAGTTACAGACGCCTGTCTTTGACGAGAGTTATATTGTGTCGCAACATTGTCCATGTGAAGGAATTTTTATGCAGCGTAACCAACCAGACGCCGCACCATTGTTGGTCACTTTTCTGCATTTGCTATAAAGTGACTGGCGAATCCGCTGCGATCATTGTGACGGCGCCTCTATCAGGTGGATCCGCGTTTTCATGGTGCATGGCGCGAGATAGTCATAACTCATGCTGCTCACATCTCCTCTTACCTTCTCGTCAAATTTGCAGTTTTTTTAGCTGATACCCTTCAAATTGAATTCTCTCTTTGACTTTGCCTTAGCCCTCATTGCACAAGTCACCAACTTCACAGCACTGGAGAATTTATGTTCATCTAAACATTGCTTTAGAAAGGTTCAAGTTAGCCCCTATCCCCAAATACTTTTATATTCTTTGTTGTTGTCAATTCTTTCTCATCATTCACTACAGCTTCAGCAAAGATTTGGAACTGAGGAAAGGGGCTTCGCCATGTGGAGTTCATCATTTGAGAAATTAGAATCCGAAAGTAGTAGTCTGGGTGCAACCTATTACTCACCCATCAACGCTTACATTAAAATGGAATGATTCTCAAAGGTCAAGAAATTTGTTTCTCATGACGAAGTTGATAAAGCGACGCATCAATGCAAGGGAACCTAGAAGGTATTGAACTTGCTTTTAGGAAATTTCAGGGCCTCCATATCAAAGAAAGGTAGAGATATTCCTCAGCGTAAATGATGACGAGATGATGTGATTGATGTAGGTACACCCTTGTACCGCCCATGAACTCGTCACCGCACGCTCTTCACAACACCCACAGCTCTAACTGCGTCACCACGATGACGGTAACACCACACCTAATGGTTTTGATTAACATTCTACGCCACTGCGTAGGTGTAAAGCCACTGACTAGAATCTAATCCACATTCGAGGCTCTCAAGTGAAATTCTAATCATTATCAATGATTAACTGAGCAGGCATCGTTGGATCCACAGCGGATAAAGAAGGCTTTACATTACATTACCTATAACTTTTATTAGGGAAGGGGAATTTTTTTCCCAATTGCCGTCATATTTAAAAGTTTAAAGATGTCTACCATGATGAAATGTACCAAGTTTTATGTACTGGAAGGGTCGAATAATGGGAAGAGGAAAACTGTGGTAAGAAACTCATTGCGACAGAGATCAGGAGAGTTGTCAGGGTCGTGAAAGTGGCAGTTCCACAGCATAGCCCAAATCGTTCATCAGGCATTTCAACTTCTATTTCCCTTCCGCACTGCACTCATTTACTGGTCTGTGTTTGTTTGAGTGGGCACAGTCTCAGTTCCATCTCCCACGCTGCTCCAATTGCATATGATGTGGTAACAACTCAACGACACGGTTTCAATAATTCAGCGACCTTCAAGTACACACTTTGCTGTTTCATGCAGTCCCACCTATTGCTCAACCACCTCATCCTGCCATCACTAACAGGTCAGATGATACAGTAGTGGGAGTTTCTTCGACTCTTGTGGTAAACTAATATCCTTCTGCTCACATAAACGTGGATACAAAGGAAAATTTACTACAGAAATTCGCCTATGTAGCAAAAAGCATTCCACCTACAGTCGAAGTAGAATTAGTGTGTGTCAACAGGGACAGCAGCATAGTGCTCCTCAGTACACAACACAACCTGTCACCTACTGCACATTGGCTGACGAGTCCCATCGACAAATATCTGCCTTGAATCATTTCACGTTAATTTACCGAGTGGGTTGATGCATGCCGTTGCAAGGGCACTTGGAAGGTGCATTGATGACAGTGTAGAAGGAGCTTCGGTGATGAAGTTGAGTCGAGTTAATGGTGCTCGGGGCATCAGCATGAAGGTGGATGACTTGAGGTGAAGTGTGCTCTGTGATGCGCGTGCACATGGAAATCAACGCTGAGGCGACATTTAATCCGCCAGTATTCGCTCTCCATCTCCAAATGTGCGTAGAAGGAGCAGTTGCCATCAATTGTGTGGCAGACCCACGCGAGGCGATCTCCTCAGTCTGGAAGGCTTCTGATGCTAATGTAAGTAATGCCTCTCGCCAACTGCGAGTGAATTGCTGTCGCTGCATCACTCAGAGCTGGACGCCATTCCTACACCATCACATTGCCACTGCCAATTCTGGGACGATTTCAGGACAGCTTTCCTACATGAAGCGACACTTGGTAATTCAGTAAATCGTGGTACATCCAGCAGCACATTAGAGAACCTCAAATGAGCAGGCGTTCCCTTCAAGTTTCTCTTTAACTTCTTCTTTCCACTTCATTCTTGTGTAACCACAAATGTCAGTTCATTCCCGCTTCGCGTAAATGGGATACGCGTTCGCACATTCGCCCGAGCCGCGCGTGTTTGCGAAAGTGTCACAGGCATCCACCCATGACAACTTGGCGGTTGATTTCTTGCGAATTTCGTGATTTGGATGACTGTCGATGACGAGAGTGTGGCCTTGATAACTCCACAGCTCTGCGTTAACACTGATTCCGATACCCACACATTTATTTATTCTTTGACACAGTGCCTCTGTGCCAAAGCATCTACGCGGAACATTCGTACACCTGAATGAGATGCAGGTCGCCAAGTCATGCAGGATGATGTAGGGAGTGATAGCGGAGTGAGAGTAGACTCTGTTTTGGCATGTTGAATGGCTGAATATACTGCGAGTGCAGCTAGGCGAGTGTTCAAATTAGAAGGGGTCTCCTTCTCTCACTATGTGTGAAAATGCCACATTCATCACGTAGATTAGTTGATCTAGTTGGGCACACTGGCAGTACTACTTGACACATCTCAGCGACTAATAATCCCATTTTAATAAAGCCAGCCTACAGAAAAAATACTGTATTCCATTACTACACCATTGGAAGACAGCCAGCAATTACTTAATGACAACACTGTACGCCATTAAAAACAGACTAAAGACGGCGAATGCATTAAATTAAATGCTTATCTATTCATTAAAAGAAGAAAATGAGCATTATTTTCGTAGAAAATTTATTCTGAAACAACCGGCTGATAAGTTTCATTGACATTTGACAGAAAGATATTAAAACAAAGTCTCCAAGTCATCGTCGGGCTCGAATTGAATATCTGGAACTCTGAGGGATTTAACAAGGAGGAAGATCCCTATCAACAGAAGGACAGCCACAACAACGCCGATGACAATTCCTGCAATTGCTCCAGAAGATAGTCCTACAAGTGAAGAAAGGATGTCAAATTGAGATAAAAATAATAGAGCATACCATTGGACGCGGGAGAAGAAGTAGGAGAAACAGAAACCGGAGGTGTAACACAAGCAGTGGAGGAGGTAATCGGTGTTGTGGTCTCTGCAACAGTGGAGGAAGTGGGAGGGCCACTAGCAGGTGTGGTCGAAGTGTCGTAAACGACCGGTGTAGTGGCATTTGAATCAGTGGAGGAAGTGGGAGGGCCACTAGCAGGTGTGGTCGAAGTGTCGGAAACGACCGGTGTAGTGGCATTTGAATCAGTGGAGGAAGTGGGAGGGCCACTAGCAGGTGTGGTCGAAGTGTCGGAAACGACCGGTGTAGTGGCATTTGAATCAGTGGAGGAAGTGGGAGGGCCACTAGCAGGTGTGGTCGAAGTGTCGGAAACGACCGGTGTAGTGGCATTTGAATCAGTGGAGGAAGTGGGAGGGCCACTAGCAGGTGTGGTCGAAGTGTCGGAAACGACCGGTGTAGTGGCATTTGAATCAGTGGAGGAAGTGGGAGGGCCACTAGCAGGTGTGGTCGAAGTGTCGGAAACGACTGGTGTAGTGGCATTTGAATCAGTGGAGGAAGTGGGAGGGCCACTAGCAGGTGTGGTCGAAGTGTCGGAAACGACCGGTGTAGTGGCATTTGAATCAGTGGAGGAAGTGGGAGGGCCACTAGCAGGTGTGGTCGAAGTGTCGGAAACGACCGGTGTAGTGGCATTTGAATCAGTGGAGGAAGTGGGAGGGCCACTAGCAGGTGTGGTCGAAGTGTCGGAAACGACTGGTGTAGTGGCATTTGAATCAGTGGAGGAAGTGGGAGGGCCACTAGCAGGTGTGGTCGAAGTGTCGGAAACGACTGGTGTAGTGGCATTTGAATCAGTGGAGGAAGTGGGAGGGCCACTAGCAGGTGTGGTCGAAGTGTCGGAAACGACCGGTGTAGTGGCATTTGAATCAGTGGAGGAAGTGGGAGGGCCACTAGCAGGTGTGGTCGAAGTGTCGGAAACGACTGGTGTAGTGGCATTTGAATCAGTGGAGGAAGTGGGAGGGCCACTAGCAGGTGTGGTCGAAGTGTCGGAAACGACCGGTGTAGTGGCATTTGAATCAGTGGAGGAAGTGGTGGTGTTGCTCTCATTACCAATCATAGGCGCAGCCTCCATTGTTATGATCGGAGTCTCTACAACTTTGCTCTCTTTTCCGGTGTTGAAATTCGAATTAACTGCACCAACGTCCGGTGAACTTTCGGCTGTTCCCTTTCTTCTCCCCTCATCATTGGCTACATCATTGGATTCATCGATTGCACTCGCGTCCGTTAATCCTTACAAAATATGGGGAAGTGAATGGTACATTTGATTGTTCAACTCCTATTATGCCATGATAGCATCTGTTTTACCAACTGACTACACGAGCCTTTTGTTCTTTACAATAACTTTTACTATTATTTAGTCCACTTTCGAGATCCTACACCTTATAGTTACTAAAGTTTTCACAGGAAAGAATGTAAATAAGTAGGGTAAATTGGTGATAGTGGGACAGAGAATAAAGTCGTTGTGCGCATGAATAAGAATAGGAAACATACTGAACGCTATGAGGCAAAGAAGCACTGCAGTCAGACGATACGCGTTCCACATTTGAGAGAATTCTGAGGATCACTGATCCACCGCAGCTTTTATATGCCAATTTGCTACTGAGCACATTGAAGGACTTCAATAACTTGAAGTGGCTTCAAGGTGACTGCACAATGACAAGGATTTATGACAACCATTCCTGAGAAGCATGCCTCATTGCTCACACATTTCGTGCCGTTGAAAATCACTCGCATGCGACTTTTCCATTTGTGTAAAAAACATGACGACTTGCATTTTCACGAGTGCTACATCACATTTCGCTTCATCGCGGTACCTGCTTGAAGCAAATCACCACATTGTTGAGAAGGAAGCAAGTAATTAAAACGCCAACACGCGTTCACGCATTGTAAAGCAATGGGGGAATTCTAAAAGAACCAACAATTGTCATAGGCCTAGCACAACGAGCTTGATGATAAAGGCTACCTGCAATTGTCTTTTGGGCGTAATGCGATCTTCTTCCAAAGTGCTGTGCTGCTTACCCAATTGGAGAAGCAACATGGTGAGCTGGTGCTCGGTCATGCCCGTGCCCTCAAGGAGAACCCAGCATGAACCTGATTTGGGAAGGAATTCTTCTGTTTTCTGTTTCAGTTTTCTGCGTCTTTGCCAGAGTACTTTGGCCAAATGGGCTAACCTCTGTGCCATGCCAGTGGATATATGAGCTGTGGAATCTGCGCCGCCTGATCGACTGCCTGAGAGCATGGTACTATGACCACATTCCTCTCACCCTCTTTCAAACTCCTACGGACTACTACAAATTGAAGACACCCACTGTCTGCATTCTGAGACAACATAGAACCTATTTGTGGGCAAATTTTCACATAAAAATTGTGCGAATTCGTAAAATAATTTCTATCCTGCAGCACGAAATGGCAATATTTTCATTCTGGTTTGTTAATTAATTCATTTCATTAAACAGGTAAACAAAAGAACATCTAATTCCGCAAACCGAAAGTGCTTGCCTATTTAAAGGTGTGTTTCCTTTATAGGTAACCATAAAGCCTTGCTGACTGCCTTACAGTGCCAGCTATTTCCCGTATTCATTGGGCACGATTTCTGTTTTTACTTTTGTTAATATTTGGTAATTGGATGCTGTCGTGCTTTAATCACACTTTGGTAATGGTCATAGAGAAGAAGTCTCATTGGAGCTGTAGATTGGCACTTTACAGACGAAAGAAGATAGAGAATTGAAATTTGGCCTAACTAGCCTCACTCTATATTCACTGCACTGTGCTCTGCTTCAGTCCGTTTCTCATCTCGAGGTAGATAGTAAAATCGCAAGTAGAGGGGTTGAGGTGGCTAATCACTATCTGCCACTTGCCAGTTATAGTATGAGAGTGTTTGAATTGCCATAGCTCGCCAAATGAATTGGCATTCGGAAGAGAAGGAGGTGCACATTTATCGATGCAGCTGCATCATTGGCCAGTGAACCAGATACACCTTTGGAGCTTTTGCATTGCTTATCCTGTGTGACTACAAATTATCTCCTCTCACTGCCCACTGCTTGCACTTGTAAGTAAGGCACCGAACAAAACAAAAACCACGAAAGTAATTTTCAACTCATAAATGACTGTTGCGGTCGCGTGGCATAGGAGGAGCATTTGGAAGGGAGCAAACATGGAATTCCTCCTCTATTTGCATTATGCATTGGAGGTGGGGGAGGATGTAGATGATGGAGGAGAAGGAGGTGAGGGTTGCGTGGGGACAGGAGTGGCGTAAAATTTTTTGAAAAGCATTTTCACGAAAGGCGCTAGGTTGAAGTGAAGCTGACCGGAGAAAAGTGGCAGAGTAGACTGGCCACAGTGTAGCAACCAGAGGAGATGAGGCATTTCGATAGCTTCGGGCTCTTCCCACCGCACATGCAGCAGAGAGGCAGTGAGACAAAATCCACCCACCAACGTCGCGTCTGACACTGCCACCACGTCTAGTCGCATGTTGCGCATCTGTCTGCCAGAGAAGGCGCACATTGCCTCGACCAGAATGGTGTGGCTTACTAAGTAATCAAAGGGAAGGCTAACACCTATCACCTCCCGAGATCTAGGAGAAGGGATAAATGTGGTGTGTGTGAGCATCAAGTAGTGCATCAAATCAAGTCTCCACCAGCCGTAATGGAAAGCAGTACATATCAATTCACTCACAACAATCACCCTCTCACAATTGGTTCAATTATATATAAACATTGACGCCACCTCGAAAATGCGATTTAAGTACATGGCGTGGAGGCAACCTGCAAATATCGAAGGTGGTAGTTAGTAGCTCCCTGAGCGGGATGCATGTTGATGCTTATTTAATGTTGGTATATGGCAAATGTGCAAGACCGGGAGCATCGACTCAGTTCTCGACACCTCCGAGAGTGTCAGTGTATTGGTGAATCAGTTAAGCTCGGAAAGGATGATGGGTAGCCTCCACGGTTAGAAATTACTGAAACAAACAAATGCTTTGACGTGGGTAGCATCTGCCGCAACATCTGCTACTGAAACGAGCATCAGTAAGAGCAGCATCTTTCACAGACACAAGTTGCCAATCGCCATGGCTGTAAGTGGTTAGCGTTTAGCGAGAGAGGATGAGAATAGCACCACACACCTGATTGCGAATTTGCTGTGCAGTGGCGAACATGGTCGAAGAGTGTGGGAAAGTGCTTGCTTGATGGAGTTGAGAGTCAGTCGACCTTTGTGAATGCGATCCTCCAGCGTGCAGTTGACAGCGGCCAGACGATCGCCAATGTTCCTCCACTCAGCATCCATGCAGGCTGCATCCATGTGAAACACGTCTCGCACCACGCCCACTATAAGATCCTATCAACCGCATCACCTGCATCGTAATCCACCAACTACATATTTACGGCCGAGAGCAAGCATCGTACATTGCACTACTTACATGCCACAAAGCGGTGGTGTCTTCACTGGTCACAGTCCGAATGTTGGCGATTGCGGATTGAAGTGTACTCACGCTCTCTTGAAGGCGCTTGACTGAAGCACAGCCACCTACAGAGGGGCAGGCGCGAGCGCAGCTGCAGAGACGATCACCAGCCTGCACCTGGAGAGGAGCCAACCAGGACCGTAGGAGGCCAAACCATCTTGGCACATCTGACGTGCTCTTCTGCTTCTCCAGAAGCAGTTCATCCTTCAGCGCACTCCCTTGGAAAGGAACACCACCCAACCAATTACTAGGATGCTTTCGTTTTGCTGAACAAATGAGATCCTAACATGCAATCCGACATTGACGCACATCACGCACAGCTCATCTCAAGCTGGAGATGTTTCCCGTTTTGCCATCAAGGGGAGACATTCTACTGACTTACTGTGTGTTGCCAAGCAGGAAAATAAGTGCATCAGCGCCCGTTTGGCTCGCGTCCATGAGGCTCCGATTTGTCTCGCTTCGACAGGCCACACAATCTTCTCACCGCTAGCGGGTGTTGCACACACAATCACGCCATCCTTACCAATTGTGAATCGCGTTCTCCTGTGTGTTTCACCGATGGCAAATTTCTCACTCATCCCCGCACCATCCACCACACTACTGAGGGCCCGCCTGCCTGGTAGTCGTGTCGACTTCCCAGTTGGTGGCTGGGCCTCAGTCCACCCGAAGATGAGTTGGGCAGGGCGACGATGAATCCTCTCAGATGCGCAGAATACGCAGTTTCTTGCTGTCGGAAGGAAAGTGTGCGTGTGTGCGTGGGAGTAGGCGTTATATGTGTGGTGGGAGCAGCAAGTTCTGGAAGCGAAGGAGAAACACGAGGTGGAGGATAGACCGAGAGCTCTGGCAGTGTAGAGGTAGGCGTTGGCGAGGTGATTCGGACTGTTGGCTTGAAAGGACAGCCGCAGTTGATCACCCTCGGGCAGCACTAAGTCTACGGTTTCGTTGTCATCAAATCGGTAGTATCTGTAAAGTGACTCGCGATTTCGTGAATCCTAAAGCACAAAGCAAGTGTGGAAATATTTTGAATAGTTCTCATTTGCTCTGTTGGATAGATTGCACATTCTCAATATAAGTCAGGCAGTGCTGTTAAAACCTTCAAATGCTAGCCATTTGCTAAATTGGAATCGCCATTCAGGCTTTCATTTTAGTAGTGTCGAAGGGGTCTTAACACAGGTGAGTTACGGCAAAGTTAATAGCAGGACGTGTCCTCGCCTGCTTGTCAGCCAGTTGTGGTGTACCCAACGTCGTGCTGGTGTTGTTGATGTTACTGCCACTGACTTCAACAACGTCTCCACCCACGCCTCCACCCAGGCCTCTGTCCCTCTTCGCGACTTTCCGTGGCACCGTACACAATGACGGTGCAGCCACTCTGGTCTTCGACGTGATATGACCTGCCAGCGTGAAGCTCTCCAAACCTCGTGCCTCTGTAGATGGCCTCTGCTCAGTCACCTCAACCTTCCACCCGAAGTCCTCACTGATGACTCCCTCCTTCTCCTTTGCGTCGGGATGGCGGTAGAGAGCCTGGGGCAACCGCTCCACTCTGTCAAGCTCCTCATGAAGTGGATCGTCCGGATTCGGTGCGATGCTTACACGGTATGCGTTGATCAGTCGATGCACTTCAACCAGTTCCTACACAACATCAATTCATCAATCCTCATCAATAAGCTGCTTTCCTCACATTTACCTTCCATCTGAGCTCAAAACGATGTCTGATTTGTGTGAGTGCACTTGACTGCCTACATCTTGCAGCTACCGACGTGGCCGCACACCATTCCATCCATGCCGGTCTCGCCAACATCCCACCACTTCTCCTCTACAGTTGCCACCAAGCTCTACCCAGAAACGCATGCAATGACACCTTTGAGAGAGAAGTCCAGGTCTATGCGGGAATACAACTCCTTTACTCCAAGTGGCAGTTTTGGTGGATTATTCGCTCCTCCAGTTGTGTAGGGCCTCCACGCACCGTGGTTCCATGAATTACCATCACCACCACATTGGCTTTGCTTAACTGTTTGCATACCGGTGTGATCGTTTGATCGTTAATCACTTGAGATGTGTCAAGCAGGTCGAAGTGTGCATTTATTAGCGGCAGCATCTCTCATGCTACTGCTAGAGATATTTGCTGAAGGCGACGTCAAGTATGCAAACAGAAGCTTCACTCTTGGAAGTGGTTTTCAGTTGCATTTGAAGCCAAGGAGGTGGTAATGACTGCATGACAAACAGTCGTTTGAAGGCAGGGAACATGCGTCCTACTGGAAAGCAGTGCTCCCTGTAGACATCAGGGCAATGCTCCATGTGCCGAGGCGGATTCACTCAATGGGTCTTGTCCCTCACTTAGTGTGCCGCAATCGACACCCGATTGAATTAATTCATTGCTACGACTCATAGAACCTTTCAGACGCCCTTCATTTGGGCGCTAAATCAGTGCTAGTGCATGATCACAAGTCCTTATAAGGTGTGGAGTACAATGAGCAGGGTAATGAGACGACTAGCTACTCTGGGGTAGAACATTCAAATAGGATAAGCCTTTCAAATGCGGTCCTAGGTGTAAGTGGTGATCCCGATGGTCATCTTCTCCATACACATTGTGGGGCATATGTAGGTGGCATTATATGGGTACGGTGCTGTAGGGTACTGTGTTTTGCTAAATGTACTATTTTCCTATCATTTTGCATCATTATAACATGCAAATCAGTGAGATTAAACCACTGGCTCCTCACACATCCACTAGCATAATTAACTGGTCGTTCATTCTAATATATTTCAATTCCAAACCACTTCATCGAATTTGCGATTTTGGTAAGTAATTTATGCAGAAGCTTAAATAATCACCTCAACATTCATCGTGACATTGCATGCCTCCGTGATCACCTCCTTTGCACATGACAGTCGCCGTATCCACGCCTGTGCCAGCCGTTGCAACTTCCCCTTAGACGGACTCCAACACAACCTCTCATCCTCAATCACATTAAGTAGGTAGGCTTTGAATCTAACATGCCACTTCTTAATGAGACTGTTCAAGGCGTGGGTTTGATCGACCACCTCGGTGTGGGGAGCTATGCCTTTGTTTTCCACCACCAGACGCAGAAGACGTGACAGTGCCGCCAGAGTAGTGCGGTGCATTTCCTGTGGCCTCTCCACCCTTGTTGTAGGTTTCTTCGAATCGGTGATGGTGGAGGTAAATGCGTCAGGAGCGAGGATTATGGAGTGGATGTAGCGGTAGAAGATATGAAGACCAATGAACTGAATCAGAGCAAGAAGGATACATTGTAAGTGAGGAGGACATTTTGTCTGCCATTTCAAGTTCAATGCTAGTGGATTGCTAGATCTCTCCTGAGTTTGTGTTAGAGGTGCATTCCAACCTGTGCACCTCTCATGGGCATAACTGTGCAACCATGCTTGAACGCGATTTGGAATGGGCTCACAAGGGCTTCGATGCCAATCAGTTAAGTTTCTGTCACTGGACACTTCGAATGCTGATGTGTAAGGCATCTGGTTTGGTGTGGTGAAGCACCGATTTTCATTCCCCTGACCACGCAGATGTGAGCAACTACTATTTCCAGCCAAGGCAAATGGATGTTGCAATGAGGAAGGAGGGGTGTTTCAGATGTAGCAGCAGGTTCACGTTAATCATCGCGCCCTCCTTCGGGTCTTGACTCTGCTTAACAAACGGACACCTGCCTGCCTGACCTATCACGCTGCCAGCTTATAGGCATAAGACTAACATTTGCGCACCAAATGCAGTCTTATACTCACCCGCCTCTTTACGACTGTTCTAACTCCCACCCGTAATTCGCAATGTGGCATTCCGCATTCAATTGCCCTACGTTTACTTCCTCTGTTGAATCTAACCAACTTAATCTATTGCTATTCTTCTAACCAATTCATCCGTGAAGCCGCGTTTCCTCAATTTTATGCATTAGAGCACGCAAACATACAATGTAAATGATTGAGCTGTAAAGCAACTATATTATGTAGCCTAAGCAGATGATTTTCTCTCAGAACGCTTTCATGCTTTGAGATGATTTTCTAGGTTGTTTGAACTATGAAAACCTGTGATCATCACTTGTCATCGGTAAACATTTCATGACTACCACCTTGCGTGGATTCAGATTGTGGGTAATGACTGCAAATTCTCAAGTGACTGTCTCTTATGAACTCTACATCAGTCACTTGGTTTGAGCGCCCCACCTTCAAGAGGTCCTTCATTGGTTGAAGAGGGAAACATTGGTGCATGAGGCAAAAGACTTCTTGAATGAGCCTGTGCAGAGGAAAAGGCAAGATTACACCTCCCTTTTCCTCAAAGAGAGCATGGAAGAGACGCTCAGCACCCTGCACGAACCAGGAGACATTGGCCACCTTGGACGATGTTGGAGACAGTGCTCTGGCCACCGCGACAAGGCTCGTTGCATCCGTCCACCTCCTTGCAATTCCTCCGCTTGACACTGTCACTGCTGTTGTCAGCGTCGCCTCCTCATGCACTGCGCCTGTCCACTCTAGCTTTCGTGTGTTGCCACCACTGCGTGAATTCTAGTACGATATACTAAAAGTGTCACTGAACCTTTTGTAGTTACTCTTCGTGCAAGCTCTCCACAACCCTTCTAAATAGCCATCCACCTCTCATTTGCTAACTCACATCAAATTTCTCCTCTCATTCTCTCTTCTATCCTTCTGCTCTTATGTACACCTCTCTATCAATCTACTTGATTAAAATCGCACCTGCCAATTCACCTGCTTTTAAAAGTGAAAAGTAAAGTAAGCTGGCAAATAGAGCTGTCATGACCACAAAATTCCGACGACATTACGACGGAGATTTCTAATTGCTAAGCATATATGTCGTGGCACAACTTGGTCTCCTATGGAGGACAAGTTGCTCATTAAGGCCGGATAATTGCAAAGGGGCAAGAAAAGTATTAAACTCAATGAATGGAGCAGTCGCAATGTAATTAACACCTCATCGTCTTGTAAACACATCCAATCAGACCCAGACAATAATAAGGGCCGTTTTTCTGCTGTGCCCACGAATCGCACGCAGTAATTTAAGATGTTGTGTTACAGTCTATATGTGAAATTGGACAATAGCTTGCCCCTCCTGCGATGTGGTATCCACATGATGTGCAAAAGGCCCTCTAAATGAACATATCTGCTTGTCGTGTGACACAGTCCATAGCGAATGCTGTTCCAGTGTGGACTTGGAGTCCAAAACGTAAGTACAACTAGCTAACTTACATTGAGTGAGAAGGGACTTACGTCCCCTTGCGGCACGCTCGAAGCTGGTCTACTTTCCACCTCCTCTCTTTTTGCATCAGCAGTCAGGATGTCTTGGAGTAAGGGGATTAGATGTTTCACAACCGTGCCCTGCATCGAATGACTGACATGAGTCATTACTACTGCCAGTCGCAGTGCAAAGTGACCTCTCATTCCCTTGATGTTATTCCACGATGATGCATGCAGTTGCATATGAAGTGCGCGAGTTATCAGAAACATGAGGCGCACTTCGCCTCCTCCTCCTCTCTTTCCGTAGTTATACAAACTAAGAATAATCCGCTCCAGCCTAAGAGCGAATTCACTGGGTCTGCAAGCCTCTAGAACTCCTTCATGCTTTTCAACCCATAGCACGTGTGACGGCAGTTCAATCAACAATCGGGCCAGATAATCCGGTTGAGCGTAGAGGAGGAAAAGTAGCCCACTATACTTTCTACTGACCTGTTCACTGAAAGAGTTTTGCAACTGTCGGGGATTGTTTGAGAGGACTCGACTACCACTGCATAGCGTAGTTGTCGTAAGACACAGCATGAGAAGCCTTAATTTCGGTGCCAGTGCCTCCTGACGCATTTCTTCAGCCAGTTGGAGCAGTTTCGATGAATGTGTTATATCATCCTGTAACCTCACTAACTGCTGCGTGTTGTCCTCTATGCCTTGAGCGGCTTGGAAGCAGTCTAGTTGATAATTATAGATGTTGTCGGCTTGAGTGGGTACGAGGTGGCTACCACAGAGCCTTACTAGGATAAGCAGAGGTCTCTCACATGCTCTTTGTGACATCGGGTTGAGTGCAAGGGCGAGGGAGGAAGTAAGTACTTGTCTCAGGGCGAAGCCACGCCAGAGGGCTTGAAATCGTCGGATGTACCTCAGCACTCGCCTCAGTCCCGCTAGAGTCAGTTCAATGAAGCGACGTCTACGGTGAATGCGAATAAATTGTAGGATTGTCGTGGCTGCAATTCGCAACTTTGTTGAGCGCAGAACCGCTAGGTAGGCCTTGTAACAACGACGCATGCAAAATCCTCTCCACAACGCCTGGTATTGACAAATGCCTTGAAGAAGACTCGCATTCTCGCCAATCATTTGCATCGCCCTCGTCATTGTGAAAGTCCATTGAAGGTAATGTTCCCTAACAATCCACGCACGTATTAACCGGTCAAGCAAATCAAAACCCTCCACAGAGATGCGTTTTCTTAGTTTGGTTTGCTGCAGAGGAACGCCCAAGTTTACCTGATCAATGCACCTCTCAATTTCCTCCCAACTTAGCAGATCTGGTTCGAGGTAAGTGGGTTCGGGAATTGTGTGCGAGGGCTTCCATATCAGCATTTGCGACTTGATGTTGAAATAGAAGTGAATGTCCTTCTCTTTCTCTTTCTCCTCCTTCTCCTCCTCTTCATCCTTCACACTAGCAAGACTAGCTACAAGCCAGCCATTATTTGCTGTTGAATGACAGTCCTCCACACCGCTTGTGGTTTGCAAATTTGCAGTTAGGGCACCCGTTGTTTTTGAATTTTTGAGCTGTGATTGAAAGAAGCAATTAGAATTTGACAACGCCATACTGATATCACCACATCAAAAGCATGGCGTAGGGTGCTCACTTGAATTAGGGCGTCCACGTACTTCTCAATGTGCTTATGTTGCACATTTAACTTCAAGATAGTGTAATGTGGAGTCAGTCTCTTGCCTGCCAGCTGTAGCATGTAATTTGCCAGGTCCTCCCAACTGTCTTTCCCTTGAAGAAGGAAGACATTGAATTCCGCCAAAACCTTGCCCAACTGCAGAGCTCTGGTGTGAATCTTGTGAGCACTTTGAAGTGCTTTTGTGACACTGCAAGCGGTTATTGTGCGTAGAGAGCTGAGGATGCTTCGATAGAGGTCTATATGGTGGGAGGAGAGTGCTGCACTGACACTGGAGAGACAGCCAGTGGCTCTGAGTGCTTGTAGCCATCCCCACAGTACGAATTCGTTGCCTGGAGTTAGACTACGACTAAGACAGGAGAGGTAGTACTTGTACGTCTGCACAGAAGAAATGGAAGAGGGTCTCTGAAAGACTGCCATTTCTCCGCCTGCAGATGTAGAGGCTGCCTCAAAGTCGCCCACAGTTGAGACAGCTGAAATCCTGTGCTGAAGGTGCGTTGCTTCGGCTGTCTCATTGATGACGCTTTGAATTTCACAGTGCGATGGAATGCTAGGCTGCCCTACAGGCAACAGTTGAGACAGAGAGTAGTCAAATTGTGCAGTTGGGGGACATAATATTTCAAGCCACATGTGCCAGTTTGCATGCCAAAGTGCCTTTACACACGTTTCGTTTATAATGCGCAATATCAATGCAACGTTATTCGTGTTAGCTACCACTTGCCTTTCCAATCAAATAGACTAATTGACAGTAGCAGCATTGTTTAAGAAATCGTCCTAACTGGAGAATTTTCAAGAGTATTCCAAAGGACCATGAGTGTGGGATGTCTGCAAGCGTAGAAAGTACTTCAAACTCCTGAACTTTCTGGAAAGTTGGACTCTTACGCACTCTCTCCTGAGTGGCCCATACCACATACAGATGCACTTCAACTGCGTTGGCAATCATTGTAAGACCAAGGTTAATCAAGTACACTACATATAGTGAAACCACCACTTGCCCCCGGAAATCTTCGCTAGTCATTTTTCCATCACACACACACGCTCTGCACCCACTTGCTTAGACATATCAGTTAACAAATCCTGTCGTCTCTAGCAAAGCCATTTTCGATTGACTGCTTCAGTCCTCTACCTCACAGCTCCATAGACGAGAGATCGGCATCCCTACCTGCCAAAATGAGTAGATTGAATGCAAGGATTTTCTTACTAAGCACCGTTAAGGCAAGTCGTATCTTTCTCCATCACGACGAATTCGCTCCAAGATCCCTAGCATGTTACCATAAAAGGCAGTGCGGCTTACACCCCGTGTGAATTGAAGCAGTACTTGGTGATTATTCCACTTACGCTTGATGCCGTCTTAAGCTAAACATACAGCAAGTGCTGATTGCTGTAGGAGGACTATGAAAGAGTACAGCTGACCAGCAGGGACCACATACGTTGTTCGATTGAAGAAGTAATTAAAGGAGACGGAGAGAAAGTCTGCCAGAGTCAGCCATAGCAAATTCATTCAAATTTTGCAAGCCAGGTGTAAGAGATGTCCAACTATCAGTGAAATATGCTCACGAGACCCACCCAGTTCCATTTGTCTATAGGCCATGAGGTGAGACACAAAATTCGTTTAACTAATCATGCTCTCTAAGTAACAGCCTACATTCCAAGAACGACCAATTTGACGGGTGATCACAATTATAAGCAATAAGTGGTAGGGAAGCGCTTGACAATATACTGCAAGCTTAAGCCCCACGTTTGTTTACAGTACTTAAAAGGATACCTGTAAACATTGCTCTCAATAAATAGGCACTTAGGCTGACAAACAAATGGACGGACAGGTGGGCAGGCGGAGAGGTGGACAGACAAAAAGGTGGAAAAATGTCACTGTGCAAATGCACTTCTCCAAACACACCCATTTCCGTGGCCTCTTCCCTTCTTGCATTCACAGCCTGCACACTTCCCCGTTGGACTCCTCTACGTTCTCCCAATGGGCATCCGCCGCCAACAAGATCGGCATAATCTTGCTCTCGTTTCTCACGCTCACAGCTTCATTCAGATCAACCACACGCTGGAGAACTGCAACACTCTCAGCATCTCTTCATACGTCAGGTGGTCACCCTTTTCATTGAGTGCAGCTTTCAGTTCCTCAGGAATGAGATCAACCCGTGCACGTAGTTTCACTGACGATGTTCCTACAAGGTCGATTGCAATCCCATTCAAATTGTCGTTCTGCTGAATGAGGGAAGACATCGTGACAATTGGATCAGCCCTCTGAAGCGCTGTGTTTATCTGCTGCAGGGAGTGATCCAACAGCAACTCGCGCCTCGCATAAGCATTAGCCAGCTTCACTGATACCTTGAGACTTCGAGCCAGTGTCTCATCAACATCTCCACAAGCCTCATTGAGGCATCGAGTGATCATGCCTAGATTATGTTCTAGCACGACGAAGTACCATTCCTTGTGAGTGGGCTGAAGTAGGTCACGCAGGTGCAGTTTTGGGTGTTGGAGTGTGCGGAAGCATTGATGAGCGTATTGGTGCAGAAGTGAGTCTCGCAGACACGTGAGGAGACTGCTTTGCATGTTCAGGAAGCAGGCACGTGTGAAGAAGGAGGCAATTGAATGCACGTGGTTGTACAGAAGGCGTGTTATTGATGCACAACGCTGTTTGTCACGTCCTCCGCCTCTGTCGAGAGATCTCAGATCCACCAACGTCGAATTGCCACTGCTGTTGGTTTTAAGCGGAAAAGGTGGGAAATTGTACAGCCTTTGGCGGCACGACATTGGGAATATGTTTGGCACCTAGGCACACAACTTGACGAGAGAGGAGTGAGACTGACTGAAATGGCGCTCAAGACATTAGCATCGCCACACATACTTGGGATATTTGAAAAGGTAGCATTCCCTAGTGCTGTTGCAACAAGAGAAGAGACTCAGGTTAGTGCCAGAAATGGGTTTGTGTGGCACAGGGAGACGTTTTTACACCTACCACCTTCAATTTACCCCTCCCAATTGACATCGTAGCTCCCTTCGTTTGGAATTTACTGTTCCTCGCGCTTGGAGCTATGCTAGGAGAGAGCGAGAGAGAAGGAGGATGGGGAAGGGGCGAGAAAATAGGCAAGGGGAGAGAGATGCTTTAATGTGCGGGATTGACAGGGGTGTAATGAGTGAGGACATGGAACACTGCTTTAAGAGTGCAAAGGTCATTATAAAGTCATGCCAAAATTGCTTTGTCACTGGGCTTAGTTCCACTGAGCAGTTGAGAGACAGAGGTGTAGTTAAAGAGAATTGCACAGCAATTTGCTGCATGGCATCGACGACAAAACGGAAGGGAGTTGCACCATTGCAGAAGAGTAGATCGTTGCTCGTGGGCAAAAGGCCGAGCACATTATCGCAGTTGGCGGAGGTGTACGCCAGTTTAGCGCGGAGAGAATGGTATACGGGATGTGCATTCAAGCATACGATACAATTGTCTCTAGCGCATTTTGCTTCCCCTTGCGCAGTGGGTCGTCACGAAAGCTGACTATTGCGAAGCGTTTTGTCATTTGTAATGCAGTGCGCAACACAATTCTTACCATAAGAATGATAATAATGCCCACATGACCAGTAGTGAAGTACATCGCCTGGTTAGTGAGAGCTGCCTGGAAAACAGTGCTAAGGTCTGGATGAAGTTGTGTAGCGAGCCAAATGTACATCACCAATTTGCAGTTCTTCCCGTAAAATGGGCGAAGAGTGGAAGGAGAATGAAGAAGAGGGAAGAGGAGGGAGGAAGTAGGTGAGAGCTTATATTAAGTGATAGTTGATGGGGTCGTGAGAGTGGCAGCTCCACAGCATAGCCCAAATCGTTCATCAGGCATTTCAACTTCTATTTCCCTTCCGCACTGCACTCATTTACTGGTCTGTGTTTGTTTCAGTGGGCACAGTCTCAGTTCCATCTCCCACGCTGCCCCAATTGCATATGATGTTGCGACAACTCAACAGCACGGTTCCTAGCATTCTGCAACCTTCAAGCACACAATTTGCTGTTTCATGCAGTCCCACCTATTACTCAACCACCTCATCCTACCATCACCAATAGACCGGATGGAGTTGGAACGATTTTTTAGTCTAATCTTTAAGTGAATACCCCAGCAAGGCATGGGCACCACTTTTGCACCTGACATCATCGCCTATACAGGAGAAAGGTTGATGAAGCCATTTACCCATGCTGCATAAAGCGTTCCACCTGCAGTCGAAGTAGAAGTAGTGTGTGCCACCAGGGGCAACAGCATCGTGCTCCTCACTACACAACACAACTTGTCACCTACTGCACATTGGTAGACGAGTCCCATCGACAAATATCTGCCTTGAATCATTTCACGTTAATTTACCGAGTGGGTTGATGCATGTCGTTGCAAGGGCACTTGGAAGGTACATAGATGAAGGTGTAGAACGTGCTTCGGTAATGAAGTTGAGTCGAGTAGATGATGCTTGGGGCATCAGCATGAAGGTGGACGGCTTGAGGTGAAGTGTGCTCTGTGATGGACGTGCACATGGAAATCAACGCTGAGGCGACATTTAATCCGCCAGTATTCGCTCTCCATCTCCAAATGTGCGTAGAAGGAGCAGTTGCCATCAATTGTGTGGCAGACCCACGCGAGGCGATCTCCTCAGTCTGGAAGGCTTCTGATGCTAATGTAAGTAATGCCTCTCGCCAACTGCGAGTGAATTGCTGTCGCTGCATCACTCAGAGCTGGACGCCATTCCTACACCATCACATTGCCACTGCCAATTCTGGGACGATTTCAGGACAGCTTTCCTACATGAAGCGACACTTAGTAATTCAGTAAATCGTGGCACATCCAACAGCACATTAGAGAACCTTAAATGAGCAGGCGTGCCCTTCAAGTTTCTCTTTAACTTCTCGTTTCCACTTCATTCTTGTACAACCACAAATGTCAGTTCATTCCAGCTTCACGGAAATGCGATACGCGTTTGCACATTCGCCCGAGCCACGCGTGTGTGCGAAAGTGTCATAGATATGCACCGATGACAACTTGGCGGTTGATTTCTTGCGAATCTCGTGATTTGGGTGACTGTCGATGACGAGAGTGTGGCCTTGATAACTCCACAGCTCTGCGTTAACACTAATTCCGATACCTACACATTTATTTATTCTTTGACACAGTGCCTCTGTGCCAAAGCATCTACGCGGAACATTCGTACACCTGAATGAGATGCAGGTCGCCAAGTCATGCAGGATGATGTAGGGAGTGATAGCGGAGTGAGAGTAGACTCTGTTTTGGCATGTTGAATGGCTGAATAACTGATAGTGCAGCCAGGCGCGCGTGCAAATTAGAAGGGGTCTCCTTCTCTCACTATGTGTAAAGCTACCACAGTAATCATGTCGATAAGTTGATCTAGTTGGGCACACTGGCAGTACTACTTGACACCTCTCAGCTGCTAACAACCCCATTGAAATGAAGCTATTCCATGGCAGAACCTTTACTCCTTCCTATCGACGGAACTGGAAGAAATGCAATTCCCAATTTTGAAAACTCAAAGCAGTTAGGAGACAAGATGGAGAGTGTGTACACAACTGCATCTATTTAGGCGCGAAACATACGAGGAGAAATGGAGCTTAACATAATAAACAGAAAAGCTTTTAAATAGTTCATAGGAAAATTTCGAATGAAGATTAACAAAAGCATTGGAAAAAGTAAGGCAGTGTTCATAGGGCACGACGTAGACTGAAGAAAAAGTTGAAAACGCAAATGAGAATAATTTAATTTATGTGTCATTAGACCTGATTGACATTAACCAGCAAATTGGAGTTTTGACCTCCGCGACCAGGGCGACCAGCCCTGTCGCTTCTACAGCAGCAGAATTTCACGATGCAAATAACAACCAGAACGGCACAAACCAAAACAACGCAGACGACAATGACCGCAATCCAAACCGGAGAGAGACCTAAAAATGTAAAAGTGGCAGAATAGGGTCATGTAAGGACAACGAGGCGAAAGAACTAAAAATTGGAGAAAATGGGGAAAATAAATAGAAATTAGGAAAGCACTAGAAATAGTGGGTCAAACATAAAAAAGTGCTCAGGAAGTAAAAAATAGCAACGGGAAAGGAAGTATTAACATACACCAAAAGCAAATTGAGGGTGGTATTGGAGCAGAAGTTTCCGTTGCAGTGGTATTAGGAGAAGAAGAAGAAGAAGATGGACAGGTAGGACAGGTCGCAGTGGTGGTGGTGGCCGCAGGCGTAGATATATCAGGAGTAGTTGAAGTGGAAGTGGTAGACCCCGTAGTGCTGACGGTGGGCTTCGTCAATTTAGGAGTAGTTCGATTGGAAGGAGTAGAACTCGTGGTGCTGTCCGTGGGCTTCGTCACTTTAGGAGTAGTTCGAGTGGTAGGAGTAGCCTTCGTGGTGGTGGCGGCAGGCTTCGTCACTTTAGGAGTAATTTGAGTGGTTTGAGTTGTAGGAGTAGAACTCGTGGTGGTGGCGGTAGGCTTCGTCAATTGAGGAGTAGTTCGAGTGGTAGGAGTAGACCCAGTGGTGGCGAGGGTGGGCTTCGTCACTTTAGGAGTAGTTCGAGTGGTAGGAGTAGCCTTCGTGGTGGTGGCGGTAGGCTTCGTCAATTGAGGAGTAGTTCGAGTGGTAGGAGAAGACCCAGTGGTGGTGAGGTTAGGGTTCGTTACTTTAGGTGTAGATCGTGTGGTAGGAGTAGCCCTCGTGGTGGTGAGGGTGGGCTTCGTCACTTTAGGAGTAGTTCGACTGGTAGGAGGAGACGCAGTGGTGCTGACCGTGGGCTTCGTCACTTTAGGAGTAGTAGGATTGGTAGGAGTAGACCCAGTGGTGGTGAGGTTAGGGTTCGTCACTTTAGGTGTAGATCGTGTGGTAGGAGTAGCCTTCGTGGTGGTGAGGGTGGGCTTCGTCACTTTAGGAGTAGTTCGATGGAAGGAGTAGAACTC